>OZ010598.1:36463281-36568281 GCA_963932145.1 Acanthosepion lycidas | reverse complement strand
ATGAAATGCCTGCTCCTTACATTTTTTTTTCCTTGCGCCTCGGTCATATGAACAGTCCTGCGTGCACATATACAATTCCTGATAAAGAATAAAAGTAAACAAGATTCTGACCAGTTTCTTCTTACGCTTCGCTAACATTTTTCCTGTTCAATAGAAGCAATACCAGGCAATCTTTCGTACATTTTAGTCACTAGCTTTCGTGACCTAAGGTCAATCACTCAGACGACAATCTGGATACAAATCGCTCCAACAGTGAACTTTCACCTTTCGAATATTAGCTCCTTCCAGTTCAACAGGTACCACCTCTGCAATCCAATATTCCTGGGGAGAAGAACATTCCTTGCCTCTTCACTTGAAAATACACAAACTGTAGATATAATTCATTGAAAAAAAAAATACTGGTTCAAAAATACACACAATACATTCAAAAAACTCTACGCCACAGCGTCAATCACTTCCACAATTGAGCCACGTCCTTGCCACCTAATTTTTACACGTTAAATATGCTCTGATCTACATTCCTCTTCCGCTCACAGTGACAAAGCACACATGGTTCATTGACATCATATTTATTCAAACAGCCAATTAATTATTTTTCTGCTTATTACAAGTTTCAATTGAACAGATCTTCCCAAGTTCTTACTACTATTAATTTCCTATATTTACCGTAATTGTTTATCTGCCTCTGTGTGTCAAAACTCAGTTCACACATTCTCTCCTGATCTTGGCTCCCCACCCACACGGGGAAGAATGCACTCACTCAGAGCCTCCTAACAAATCCATTTTACCTTAGTTGCTACCTCAAATTGGAATCCCACAAGCCATCTGGCAAGTTCCACTAGGCCATCGGTGTCCCCAAAACTTGGCTTCGATATAAATACTTCATGGCGCACAGGTCCGCTTTCTACTTCTCATAAATCACTGAGTTCCCAACTACATAGTGTGACCATTTCCATCCCAGGACACGGACCCAAACACATTCGAAAACCCAAAACCATGAAAGCCGAACCTATTTATTCCAACAACAACGCTCAATTTAATATATGCCCGCGAAACTAATTTATCTGACATAATATATGTCATGGCCTGGCATACGTAATAATACCCAAAGAAACACAGTCGGATATATAATAGAATTTACTTATGAAACGGAAACAAGCAATAATTCACCATTTCTTGATATCATGTTACACCGCAGTAACAATAACCTAAAACTAAGTGTCAATCGCAAATCAAAAATTAAAAATGATGCCAGAAATTTATATTCCTATAACAAAAAAGAATTTTCGGATTAATTATCTGAATGTAATTAAGTCACTCAGAATTTGTAACCGTCAGTATTTACATGAAGAAGTAAAGTGCATTGAAAATTATTTTAACTGCCTCCAATGACCCAATTATTTAATACTTAAAAATAGAAATTCTGACAAGACAGACGAATCAAAATATATCGTTTACCATTAAAAACTCTTTTATATCTTCAAATGAAAGGAATTTACCTGAACGGAACCTAAAGACTGTTACAAATATTTCTAAAGCAATGAATGATTTAAAACTATGCAAAACTAAAATAATAAGCTAAAACTTGAAGGAGGAATATACTCTTTCATTTTTACCAATTCCCACAAGAAATGTATTGGAAGCTTAACGAGTTGAAATAAACAAATAAATGAACATAAACTGGATGTTTTATAAAACAACACACTAAATATATTAGTTGCTCTTCATAATGAGACTGACAATAAATTCGATTTAAAAAAATGCTACTCTAATTAAAAGAGAAAAAGAATTTTCTAAGAAGAAAATGTTTGTAAAGTGCTTTAACCGCTAGATCATCAAAAGTAAATTTACATTCAGGGCAGATCTACTGTCTTCATAATATGGAATGAACAAAAAATTAATTTAAATGAAATCGGCTAGACGATATACCCAAAATATGTATTTAAAATAAAAATTCTCACTGACCCTTTTTCCTTCGGGCGCATGTGTAGACGCGTCAACATAAACTTCACTTTATTCCGATGAGGTCCTAAACGCTTACCACGAAACTTTTTCAGTTTGTTCATATATATATATATATATATATATATATATATATATATATATATATATATATATATGAACTATGACAAATAGTTAACACACACACACACACTATATATATATATATATATATATATATATATATATATATATATATATATGTATCCTTGTGCAGGTATGCAGAAAATAGAAAAGAACACGTTGGGTGCATAATCCGGGGTTCTTTAGTATTTTTGTTTTTATTTTTAAAAAACACAAACACGGACCACAAACACGGTTTTGAGGAAGACCCCACTACCAGAATGATAAACCCTACTAGACCCAACATAGGAAAGATAAGCAAAAAAATCCTGGAAAGGATCATTAGCCAAATTAAAAAACAACTTGGATTAACACTCTGGATTAACACCAAAGAAGTCATAAACTGGTTTACCAACATCGAAAATAAGCCCGAATGCACCCTAATCCAGTTCGATATTGTCGATTACTACCAGTCAATATCAAAAGACCTCTTCACAACTGCCCTGGAGTTTGCTACGGTATATACAGACTTAACTGAAGAAGAAACAAACATTATTCTCAATGCAAAGAAATCTGTCCTCATCCATAATGGGGACCAGTGGATAAAAAACACCAATGACAACTTTGACATTACCATGAGATCTCTAGACTCTGCAGAATCTTCGGACCTTGTCGGTCTATTTATACTGTACAACCTAACCGCCCACCGTGAACTGGACGTGGGGGACATCGGGCTGTACAGAGATGACGGGCTCATGGTAGTGAGGAGCTCCACAAGCTTTAAAACAGAGAAAATTAGAAAGGCAATTTACAATGAATTCGGGAAACTAAATTTAAAAACAATAGTCAACACTAAATTAAAAAAAGTAAACTTCCTAGACGTAACCCTAGACTTAACTAACAACGTTCACCTACCTTACAGAAAACCTAACACTAATCCCTTGTATGTACATCCTAAGTCAAACCACCCCCCATCTATAATTAAGCATATACCCACATCAATAGAGAAAAGAATAAGTATGAACTCAGCAAATAAAGAAATATTCCAACAGCACAGTAGTTTTTACAACACAGCCCTGAAAAACAGCGGATACAAAAACTTTGACATAACCTATAGAAACGTTAGTACCAATAATAAGAGAAACAGGAAAAGAAAAATCATCTGGTATACCCCACCGTACAACCAAATGGTCAGCACCAAACTAGGCCATAAGTTCCTAGCTTTAATTGAAAAGCACTTTCCCACTAATAGCAAACTTAGCAACATCTTTAACAAAAACACATTGAAACTGAGTTACAGCTGCACTGAAAATATAGAAAGAATCATAAAAAGACACAATAAGAAAATCCTAGAAAAACACGCATACCAAAACAGTAATAAAACACATAAACTAAAACTAGATAAAAATAACGAAAAATTATGCGATTGTAGAAACCCTAAAAACTGCCCGTTGGAAAATAAATGCCTCACAAAATCCGTGGTATACCAATGCACTATCTCATCCATTGAGAGCCCTAACACTGATAGGATATACATAGGATCAACAAAGAATAATTTTAAAATTAGATGGAGACAACACAAGAGCTCTTTCAACAATATTCAAAATAGAAATCAGACATCTCTATCCCAATATTTCTGGCATCTAAAGGAAACGAATAAAACACCAAAAGTAAAATGGAAAATAGTAAATAGAACAAGAACCTGTAGAACCTGGGATGACCCATGCCTCTTATGCTTACAGGAAAAACTACACATCATTAAATTCCTAAATAATGAAAAATTATTAAACCATAGGCAGGAGTTAACGGTTTTTTGCCGACATCAACAGACTTTCGCATTAGATAATTAGCATAAAAAAAAAAAAGAAAAAACATAGCTAAGTAAAATTCTAAAAAGCTAAGCCAAACCCTTAAATAGGAAAAACCCTTTTTGTCGTCGTCAAAAAAACTAAAAAAACAAACTGAAATTCAATGCAAAGCGATCTGTATATTAAACACCCACTTAAATAAACAAATAAATAGATAATCAGATAGACAATAATAAAAGACAATTCTCCAGACACATAACGACTGTAGGCGCGCCATAAAAATATCCTTCACTGGGAACCAACTAAAGGATGACCGCAAACATTAGCCTTGAAATAGATACCCTACCCAACCTTAGCAAAACCTCTCAGAGGATGATGAATCTATTGATAAGAATTAACTCCCTGACCACTTAACGAAGGAAAATAGTCTAGCCACTCCCACAATAACAAATTCTGTAACGGACCGTGCCTAAAAATACACGTAAACCGAGTGATAGCTTATTCCTAAAATTTCGCTTGAAGATGAAACGTGACTAAACACCTCAATCCAACTTAATTTTATTAATTATTTGGATGATTTCGGCTCTCGTTTTTGAAACATGAGAACTCTTATGTAGCGAAGGAATCATATTTTTAAACAAAAAATATTATTATATTATATATATATATATATATATATATATATATATATATATATATATATATATATATGAAAATTTATCCGAATTAATCAGTAGAGAGACAATATTTATGAATAAAAATGACAATTACCAGTTTTCCTATTGTCATTTTTATTCATATATATATATATATATATATAGGATTAATGCAAATATGAAATTTGTCACTTAGTTTATTGATGTTATATTCGTCCCCCGACTTCAGATATTAAACTATATATATATATATATATATATATATATATATATATATATATATACATACATACATACATAAAGTTAGGATGTCTGTGTGTGTGTAACGAATGCACGACCGCAATTTTCGACGGATTTGCACCAAAATTTACATGCACATGCTCCAAATTAGTGGAAAGGCCAAGACCGACTTTGCATTTCCCAATTCACATCGATAGTAGAAATAATCGATTTTTTCATGCTTCTACGGTAGTTTGCGGCCATTTTGTACTGGTCAGAGAGCGAGCCAAAAGCTGGCTGCCACGAATAGGCAGGAAGATTCTATTAGCCAGCGTGAGAGCCAACAGCTTACTGACACGTATGTTAACTAGCATGCTAGCATGCAAAAAAAAATAGATAGCTGCATTCGTCACAAGTGCGAAAAATTTAAATCTACATAGCACTTTACTCCAATTGGCTTATTCGCATGCTTAAACTCAACGTTCATTCTGATTCCGCAGAACTGGGTTGGGCGTGAAAAAGTATTTGTTGTTAACATTCTTTTTTCATTCGGTTTTTCCTACGTTTTGTGTTCATTTTGTTTAGTTCTTTTTTCGTAACAGATTTAATGTTTAGTATAGAGCTTAGAAAAAATCGCATTGTGAAATAGGCAAGAAGTAAGGCATGTAGCAACATCAGCCCGGCAAAGGGCACTCCTTTAAATATATATATATATATATATAAAAATGATTTCTGTAGTTCACTGGTATCAGCAATCAGAAATATTTCTTCTCCTGATAATGGCCATTTTGGCCGAAACTAGTCGATGAATTTAAATGAAATAATAAAAAAAACGAAAGATTATTAATCTACAACCCAGTGTGTCTGAAGATTTTAATTTTTTAATATTTTTATTATTCAATATATATATATATATATATATATATATATATATATATATATATATATATATATATATATATTGTTTGGCTTGTTTTACGGCTTATCAATTTTAGTGGTTTATTAAAGATTTTTATTACTGGTAATTTTTTAAAAAATATATTGTTGGTAATATTTTTTACAAAAATGAATTGCTGGAATTTTTTTTTTCCAGAGATGTATTGCTGGTAATAATTTTTTACAAAAATATTGCTGTTAATAGATTTCTTTTTAAAAAAAATGTACTGTCGATAATAATATATTGCAAGGAATATATATATTTTTTTTAAATGTACCGCTGGTAATAATTTTTCCCCAAAAAGTATTGCTGGTATTTAAGCGTATTTTTATACTTTCATAGTGTTTTGACCCTTTTTAGGGAATTAACTCTTTGCCCATAGCTGTGACCCTGATAGGTGCTACCACCCCGGGACAGGGTGAACCTGGCAACACCAGCAATTAAAACCTTTTGATCAAAAGCCTTGTTGTAATTTATCGTCTTACCCAGGACGCGGATGTAATTTATCGTCATACCCAGTATGATATATATATATATATATATATATATATATATATATATATATATATATATATATATATATATATATATATATGTATGTATGTATTATGTACCTCAGGATATGACATATAGAATGAAATTTATTCTTAGTCTTTTTCGTCAGATTTCAAAATCACTCCAGATAAGCTGGAGATATTTGACGTCGAGAGTGAATTTTAAATACACTGCTTACAGACGGCTGCAGTGTACTTAGTGGAACTGAGATCAGGTAAATTTCCTGTCCACCTAACAAGTCCATCTAACCGAAAAAAAGGAATAATGCTTTACATTATTCAGAAAAGTTTGAATTGCCTTCTCACCAACGGGAGTTAGACATACACGCATCGATCTCTGTCCATGAATTCAACTCATAACTTCACCTCAGGCGACGAACCTATTAATGTATTATCGGCAACACATATCCATGGAATTTTTCATAGAAACACACTTACACACACGCACACAAACTCACAACAACAATGTCCTATTTGCCAACAACAATATTCAGGATGATTGAAAAGTAACTCCCCATTTTAAAATACTTATAATTTATTTATTAACTATAAATTTTAAAAGAATTGGATATGAGAGGAAAGCATTTAGCATGAAGTTTTATTTAAAATTCGATATGGGCACCAGATTTCGCTATCAGCTTCAGGAGTCGCTCAGAAATCGCGTCAATTGATTTCACCAGGAATTATTGTAGTATGGAAGACATAACTTGTATTCGGCATTCAAGTTCTTCTAAAATCTTGATTTGGTATTGTAGACTTGCTCCTTTTACCAACCCCAGGGTGTTAAGTCAGGACTTCTGGCTGGTCACTCATGCATAAAATAATAAATTACTTTTTAATCACTCTGTATATATTGGTCTTGTACTGGATAGTGAAATTGATACACTATATTGGTCATGATATATTGTATCAATTTCACGGTCCAGTACAAGGCTATTTTTCTTGTCATAAATCAGTTACCTATATTGTATCTACTATCTCGTTGAGTACACGCCTCACGTGTCACTTATCAGAGTAGAGCGCCATAAAAAAATATCTATCAGCTGACAATCTACAAAAATCCTTAAGAAAAATACTGGTCGAAAACACTAGAGTTCTATGCAAATCAGAAAACATTTCGTTATAAAAGGGATCCTGTATATAAAACATCTCTCTACCACCACTAACTTCACACTCTTTACAATAGGAGCGGCGTGCAGATAATCCTTTAAAAAAATTAGAAAGTCTCCCACTCGAATACCAGGCATGCCCAACACACCACGGCTCGGAATTAACACTCCTACTAGAATAAAAAGAAAAAAAAAACGCACAATTAATATATCCCACACAGCCAAAACACGAAATAATCTGCCAACACCAAAGCAAAACCTCCTTAAATATGGCTAAAGAAGTGCCTGAAAACACTTGGGACAATGGACGATATGGAATGATATGTACTCACACCAAACAGAAAAATATAAGAATGCTGGGAAAAAGTAAATAGATATTAATAAAATTTTCCTTGTCCATCATTATATATATATATATATATATATATATATGTATGTATGTATGTATGTATGTGTATATATATATATATATATATATATATATATATATATATATATATATATATATATATATATATATATATAATCCTAGGACGAATCATAAATGAGTAACAGATAGGGGTGATAGCGTAAAAGAGTGCATTTCTTTCTCACACACACACACACACTCACATACACACACACAAACACATTTTCGCACACGCGCACGTTTCAAAGGTTTTGTTTTCAATATTGCTGCGGAAATCGGGCTTGGAAAATTTGATACTCGCAGGACAGACTGAAGGCAAGAGGAAAACAACGCATGACCTACATGGTGAAATTGAATAATTCTATGGCGGGACGGAGTTTGGTTGAGATAGCAAATAGATAACAATTTATTAAGAGCTACGAAAAATAGGAATTATAGAGAGCTATGATCGCCAACGGCCTGAATGGACACGGTACAAAGAAGAAGAAGAAGAAGCAGCAGGGGGAAAACGGTGTCTAGATATCCATTTCAGCAAATTCTCCCGGTCAGGGAACCGGCTTAGTCACCACTGACCTGACCATTGTATTGGGTTGCATTGGCCCTAGAAGTACTCGTAGCATGACCTAAAATGATGGATTGTTCAGAATAATTTACAAACGGCACTTTATCGATTTGCCTGCAAGTTGTGTAGCGATCTACAACAGGAAGGCGGCAAAAATGCGTATTAATATTTCGTAGGGAAGGAGCGTGAATTAACGAATTTAATGTGACATCTCCAGCGTAACGTCTAGACTTCAAAATAAGTACTTTACATAATGAAAAAAAAAAAAAAAAACGGAGGAAAATGATTGTCCTGACAGTAAGTAAAAGAATTATGTGTTAGGTGTTGGGAAACAAAACAGCGAACAAACCTAAAGTAGTTCCAAAGTAATTTAGGCAAGATAAAAAATTTCCGACGGAGGTCTTCCAAGTTCACGTCACCGAATAAATCTCTTTTCTTGACAGTTGTTCTGTCTTTTGAGACAAGCCCAGTCGAACTTTTGCAATTTTCGTCGAGTCTTGTAAGGTACAGTTTGACATAACAATAACGAATAACATGTGTAGACTTTATTTTCAAGCAAGTCGGCGTGCTTGGAAAAAAACTGGTGGTGGGAGATTTTGATAATTTTGAAATAATATTTTCGTCTGAATTTCTGGGTTGAAGAGGTATTATTTACTCTAATTATATTCGGACTATTTTCCTCTTATTTCTTGATTTTATCCCAACGTTTCAGCCGTTGTTCCCTCCGGGCTTCATCAGGTGTATATCAATCTGGGTAACCTGCAGGGAATTCTGAACTGAACCCTTTATTTTACGGGTGGTAGATTGTTATCGTTCCCCAGCTCCATGTCTAGTGATGTCCTTTAGTTTTATTTAGTACTGTTCAGTTATTGCTCGCCCCTTCCACTGAATTCCAGTAGACACTGCTCGGTGCAGGGATTAAACTAGCAATAACTATGTCACCAAATTAACAAACGCTTTTTATCCACGAGACCATTTAAATAAATTTTTTTAAAAATAATTTTAAGTAATGAATCGCTTTGTTTTAATAGGTCGGTGCAAAAATAATGTCGTTTTCTTACATAGTAACATATGTGAGAAAACGACATTATTTTTGCACCAACCTAATAGAATTCTCCTAGCCTAAATTAAAGTGATTTACTAAGCAAATTTTCGAAGTGTCAGATGGACGGAAGTAGAATCACCCAGTGAGGATCAAACTCACTATTCTGCTAACTATTACACTAGTTACTAAGCAAAACTTAGATGTGACACAAGGTCAAGAGTAAAGCGCACCGAGTTAGAATTGAAGTCCCCCTCTCAGCTTAAATTGAACGTGGGAGAAAATTTACTAAAAAGGCTAGATAGAAGTAAAATGTCACTGTGGATTTTCTCCCCCTCCAGCAAAAAGTCGTCCTGGACCATATGCTTGTTACGTTAGGTATGTTTTACAACGTACATCAACACGACACTTTCTTCAAGTTATTTAATCATCAAAAGAACTTGTTCAGTTTTTTTCATTATGAAAGAAAATAAAGAATTTATTGAACAAAATATTTCATGTCTCATTTCAATGTCATCTGTTATGTGTCTTTATAGTTCCATCCTCCAAGAGCATTTAGTCATTCTCAGCAAAGAAGCACTCTAAGGATTTCGTAGTTTTCAAGAAGATTAAATATTAGGTTGGAGAGAAATTCCAGTTGGGAAAGTACCAAAAACATCTTTGGTCTTTTATTTATATACAGGGTGTCCTCGACTTACGACAGAGAGAAGCTTCGTTATACATTTTTCTGTGTAAGTCGGAACATACCCAAGATTTTCCGTGTATAAGCACTTACGCCATTCACCTATGCTAATACAATAATAGGATAATAATCTAGAACATAATATAACACTTCTATGACTTACGTCTATATAATTAGGACTAAATAAAACCATGGAAGACATAAATAAAATACATATAATAAAATTAAATTGTTTTTATCTACTTGTATATTTATTGCTAGTGATGTCATTGGTTCTCGGTAGATGAAATGACGAAGCGTAAGATCTTGTCTCTCTCCAATTACTTGGAAGCTTCAGCAAATCCGAGGAAAAAAAAAAAAAAACAAACCTGAAATTGTTTTTTTTTTTTTTATCGGGAATTCACCAACTTATAGTTTTAAAATAAAATAGTCTCATCACTTATCGGGAAATACAATAAGTATGCACATATGCCCGTGTTTTAAGCCACGGTCGAACGACTTAAGTCAAGCAACCCGCCAGTGTTCGTCGCTGTTTCTCCCATTTCAGAGCGTTTAACAATGTCTTCCATGGTGATAGGCTTCCTTTTTTTCGAAGCACAACTCTCAGAAATGGTTAAACTACGATTGGGGACAATAATGAATTGCAAAAAATGTCCACAAACACCACACAAACGAAAGAGAGTGAATGCACAACGATTCAAAATAGCGTACAACAAGGAACGGACCCAAACCACCTTATATACAAGGCAAGCGGTATAAGCTAAAACAAGATTGATGGAGATGACGTACGAATCGTCGTGAGTCGGGACTGTCGTAACCAGAAAACTTACTGTATTTAATGAAAAAAAGTTGGAAAGAAAATCCCGCCGCATTTGAAGATAAATACATTTTTGTTTTTAATTAGTCATTAGGTTGGAAAGAAAATCCTGTCGCATTCGAAGATGGAACATAGTCAAACACGTCTTTGGTCTTAATTGATATATTTAATCAAAATAATATTTCCTCAGATGATCGATAACATTTTTTATTAGCTGTAATCTTGTAAGCATGATAAATCTCAGATTAATCTAAAAATTAAGCAAGTATGAAGCAAAGTTCTGATTTTTAATGTAACCAAAGAAAAATAACTGAAATTTGTAACACTCATTTGCGTTGTAATTTTTTTTAATCTCCTTCAATCAGGTAATATGCCTAAACAAGGCTCGAACTATGGTTTGCTAAGCATGGACTTGCTTAGCTCAAATTAATGGATGTTAATACAAAAAAGAAAAATTGTGATCCAATCTATCTGGCAAATTGTTAATTTCTCAGGCGTAACATTTTCAGGTTTCGATATAAAGAATAAATGAATATCTCGCTTATATTCTTCACAATTGATAAATTGTCTTCCATCCTAAAGATATTGAGACCATAGGAAAAATGATAGATGAATTAATATAAGGAGAGTAAGGAGAGTAAAATAACGGCTTTTCTTCAGTGGCTCGAGCAATTTATGCTGTGGTATTATCATATAAGTGCAATACGCTTTTACGATTATTGCTTTTTCTGCAAATATTTATGCAATGCTGCCAAATGCCGACAATACAATTAGGTACTAACCGTTTCGTTTAGGTTTTGTCCTGTTTTTTGTTTTTGTTTTTTTTTAAGCGTGATTACTGTAAAGAATTACAGTGTGCTTTAAAGGTCCAAGATTATCGTAAATTCGGACTATGATCTAGCATAGCTAAAGTTAACGGATTATAACACAAAAACGAGAGAGTGTGATCCAAACTATTTGGCAAAATCTTAATCTATCGGGCGTGAAATCTTTCAGCCTTCGATATAAGGAATCACTCAATATCAGTTTTAATAATCTTCACAATAAACTCTTTTCTGCTTTAAAAATACTGAAACTATAGGAAAATTGATGAACTAAGGTAAGAAGAGTAGGGGAGAAGAATTAAAATATTTTCCTGGGTGCCGAAAACAATGCGCTATTGCATTATCGTATCAGAGAAATAAACTTTTACGAGAAAGAAATGGTAGAGGCCTTTTCCTCCATACATGATTTATAGAATTACCTTCAAACAAGTTAACTTTGGTTTCCTCTGTCCATAATACACTTGTAGAGTAGCCACTATTCAATTCTACAGAAAACAACATCTTGTAGTTCTCAGTTAATGATTTTCAAATTTTAGTTGGTATTTTATTCCATTCTTCTTCCCATACGGTCTTCAGATCCAGGACATTAGTTGAATTTCTCCACAGGATTTGAATTTTCAAATCAGGCCACGAATTTCAACCTGGCATCTGTGTGTCTTTTCAAAAGCAGTGGAGTTTTTTTCCGAGGGTAGCGTGACTTTAGATTGTTCCTATGAATTTCATTGCTTATTGTCCGTTAAGTGACACAGATTCTCGATTGGGTTTAAATCTGGGAACTGACTTGGCCAGTTCAAGATATATACATTATTTTGATATGGTGCGGCATTCATTCTTCTATTACTGATATGTTGCCAGTACCTTTTGCAGAAAAACAAACATCCCCAAACATTGATGCTGCCGCCACCAAATGTTACTGTTCGAACAGTGTTCTTCTGTTGGAAGGCATCGCCATCTTTCCTCCATAGATAATTTCTAGAAATACATTCAGACAACTCAATTTTGTTTCCTCTGTCCATAATACTCTTTGTAGAATATCCACTAGTCAATTCTACAGAAATCAATCTCTTCTTGTAGTTCTCAATTAATAATTTGCAAATTTTAGTTGGTATTTTATTCCATTCTTCTACACATACGGTCTTCAGATCCAGGATGTTTGTTGGAGTTGCCGACTGGATTTGAATTTTCAATTAACGCCACAGATTTCCGATTGGGTTTATATGTGGGAACTGACTTGGCCAATTTAAGATATAAAAATTATTTCTAGCAAGCCATTTCTGCGTAGATTTTCCAGGTGTGCTTAGGATCATTATCTTGTTGGAAGATTCAATCAGGAGGAAGTTTAAGATTTTGAACGGAAATCATTAAATTTCCTTCTAAAATATTTTGATATGCTGCGGCATTCATTCATCCTTTACTGATATGTTGCCCGTACCTTTTGCAGAAAAAACATCCCCAACAATGATACTGCCACCGCCAAATTTCACTGTTGGAACTGTGTTTTTTTGTTTGAAGGCATCGGCATCTTTCCTCTATACATAATCTTTAGAATTCCGTCCAAACAACTCAATTTTGGTTTTATCTGTCCATAATTTTCTTTCCCAATACGATTTTTCCTTATCCTTATTTTCACGAACAAATTTTATCCTGGCATCTCTGTGTCTTTTCAATAGCAGTGAAGTTTTCCAAGGGGACCGTGACTTTAGATAGTTCCTATGAATTTTATTGCTTATTGTCTCTTTAGTGACACAGATTCCTGATGGAAACAAATCATCCTGCAACTCTTGACCGGTTAACCATTGGATTTTTTTAATCTGACAAATTAATTTCCTCGCAGATCTGGAGAAATCTTCCATGGAGCCCTTGTTCTTTCTTGGTTTTCAACAGTTTTGAGTTTTTTATACTTTGCAGTGAATGAACTAATGGTAGTGAATGGAATATTCGGGTTGTCTGAGATTTTTCTGTAATTTTTACCATCTTTGCAGAGCTTAACAATCATTTTTTTTTTTGCGAATTTGTCACTTCTTTGCGTTTTGCCATGATGATAACCTTCTTGCACGTATCGATTACAGAATGTTCTGTTTGTATTTTCTAGACTAAAAATAACTAGTGATAACATTATTGAAACATTCTAGAATATTCCACTTGAAGAATCTAGAGTAGTAAAGCAATTTAAAAGTTTTAAAATCAGAAATTTACATTGAACGAATACTTTTTCATCCATTAAAATGGATAAATGGGATTTATTTCTATCAAACCATTTTTTTCTATATATATATTTGGTTATTATGCATCTGTGTACAATTAATTTGAAAAGTGTATTTATTTATTATTTTGAAATACAATAAATTAAGTCTGTATGTGTACGAATACTTGTTTCCCTTCACTGCAGATAGATAGCCCTTAAAATCTCGTATAACACAAGTGTGGGGGTGGAGATATACAGCCGGCTATGTTATGGAGCAAAAATGTTCGCACTCACCTTTCCAGGAGAAAAGAAAATCTGTTCTCGCTGCAGATTAATGGATTTGAACATTTTAAGATCTTCAATGATAATGGCGTTTAACGTTTAAAGATCTTTAATACTTTAAAATCATCTATGTTCTTTCTTTGTAGATTAATTAATATAAAAGTGGGTAAATGTATTGATAGAACGTTTTTAAAATGTGTTTACTGTAGAATCATATCAGAAACAGTTGATATTTGAATACAAATATAGATAGAAACAGCGTGAAATTTTCGATCTATGGAAATGGGGTCTGGACCTGCCAACAGCGCTTTCACCAGCCTCGATCAGGATTTTCCGCGTCGAAGATTCTCCTTGAAATGGACACCCAGTGTCTGTCATTATTGAGCTTCTACAGGCAGTAGTCGATAAAACTCCAAAGGCAGCTGCAAAAGAATTACCCCTCTTCCCCGAAAAAAAAATTCAATACAAGTCACACTTCGGTCATAAAAATGTGCCAAAAACTAGTTAATGGATACCTCTGTATTTGTCACGTCTCAGCTTAATGAAAGAGTTATACTCTGCTCGTCACTGAACAGTAGACTTTCTACCAAACATATCTTAGATAGTATCATCAGTACTGGCTAAAAGTGGGTTGACTATCTTCTTTCATTTATGTACCGTGTTTGAGAGTAGGGTTCGGTAGTTATACTGCGGTCAGTGCAGCCGGCGGTTGCGGGGCTTGGACAATCTTTGCCCTTCGACCAAGTGTACGAACTCGGTTTTCCCACATTAAGCCCGATCTTATCCCAGTGGGGACGCCGAGGTAAATAAATATTTTATGTACCGTGTTTTTTCATACCGGAGATGATCATGGCCCACAACATCTTCCTGTCCCTTGTAGCTTTTAATAAGTTTTATTTTTCTTACTTCTCTGACACCCTACACGCCCTATTCTACCATTAATTTAATCAAGATCATCAAGTATTTTACGCGCTGCATTCCTCTGTCCCTCTTCCCCCTCAATCTGTCCTGTGAGTATCAGATTTTCCAAGTCTTCTTTCCTCTTTACGTGCCCCAAAATGTCAACTGCTTCTTTCTAAATGTTATGTATAAGTCACCTTTTAATTTTCTCCAAAACCTCATTGCTCTCATGTTTGGTCCATGGTATCCTCATCATTGTGTAAAATCACATTGTTCAAACTCAAAACTGTTGCTTCTTCATCTTTGCGAAGATTGTTTAATATTTGCTGCCATTCAGGGGGGTATAGATATCACGTAACATTTCAGTACTCTTTTTTTTTGTTCATAACGAAATTTTTCTGTCTCTTAATACTTTGCTTAGTTTCTGGAATGCATCTTTGTCTATGCCAAGAAATCATCACATCTCAGTGTCGCACTTTCCGTCCTCTTTTTGAACACTTCCCAGATATGTTTGTATTTGTTTGATTTTAGTATTTGTAATATGCATTTTTGGCTCATCCGTTTGCTGATAAGCATGTATTCTGTCTTGTAGTTTATACATAGCACTTTCTTCTCGCTGTCCTTCGCTAACTTATGTAGCAGATTTATAGTCTACTTTAGTATAGTTAATCTGATATGAAAAACAATATTACTAAATGGAGGGGTAATTTCACGCGTGTCACTGTCGCTTGTCACTCGTAGGTCACTTAGAGCACCACGCCGTGGTGTAATGGTAAACAAGCATGTTTCGCTACAACAATTGCGACTGTACAGTGAGTTCGATCTTCACTGGGTTCCCCGAACTTTCGGCCTTGTTCCACATCTAAGCTACGCGTAGAAAATCATTTTGGGGCACCCTGACGTGGTGTAATGTTTAACAAGCTTGTCTCGCTAGAACAATTACGAATGAGTAGTGCGTTCGATCTTAACTAGGTGTCTCATACATTCGGACTTGCGCCACATCTAAGCTACGCTGAGAAAACCATTTGGGCACTTCGACGTAGCGTAATGTTTAGCAAACTTGTTTCGCGACGTCAGTTACAACTGAATAGTGAGTTAGATTATCTACTTTCGGCCTTATAACACATTTACGCTACGCTTGGACAATCATTGGGGCCACCAAGGCGTGGTGTAATGTTTAGCAAGCTTGTCTCGTTAGATTAGTTACGATTGAAAAGTGAGTTAAATCTTCACTAGGTGCCCTATACTTTCGGCCTTGTGCCACATCTAAGCTACGGAAGTGTGCTTATCAACCTCTCTTCCTCTGGGCAGAGAGCAACCCAGACAAGTCTCGTCTGGGGTGGTAGACAGCTATCTGACCCCGTTTTTACGGGGTCTACGCGGAATTTTTGCCCGAGCCTACGGGCTCGGATACATCACAAAAAACTTGGCCTTGTGCCGCATCCGGCCGCGTGGGGCGGTTAGTGAATACCTGACTCGTAGATCACTAAACAGATATTAATCACGTGTCGACATGTTTATTGTTGTTCTATGGAGACGTTAACTGTTAAAACATAATTTACGAACATGACTGGTTAGCTCTTTTTATATAATTTTTAATTACTCAGTAATTTTAAAAATGTAGTAAAATATGCCCCCTATTCTAATCTAAGGAATCATCGCTCATTTTCTGATTATGCTATGGTCAACAATACATTCAAATAGGGGCACATTGCGTAATATTTATATATATATATATATATATATATATATATATATATATATATATATATATATATATGTATAAAAATATTTTTAAAAAACTTGAAGCAAAATACTTTGTATTAAGTTTTTCAATTTTTGATTAGTAAATATTGTTTTCATTTAAAGACAATATCGCCTAACCAGAATAAAGTAATGTAGAATTTTAAAAGATTTATATAAAATAAATTATTATAATTAAAATTAAAAAAAAAAAATGCTGTAAAAATCATTATTCACAGAAAAAAAAACAAATTACTTAAGACAATTGTGCCCTTAATAAATCTTATTTATAAAATCAATTAATAGCTTCTATTGCAACAGTTTCTTTTCTTGGGCACCTCGACGTGATGTAATGGTTAAACAGCTGGTCTTGATAGATCAATTATGACAATAGTGAGTTCGATCCTCACTGGGTGTCCCATAATTTCGGCCTTGATCCTCACTGGGTACCCCATACTTTCGGCCTTGTGCCACATCTTAGCTTTGCTTCTAAAAACAGGTCACCTCGGGGCGGTGTAATGATTAGCAAGCTGGTCTCGCTAGAACAAGTTACGACTGAGTAGTGAGTTCGATTCTCACTGGGTGCCTCCTACTTTCGGCCTTGTGCCACATCTAAGCTACGCATGGAAATCAGGGCACCTCGAGGTGGTGTAATGGTTAGCAATCTTGTCTCGCTAGAACAATTATGACTGAATAGTGAGTTCGATCCTCACTGGGTGTCCCATAATTTCGGCCTTGATCCTCACTGGGTACCCCATACTTTCGGCTTTGTGCCACATCTAAGCTCTGCTTAGAAAATCATGTAACCTCGGGGCGGTGTAATGATTAGCAAGCTGGTCTCGCTAGAACAAGTTACGACTGAGTAGTGAGTTCGATTCTCACTGGGTGCCTCTTACTTTCGGCCTTGTGCCACATCTAAGCTACGCATAGAAATCAGGGCACCTCGAGGTGGTGTAATGGTTAGCAATCTTGTCTCGCTAGAACAATTATGAATGAATAGTGAGTTTGATCCTCACTGGGTGTCCCATAATTTCGGCCTTGTGCCACATCTCAGCTGTGCTTGGAAAATAATGGGGAACAGTCGCATAGATTGTTCAACTGTCTCTCTGCCTCGAGCAGAGAGGAACCCGGACAAGAGTTTGCCGAAGCGCAAAGTTTCGTCCCGGGAGGTAGACACTCCCAGAATCCGTTTATGCGGGTTCTAAGGGAATATTTTTGGACGAGCCTCCGGGCTCGGAGAACCCACGGTAAACTCGTGCCACATACATCCCTCGTGAGCAGGGGCTGTTAAATATTAACAGTTTCTTTTCTTGCTATTCATGTCTGTGGAACTATTAAATTTATTCTTTTCTTGGTTCCCCTCTATACCCTAGTCTTTTTTTCTCACCCTCAGTCTCTGTACCCTGTCTGTACTAGTTGCATTACTGGATTGCTTGTGGTTAAATGATTAAAATTAAATAACAAGTCAAAGATGGCTGCCATTCTAACAAATGAAAACATATTGTTACAGGCAAGTTCGACCTAGTATTGATCTCAGTCAGAATCAGGTTATGCTTTCTGATCAAAGTGGCATTTTTCATGTGCCATGACAGAAGCTATTGCAAACATCAAATATTACTTTGTGTAATGTTCAGAAACCAGCATCATTCATGTGTGATGAGATGACGCCCTCAATAAACAGCAAACATTACTTTGCATAATGTCTGGAACATCAGTGTACGTTAAATATGGCTGCTAACTAAAAATTCGGAAAGATTTTTACATGTCAAGGAAAATTGGCTTTTGGCAATCACATGACGAAAAAAAATAGATTTTTTTATTGAACCCATTTGAATAAAGTGTGCCAGTAATCTACTTTTTTTTTGCATTTGTCAGTTGGATATTCTTAACTGCTATGTAATATCAATTCTCTGATACGGCGGGGAATTCTGGACACTCTCATTACAGATGAAGAAGAGACGAGAGGTAACAGAAATGTGGTCGTATAGAAAGAATGATGAGAATCCAATGTGAACAATGACAGAGTTTTATAGAAATTTTGTTCATTTCTTACTAGGCCCAAGAGTTACTCAAGGTAGAAATTTCAGAGTAAGAGGTGCTGTTTATGGGGATATGTGAGGAATATAATGGTTAACTATAGACTTGAACAGGTAGTTGTAGTGAAGAATCCTCTTTGGAGTTGATTCTACGAAGCATCAGTTTTTTTAGAAGCTGTTCGACTGGAATTTACACCTCACCAATGGAATACAAAGGTAATGGGGGTGTATGGTTTGCTAAAATATGTGTGGCATGGGGAATTTTAGCCGCGAAATAATGTCATAGTTTTATTACATTTTTATTTTACCAATCGGAGCAGATTCTTGAAAAATGGGTAGGATTTGTACAGAAGGAAAAAAAAACTGATGATTTGTATTCGCCAAGGAGACCTGCTTTTAACTAATAAAACAAATTCTGAGAATGAAATTTAATTTGTCGAAATTTCATGAAATTAAGTAAGTGTGGCGGTTGCAGGGGGAACATATGTAAAAAAAAAATTGCCAAAATTTTCTAAAAAAATTTCAAAAATATTTATTTGTGAATAATTCCTGTAAGTTTAATCAGAATTCGAATTCTTTGATTTTTTGCAAGAATTTCGAAATCAATGTTTTTCACCTGGAATAAAAGACACTAAAAAAAAGTAATCATAACCAACATATCGAACGTGCTAGAAATGATTAAAAAAAAATAATAAAATAATCCCCCCCCAAAAAAAAATACTTTCCCCTTAAGAATAACCTAAACTATTTGACAATAAGTCTGGAGCCTTTTTTCATCATGCTATGTTGTTTTTTCAGCCACTGAATGAATGGACATATCTAACACACACATACACATACATACACACACACACACACACACACACACACACACACATATATATATATATATATATATATATATAAATAGGTTGGAAGTTTTACCTGATGATCCTGAATCCTTAAAAAAGGATTTAGGTGAAATAAATTATCGTAATGGTACCTTAAAGTGGTTTGTTTTTCATTACATATTAGCTCTGTCCTCACATTGAGCTCTCAGGATTTCATCCTCTTTGGATTTACCAATTCGGTTTACCAAGTTCCTTATAACTTAATTATATATATATATATATATATTATTCGGACTATTGTCCTCAACTTTGTCGCCATATTTATCACAACGTTTCGGCCGTTGTACGCTCTGGTCTTCTTCAGGGAGTTGGAATGTCGAACAACTGAACACTTTATTTCGCTCACTGGGGTAAATTGCTAAAATATGTGTGGCATGGGGAATTTTAGCCGCGAAATAATGTCATAGTTTTTACATATGTTCCCCCTGTAAACTGTTCTAGTTCCACGTGCCATATTTGATGGATGTCAGCTATCAGTTATCTCCTGTTAATTTTCCCTCTGAAAGTTCGCCAAAATACTTAACCGGGTATTGAACTCACACTGGATCTAATCAACGCCTTTATCCACTGTGCCATGTGTCTTTGAGGACATCTGGGTACGAATTTCTGGGTATTATAAACCTAATGTCTTCAGCCACCATTTTTTACCAGTGCTCATATTGCAACTTTGTTGTTATCATTGCTTTTCTCTGGCACTCCCTATTACTGGTTCCCATATTGTTGGTTAGATCCAGTGACAGGAGCCAAAGAGTGTGATAGCTGACATCCATCAAACATGGCACGTGGAACTAGAACAGTCTACCCCAGTGAGCGAAATACAGGGTTCAGTTCGACATTCCAACCACCTAAAGAAGGCCGGAGCGTACAACGGCCGAAACGTTCTGATAGATATGGCGACAAAGATGAGGACAATAGTCCGAATAATGTAAATAATGTACATAATACCTCATCTCAGAAATATAGACAGATCTGAAGAATCGGTACGGACCGATATATATATATATATATATATATATATATATATATATATATATATATAGAGAGAGAGAGAGAGAGAGAGAGAGACAGATATATATATATATATATATATATATATATATATATAGATAGATAGATAGATAGATAGATAGATAGATAAATGATTATGAGTAAAAGTTTGTCACTGAGGTGATTGATGTCAGCTTCAGCATCAGGACCCCAGAGTTTTGTAGACAGACCTTTCTGTCCACTCTGTCAATGAAACTCTGGAGTCCGGATGCTGAAGGGGACAAATATTTATCCACATTAATCCTATTAATGCTCTATCCCTGATATCGACCACTTTTTTGCAAAGACTGCTGGCCTTAAATGTATTTGCTCTCAGTATCAACATTTTTGGCTTCATACTATGTTTGACATCGATATATATATATATATATATATATAGTGCGATGGATAAATTATGATCTAGATTACCTCAAAAAGATATATTTACCAAAGTTAAACAGAAGTATCGTGAAATACTAAAAAGTAAAATTTATTCAATAAAATCGTCATTGGCTTCAACGACGACCACCAGGCAAATTTGGAATCTCCTGCAACTCTTCTGGACGGTCTCCTTGTTTAAGTTGGTGAATGATTCAATAGTCATTGCTTTCAGTTCATTTTTGGTTTTACAAGGAGTTTTGTTGGTCTGTCGCTCAACTGCTCCCCACAGATAATCAATGAAGTTGCAATTTGGGGAGTTAGATTGACAGATGTAAGGGGTGATATGGTCAGCCATGGCTGGGTCCTCCTGTCTGTGTGGCAGTGTGCAGAGGCTAGTTTGAGACATGGGATCTTCCAACAGCCATCCTCTTTCCCCAGGACAGCATTACCTCCTTGATGTAGCCATCCTTGTTTATTCTGAGGTCATGTGAGAAGATGAATGAATGTAAAGCGTCGCCATCGCTCGTGATAACACCAAACATCATGACTGATTAGGTATTTGGTATGCATCATTCGCCGTACAACTTTTGGGAACATAGGAAGCCAACGGTAGTTCTGTCTGTCCACCATCTTACTCTGGTAGAAATGTCTCTTCTGAGAAAAAACAAAAACAAAAAAGAACAAAGCAAGTTTGTTTGGAGGAGACGCTTAAGTTTGTTCAAAAGTTTCCTAGTCCGGTCTTTCCTTTTGTCTTCCATAACCTGGGCTAAAAATTGTCCTTTTCTCATCTTTTATGAGAAATACCGAATGAGAAACTCAAACACTCATGTGTCCTTGGCGATGGGCTTGACTGACTTGGAGGGATTGCTGTCAATTATGGCCTGGATCTCAACAACAAATTTGAGACTTCTTTTGATATCAGAGCGATCAGAAAGAGGTTTTCTGAGCTGCCATACGTTCATAATCACCATTGGACGTATTCAGCTCTTTCCGAAGCCTCTGTACTGTCCTCAGATTGACAGCCAAACACACTGAAATGTTCGTATTGGAGATTCCGGTGCGAATCCCAAACAGTATACTATGACATTTCCAAATTGCAGGTGGATTTAAATGCGTCATGGTAGTCTTTTTTCGCGGATGATGTCCAACTGCCCATACTATAATGTGCAGTCGACAACCCCCCACAAAAAAAAAATCAAAAGCAAAAAAAACAACGTGCATATGCGAAATGAAAATATAAAATGGTGACATTTTAACTATCCGTGCCTCTGTGTGTGTGTGTGCGTATATATATATATATATATATATATATATATATATATATATATATATATATATATATATATATATATATATACCGTATGTAACAGCAAAATTGTGCAAATCGTGTAACAGCAAAATTGTTTATTTATGGCCACGTAAGAAAATGAGTTATTTTTCACTGCATTTAAGAAAAAAATAACTTTTGGTTTAATCTTGTCCACAATTCATCAAATTAACAGTTTCTTTTAACAAGACGTACACATTTTTATTTTAATTTAAAAAAAAATACTTAAATAATTTTCTTATCTCTTGACGACAGGTGTCAGATAATTGCGTTGATTGAAGACTGGAAAAGTGAAAATTCGTAATTTTGATGTAAAGTTCACGTCAAAATTACGCATTTTCACAGAATCCGTTAATTTGATGACTTGTGAACATGATTAAACACAAATAAATTTGTTTTTCTTAAAAAGCAGTGAAAAACAACTTTTTTGCGATGGGGTGTCTTATTTTCTTACGTAGCCATTTTCTTTTTTTATTAATAATGCTTCCATTATTTGTGTTCCTGATCAATCCAAACAGTCAGTGACGAAATATTACGGTAGACAGTATATGACAAAATATTCTCAACTGCGTGCCCTGGAATCAAGTCAACCTTTCCAAATGAACTAGGTCTCATCGTTTTACATTTGGTTTGGTTTGGTTTACGGCATATCAAACTCAATGGGTTATTTAATGCTGACAAACTTTTTATTCTTGGTAATTTTTTTTTTTTTTCAAAAATCTATTTCTGATAATATTTTCTTCTTCAGTATCTATATCTGGTAATAATTTTCCATTAAATATGCATCGCTAGTAATATTGTTTATCAAAAATGTATTGTTGGTAATAGTTATAACAAAGTATTTCAAGTATTAAAACCTATTTCTACACTTTTATAGTGTTTTGACCACAGTTTTGGGGTTAACTATTTCCCCGTAGCTGAGACCCTAACAGGTGCTACCACCCCAGGTCAAAGTGGAGCTGAGAACACCAGCAATTAAGAAATGGTTCCACGCTCCTCAAAACCTCCTGATTAGAGGTCTTGCTGTTGAACGTGGTTTATCGTCTTACTCAGGACGCGGATGTAGTTTATCATCATACCCACGATTCGGATGTAATTTATCGTCTTACCCAGAACTAGTTTTACTTTTGAACTAGTCCTAAATAACCACCACATTTACTCTAACAGTTTCTTTTCCCGCCCTTCCCGCCTGTGGAATTCCATTTCGATTTCTTGCTTCCTTGATAACTAAAATCATCCAAGTTTTAAATACAGTCGCCATCTTTTATCTTCCTGATCCATGTTCCTCGGCCTTCCCAATAAAATCTTTTTAATTCACTATCACATCATGTAACCAACTGCGTCCGGGTGATATTATCTCCTTGCTTGGGGTGAAATGAATATGAAAAAAAAAATTGCAATCAAAAGATCGTTGCAGAGTATTACACGCATTTTGCTTAAATGGGCGCAGAATTAGTTCGAATTAAACTTTATTTGATTTTTACTACAGACGGAGGATAAAAAAAAAACAAAAAAAACAACTCATGTATTTTAAAAGAAATATTGATGTTTTACAAAGAAAGACGTGTCTTAGTCAGTTGCCTTTGTTATTTTAACTTTAGATTTTGTGTAAAGGACACATTTATCTCAGTCTTCGTGAACAACAATAGTACATTAAATTCAGAGAAAAAAGCTGTTTTGATATCTTGCAAAGGTATGAGTACAAGATGGCTGCACGCCAATCTAAATGTAGTTTTTCGAATAGAAAACGAAAAGAGTTGGCTAACATAGCGCAATGTATCAAAGGAACTAATCTCTCCTCCAAGTACAAAAGAGTTACAGTATATTTGCGATGGAAACTAGATATCTTCCGTTATCTGAAATTCTCAATATATATATATATATATATATATATATATATATATATATATATATATATATATATATATATATATATAAAGAAAAATATTCGGAAAAAACAAACAAAAATCCTTATATGCAATTATGCTGTTTTAATGTTAATATGTCAACGTCGGACGTTTCGGTCTAATAAACCATCTTCAGGACATATTCATAAAATATAATTAACATTATCAAATTCAACATGACAAAGACG
Organism: Acanthosepion lycidas; assembly: GCA_963932145.1. NCBI lineage: Eukaryota > Metazoa > Mollusca > Cephalopoda > Sepiida > Sepiidae > Acanthosepion > Acanthosepion lycidas. The sequence goes on along the minus strand of OZ010598.1, from coordinate 36,543,733 downwards.
ATGGACATAAGAACAAGACTTATTCAAACAGATAACTGAAAGTTTTAAATGATCAGTGTTGCGTTTTAAACATGGTCACGTTGTCGTCACGTGGGTGACGCTGTTTTTTCCGTATATTTTTCTTCATACTGTCGGATCTATGTCCATATATTTGCTTATATATATATATATATATATATATATATATATATATATATATATATGGGATACTTCATAGTTGAAATAGGACATATATTTTTATTTATTTATTCAGCAACATGTATTACGTTATTCGACACATCTTAGACTAAATAGAAAAATGATGGGCTTTTTTTAATCATTTCATACCAAGCAAGGCGGCAATAAAGCCACTAGGGCGCAAGAGGTTATGAAGTGTTAGAGAATATGAGAAAAAAACTACTATTAAGGAGAGAGGATAATAAAATAATAATAATTATGAAGACAGGAGATATAGATTGACACTGACTTAAAATTTTTGAAGATCAAAATTGACTGGGAAGCAAGAAGCCGGAAGATAGTTCCATAATATTGCAGATATTTCTTTGGATTTTTATCAAGTATCTCTAAATATATAGCAGGAGCAGCAGACCAAAAGAAGCCAACAGTATTCAAAGTAGGAGAGAATGGTGGACTTAGTGGTAGAATATCCGCCTGATACCAATTCAGTCGGGTTTCGATCCTAGCTAGAGGCAACCGGATGTCTACCCGCACTGATGTGCTGGGATATAGCGAAACAGTCTGTCTGTGGATGACATTATATATATATATATATATATATATATATATATATATATATATATATATATATATATATAAAGGCATAGAAATTGTTAGGATGATTTGAAATAATCATAATTAAGTAATTCATCGAGTTTATAAGAAACCTCAACAGAATGCAGTAAACACTAGACGGCCGATTCGCTCTATATTTGGGACTCATCAGCAGAATTGAAACCCGGACAGTTATCTATACGATAGCGAATTAGACTCGTTATAGCGCCGCTCGATCACATATTCCATGGAACTCATCCGAGTTTCCTTTACCTATAGGACTGTGCCCCCAAGAGCCACGATTACTATCCCCAAGCCGCTCCATCCAGGGCATTTAAAGCCGGTTCAAGCAGGGATATACAAATGGTAGAAATAATGAGTACCAAATATAGGACGAATCGGCCGTCCAATGCTTTCTGCATTCTGTTGAGGTTTCTTCTAGACTCGATAAATTACTTAATTATGATATATATATATATATATATATATATATATATATATATATATATATATATCATTAATTAATTATGATACATATATATAGATATAATAATAATAATTAAGTACGACGATAAACTACATCCGCGCCCTGGGTAAGATGATAAACTACGACGAACAGCAAGGCCTCTGATCACCGTTGAACCACCTCTTAATTGCTGGTGTTCCCAGGTCCACCCTTTTAGGATCCCAGCTATGAGTAAATAGTTAACCCCCCCAAATTGGGTTCAAAATAGTAAAATGTAAAAATAGGTTTTAATACTTTGTAAAAAATTATGACCAGCAATACATTTTTGAAAAAAAACATATTACACCTTGAATATATTACACCTTTAAAATGTCCATTTGTTTGTTGATAAACAACATTTTCTAATTAAATGTAAATGTTTCGCAAATATATTTTGATTAAAGTAACAGTATTTTATATATATTTTTAACCCTTGTGTATCTGTTCTTGATATTTTGACCAGGGGTTTACCAGCAATACATTTTTGAAGGAAAAATATTACCAGAAATAGATTTTTTGGAGAAAAAATATTACCAGAAATTCAATTTTTGAAGAAAAAAATATTACCACCAATAAAAATTTTGTCGGCATTAAATAACCCATTGAGGTTGATATACCGTAAAACAAACCAAACCCTAACCAAATAATTCTATCTTACGTTCTTTTTTTCATTACTTATTTCTCACCGAAAACAAGTGGCCTCTCTGATCCGTCATTTCTCTCTTTTCACGCGGTTAAAACAGAATACAGCATTATTTATGAGGTGTTGGCAGAGCGTAACGATCGTGCAAACGAAGGAACTAACAAAGGAAGTGAGGAACAAGAATAATTATTATATATTTCTTCAAATTTCCTAGATTAAATAGTATTATTATATGAGTTTTCCTCGGATACAAGACACAAAACCCAATCAATATCGAGGGTTACTGAAAGGTGCAATTCCTGAGATATATAGAATAAATAGCTGTAGTCCCTGAACTTGAAAAAGTTAAGATCTTAGTGATAGTGAAAGCGTCCTCATCGGGAGTCTTTTCCACAATTACACATTTCTGGAGAATAAACTGAGTGGAATTTCCTCCTTACCAATGGAATACGAAGGTAAGAAAAAGTCTCAAGTGCCGGTCTAGGTAGAGGGCTATTAAGTGTGATTGTTCTAAGGGATAACATGGAGGGAGCAAGAGGTGCATATTATGGAGATATGTAGAGTAGATAACGGTTGACCCTAGACTTGAAGAGGTTAAGATTGTATGCGATCTGGGTGGAACTTCTTCCTTACAAATGACATACGAAGGGAATACAATTCCCAAGAGCCGCTTGAGGTAGAGGGCTACTAAATGTGGGTGTTCTAAGGGATTACATGGAGGGAGCAAGAGGCGCATATTATGGAGATATGTAGAGTAGATAACGGTTGACCCTAGACATAAACAGGTTGATTGTAGTAATCTGAGAGTTATCACCTAGGGAGTCTGTTCCATAAAGTTGATGTTCTTCGGAAGTAGCTGTCAGGATGGAACTTGCTCCTTACTAATGGATTACGAAAGGAATACAAGTCCCAAGAGCTGCTCTAGGCAGAGGACTACTAAATGTGGTGTTTTAAGGGAGTACACGGAGGGAGCAGGTGGTGCATATTAACGAGATATGTAGGGTATATAACGGTTGACTCTAGACTTGAAGGGGTTAAGATCGTAGTAATCTGCGAAGTATCATTTCGGGAATCTGGAAGGTAATAAAATGAGTTCGTTCTACATACATGACATGGTGCATCCTTGATGTGAATGCCTATTTTATTTTACTCTTGTTAATTTTTTATTGCCGTAGGGTAACAGATTAATGTATTAGATTTTATAGTTTTTTTTTCATTCCTTCTAAGAAACATTATTATTATTATTATTGAGTGAGAAAACACTGCGTCAAAATAGTAATGTTGGTGGATAGACGCAACAACCTCAATATAACCGTCATAACATTCAATGTGCTATGAATATACAAGACACGTATTGCACAGCCAAATTTACGTGGTATTCTTATTATATTCGACTCAGTGATGCTTCGACGGAGTGATGACAGCGTTTCGCTACGCACGACCTCCCGTCGTACAGGCAGACGCCGCTCGTAAACAGGACGCTTCCGCCTACCTAATCCCGACGAAGTCCCGCGCTGTCTTACTAGCAAGTAAATGACCGCTCGGGCAGGTTTTCAAATGATGGTTATATCTTAGCTCCCACTCAGAATTGAGACACACAACACTTTCCTCAGCACATGAGCTGTTCCATGCAGCGCTGCCACCTTCGCACCTCCAATGATGTTAGGTACCCCAAAAGAGTTATGTGCGTGTCGTGTCCATAAAATATCTATGAATTAATTATACTATCACTGTGTCGTTTCCATAACAAATAAAAATTATTATTGTGTCAAAAATATTTATAACAATAATTATATTCATCATAATTATCATTAATTTATTCATTCTAAACCAAAGATCATCAATTCAACTTTTCTCCTCTACACGGACAAACACGTTAGTATTTTTACTATCAGTGAGAACGTAAACAGGGACAGGCCGTTAACGCGTGCGTCAACTAAAATTTCGGATCCTTATCTGTTTTTCAGGTCGTAATAGTAACACTTAGCAGTCAACAAAATTCGTAAGGAAATTTGTAAGAAAATCCCAGTCACTACTTGTATTTTTCCAACCAAATTATCTGCACACATCTAGGACAGCTTCAAGTCGTCTGATGATCGCGTGTGCGTGTAACTCGGGTTACGTCTAGAGCCATAATTTCATAGGATTTAAATTTGTTAAGCGTTTTTGGCTCGGTCTAGGAAGGCAATCTATAGTTTGCGATGGATAAATTAGGAAATAATGAAAATAACACTGACATCTCATTTTAACAGGTATATTTACCATAATTAAACGAAAATATCTTGAAATACTAAAGAGTAAATTTATTTTATAAAATCGCCATTGGCTTCAACCACGGCCTTCAGACGACTTTCGAATCCCCTGAATCCCTTCTGGGCAATCTCCTTGTTTAAATTGGTGAATGCTGTCAGGATTCTTCCCTTCAGTTCATCTTTGGTGTTACATGGAGTTTTACTGGTCTCTTGCTCAACTGCGTCCCACACATATTAATCAAGGGTGTTGCAGTGTGGGGAGTTAGGTGACCAGATGTAAAGGAGTGATGCAGAAATTGTCTAACAGCCATGACTGGGTACTCCTGCTTGTATAGCATGGTGCAGAGTCCTGTTGACAGAAATAGGGTCTTCCAGCAGCATTCCTCTTTACATAGGATAACTTTAACACCTCAAGACGATGTAGGGATCCGTGTTGAGACGGAAGCACCGTGGGAAGATGAATGTAGGCATAAGGCCGCTATTACTTGTTATCACTCCAAACAGCTTCATAATCACCATTAGAGTTATCAAACATTTTCCTGATCCTCTGCACTGTCTCGGATTGACACCCACACGCACACATTTACAGACACGCACCCACATCTTTCTATATACATGGACTGAGTGATTGATAGACTGTTATTGGGATAAAAGCGACGCAGTCGATAAAAATGGCACGATCAAATTTTCTTTCTTTATTTTGATTGGTCAAAGAATGAATGTGTCCGTTTAGATACGTAGCAGAGGGAGGCTGTTTTATGAACGGACGCTCCAATGTTTCACATCTGTCGCGTCTGTTTGCATTTAAATGTCAGGTGCTATGTGGGATCAATCAATACATCAACCTAGAAGACATGGCACAAGTTGGTGTCTGTCCATAAAACTGAACAGAAAGTTGATCAAAATAACGGAAATCACACTCAACGGAGAATAGATTCTTGGTCAGCTTCTGGGGAGTGGGATGTATGGATCGTCACAAAAATAAAAGAAAAAATAGTCATGACACCCACGACAAGCATATGCAAATACATTTTTACATATAATGAAATAGTAAGCATAATGATATATATATATATATATATATATATATATATATATATATATATATATATATATATATATATATAATAAAAGACTGCGTATAGTCATAATTCTTTTCTTTATACAAGAGCCCACTTGTATAAAAGAAGTTTTTTTTCGCATTAGTATGCCAATATTTGTACGTGGGTGACTGCACCAATGTGTGAGACTATTTACTTTAACACTCACATTCGAAATGTAATCGGAATATTAGCCATTTACCTATATGAAATAATTCAGCATTTATTAAACGAACATATCAAGTTTAGTTCGAGTTACGCTTTTGTTCACTCCCTGCACATCGCAATGGGATCAAAATGTAGTATCTTTTCTCATGTGTAATGGCTATGTCAGCCATTTCCCTTATATGCAATAATTCAGTATTCATTAAAGCAACATATCCAGTTTAGTTCGAGTTACAGTAGATTCCCTTTCCTCTATTGATGAACGTTTGCTTCCTAAACTATTGCCTGATATTGTGCGGAACGTCAACATTCTCATCATATCAATATTTTCTCTTCCAGTTACATGTGCTATCCATTTTTGTTGTTGCTGCTGTTGGTAGTCTTCAAGTGGTGTGGCTTTTTTTGTTTGGTACAGTTCTTTTTTGTGATTAATTCCACAAGCCTAAAAGAGGGATGTCCTTCGTTAAGTCCAGCAAAGGAGGCCTACTCGAAGTCATTTTTAACTTTTGATCCGAGAAAAAGTTTGGATACAGCTCTCTAAAGGATTATAGATGATGTTGCCCAGGAAACAAAGGGTTCCTCGCTTCCTTCCTTGGATCGTCTTGGGTATGACGATAAACTACATCCGCCTCCTGGGTAAGACGATAAACTAAATCTGAGAGCAAGGTCTCTGATCAGAAGGTTTTGAGGAGCGTGGAACCACTTCTTAAATTCTGGTGTTCCCAGGTCCACTCTGACCCATGGTCATAGCACCTGTTAGGTTCCCAGCAATGGGCAAAAAGTTAATCCCCAAAATGGTGTCAAAACACTATGAAAGTTTAAAAATAGTTTTTAATATCGGCAATGCATTTTTGTAAAAAAATTACTAGCAATAAATTGTTGAAGAAAAAATTATTACCAGCAATACATTATTTTTAGCAATACATACTTACATATTTACAGCAATACAGTTTGGGAAAAAATATTACCAGCAATATATTTTACTAGAGACAATATTACGAGCAATACATTTTTAAACAAAAAAAATATTACCAGCAATGCATTTTTGAAGGGAAAAATATTACCAGCAATACATTTTTGAAAGAAAAATTTTAGCAGAAATGCATTTTTGAAGGGAAAAATATTACCAGTAACACATATTTGAAAGAAAAATTTTACCAGAAATATATTTTGGAAAAAAAAATATTACCAGCAATACATTTTTGAAAAAGAATTATTACCACCAATAAAAATCTTGTCGGCATTAAATAACTCATTGAGGTTGATATGCCGTAAAACAAACCAAACCAAACTAAACCAATTCTGATGTGTTTTGTAACTAAATTCGACATTATAATCGATACATATGATTGAATCTACCTTATGTAGATTTAGCACTATTTTCTTCCCTTGATACCTTAGTTGCATGTGTCCCTTCCATGAGTTTGCAGTGTTCTGTCTGGTAATATGTACATATTCAATGTGTGATGTCTGAAAAGTTATAAGGCCTCTTACTTATACAATCCCCTTCACTCGATACAGTAGATAAAACCACGTTCTCGAAGGACGACGGAGAGATGTAAACCGAATTTTGTTGAAGTTCATTTTGCTTCTAAAAATATTAGTTTTGATTGCATTAGTACTACTTCTCTCTCTCTCTCTCTCTATATATATATATATATATATATATATATATATATATATATATATATATATACCCAAGTATAGGTATAGAAGGAATAAATTCCAATAACCAAAAAATACTATTCGTAAAAGAGTGCTTGATACAGAATAGAGCAAATATTATTTATTCAAAAATTGTAACATAAACATGTTATAGCACCATGACAAAAATAGCCATTTTGTTTCACCACTTCTGGTGTCGTATCAAATGATGGTGTTTAATGTAGAATATATAATAATATTCTTTTTGTAGTGATGCTATAACATTTTTATGTTATAATTATTTTGAGTAAATAAATTACACACACACACACACATATATATATATATATATATATATATATATATATATATATATATATAACATAATGAGAACCACATATCTTAATATGTATATATAGAAAAAGTTGCAAAATAAAAAAAAATAATAATGTTTTTTTAGGAAAGTATTTATTTATTTGTATATATATTTGATATTTGAGATTGGCCTCAATCGTTCTTCAGAAATAACTGTTTGTGTACAAGTAGCGTCCGTCGCGAGATGCGGACGTCACCTGATATGGAACGAATATTCCTAACGTAAATCTAACTGTAATAATATCTTAGATATTGTTTAAAAAATAAAAAAATAAAATAAGAAATAACAATTTAACTATATCTAAAAAATGTTTAACTATTGAAATATTTACAAAGATTTAAAATACCCAAGTCTTTATTTAACCCTAGTTTATACGTATTTAATTTTAAAATCCAGTATTTTTCTTTTTTTCTGCGTGTATATGTGGAACTGAAATCAGAATCTCTCAATAAACATTTGCAGTTTTCTAATGAGTGTCCTGATTGATTAAAGTGTTCAACCATGGGGGAATAAGGATTGTTTTCACATATGGTTTGTTTATGATTGTTGAAGCGAAATCTAAAATTATTTCCAGATTCACCAATATATCCACTATTAGGACATAAGGTGCAAAATAAATAGTAGATTATGTTATGGCTATCACAGGTGAGGTGAGGCGAGTGCATCTTGATATTGGTGTTGGGCACAGAAAATACATTATCTATTATTAAGTGTTTGCAAACTAAGCAACGAGGTTTGATACATTTGTAATTTCCTGATTGGTTTGTATTGTTTAGATATTTGGTAGAGGTGAGGATAGCTGATAGGTTAGGTGATTGTTTCTTTGCATTTATGGATGGTTTATCGAAAATGTCTTTGATCTTTTTGTCTAACTGGAGGTTCTTGAAATCATTTTTTAAATTGTGAATAAGTGTGTGGGAATTGTGGTTAAAAATCATGGGAATCCGATTGTTGTTTTTACTTTTCTTGTATGTGAGAAGTGTGTTACGATTTATGTGGATAGTTTTATTTAGTGCTTCTTTTATATATATATATATATATATATATATATATATATATATATATATATATATATATGCATGTGTGTGTGTGTATGTGTTTGTGTATGTGTGAATAAAGGCAAAAGGTGAAGTTATCAAATCAAATGCTAGGGTTTTATTTTGTAAGAAGTTTATATACAAGAGCTAAAATGTTAATGGTTATATAAAAAATAAATTGAAGAACCCTCATAAATATTCATCAGGCAAAAGTTACGCAAGCTATGGATGACGCGAAGTGACACGATTCAATATCTAATAAACGAAAGTTAGTAAGTGTATTAATTAATTTTTTATTAGTTTCAGATTATGTGTGATCATATTAAATAACATGAGGTTATGAATTTAACGGATTTTTTAATTTTTTAACATTTCTACAGTCAACATATGCTGGATTGGTGAAAGTCGCAATTCTTTCAGGAATGGAGATATTGGAAAAATCTGGGACACAGATTTATATTTTGATAAAATCCAAAAGCGATACTCTCGAGAATTGTTAGTCTCAGTAAGTTGTTTTTCTTTTAATAAATGTGGTATTCTATAGATTAAAATTGTGTCTGAATTTCTTTCTATGTAAGTGTCATGGGTCCTTACCTATAACTAGAGAATGAACTCTTCCTAACACTATGTATACTACGCCTCTCAAGAGAGAGAGACGAATCAAGCCGAGCTTCTCGGCTTGACGGTCGAACCAGGAACCCGGACGAGCTCTGCCGAAGGGCAGAGTCTCGTTCAGGGAGGTTGACCAACCCGATCCGGTTTATACGGGTTCTACGGGCATTTTTTGGCTTCTCGGATTGACGGTCGAACTCTCTGCCTCTGAGCAGAGAGGAACCCGGACGAGGCTCCGCCGAAGGGCAGAGTCTCGTACGGGGAGGTTGACTAACCCGATCCCGTTTATACGGGTTCTACGGGCATTTTTTGGCCGAACCTACGGGCTCGGCAAACCCACGTTAAAGTCGGCCTTGTGCCACATGCAACCCTCGTGTTGGGTGGCTAGATACCGAATCGAGTCGAGCCGATAGTAGTTCACTCCAAACCAGACTGACAGTCATACTAACACCTTCCACATCTTGTATTATTATTTCGTGTAATATACCTTCGTTATTTCTACTCTTGGGTTCGTGTTGTTCTTCCTTGGTCCTAAGCTGAACCATAACAGTATGATTAATGCATTTGATAAGAAAAAAGATTCCTTTTGTTTTCATAGATACATTTTTTAGATTGCTACAAGTTTCCCCAATGTATTGCAAGGAGGAATTCTGGAAATTTATTTTATATATATATGCTTTAGAATTATAATTGTTATGGATATGTCAAATCCGTAATAGTTTGGGATGTGTTTGCAATAATTTGGATGTAGTATAGATTGGATAAATTGTTTTAGATAGTGGATGTTATGGAGTTAGCAGGTAGAATTATTTCTCTGTTTTTATCTAGTTTATAGTAATAATAATAAATAATAATGTCATTATCTTTTTTATGGTCGTATATTTTGTATGAATTTCTTTTAACATTGTGGATGAAATGATGATGATATTGAACGTTTTTGAAAGTACTTCCAATATATAGTTCTTTTTTCGCTATGTAACACATACGTACAAATATATATATATATATATATATATATATATATATTTTTTTTCCTCTCAATTCGTTGTTGGAAGTTTTACCTGATGATCCTGAATCCTTAAAAAAGGATTTAGGTGAAATAAATTATCGTAATGGTACCTTAAAGTGGTATGTTTTTCATTACATATATATATATATATATATATATATATATATATATATGTGTGTGTGTGTATGTATGTATGTATGTATGTATGTATATTTATGTATTTAGGCAGCAATCGTTCTTTCATGCTCATTTCATTGAATACGACAGACAAGGTGCTTTTATTTAGTTTTTATGCAATTTCTCATGCGATCTAATCATTGTTTTTTCCTTTTCGAATGATAAATTATATAAAAACTGTCCGAATGTTCTTTTTATCCGAGTGCTTTCGGCTATACATTTAGCCATTTTTAAAGATTAAACTGTTAAATGAGAAATAGTTTGTTGTATGTATGTTTTATAAAATGTTTTCATTTTCCAAGCACAGTCAAAATATTGTGTCCATGTTCAAAGTTAATATTATTAACTGTCGTTTTTTTTCTTATTAATGAAGCTTCCATTTTTTTAGCATTTTTTTGCATGTAGATGATGCTATTATATTAATATAGTCAACAAGAAAGTTACGAATAATGTCCAGTAGGTCTCCATGAATAGTTTAAATGAGATCTAATTGAGCTATGATCAGAAAGGTGTTGAGTGAGTCTGCGTGTCAAACTTGTTGTAGTGTGGCCTATATAATTAATTATGAATTTTGATTGATCAGGAATACAATTCGTTAATGGGCATTTAAATTCGTAAATAATATTTGTCCTACTTAATTTTGTTCTAGCAGGTGAATTATTATTCTTAACTATAAGGTTAGAGGTTTTAAAGTTTTTGTAATAAATAATTAATCTAATTTATTACTATTGTCAACTGGTGTTATGCATTTTTTTAATAATGTCATTAATTCTGCTTTTATCCTGTTTATAATTTTCGTTCATCTTATTTTTTATAGAAAATATTAATGTTATTGTTTATGTTTCTACTCTCACCGTTGGTATTAGCTTTTATATAATATATCATCCGAAAGAAAATTATTAGATCGTATGAGAAATTGTATAACAAACTAAGTAAAAGCACCTTGTCTGTCGTATTCAATGAAAGGTGCATATATATATATATATATATATATATATATATATATATATATATATATATATATATATATATGTGTATTTAGGCAGGAAATACTCTTTTAGACATGTCTGATTAAATAAATTACAGACATTACGTCTGCTTATTTTTTAGTATAATCTGTTCATACTCACGGATAACCTTATGTGTATTGCAATCAAATGATGCAAGGAATGTGATATAACTGTGAAAAACTATTTTATTTCCCAAGTAAAAAAAAATTAAAAGTGATTTTCATATATTTTCCATATATCGCATTCGTTCCCTCAAATGATTGTATTACACGGGAGATAATCCGTGAATATGAACAGATTATAGGAAAAATAACCATAATATCTGCCTAAATACACGATTTAGCTCTTGAAAATACATTTCAGTTGGGCAGCATTTTGACTGATTGGCATTTGTTTACATTCGTAAAAGCAATACGCTAGATTTAGCTGTGTAACTCTGCCGAGTGAAGATAGCTCAGTGGTAGAAACTATGGCAGGCACTTGGGTTTCGATCCTGGCTTGAGGCATTCGGATATCTAGTCGCACTGAGGAGCTGTGATGTAGCGAAACAGTACTGTCTGCGAATGACATATATATATATATATATATATATATATATATATATATATATATATATATATAAAGAAATATAGTCTTAAGGTGTACTATATTTATGGAATAAAGTGCTCAATATCAGAGATAGAGCGTGTGTAAATATAAAAGTGAACATAGAAGTCAAGACTTAGAGGCGACAGTCTGTTTCATGCTATATGCAATCGTCAGGCCACATTTGCTGTTATTTTTCTCGGCTATTTATATATATACGGGTTAGTGGTGCATTGTGGCTATTCTATTATGGCGATTATTTTACCGGAAGTCGTTTGTTTATTTATTTGGGTCAAATTATATTGCTTGTTTTTATTTTCTATTTTTTATTTTTTTGTTTGTTATTTTATTTATTTATTTATTAACGTAGTAAAAAAATGTTTATATCACTTATTTAACAGTTTTGTTTTGGTTTGAGAATTTAATTAAAGCTATTTTTTCAATTTTGGGGTTGATTGTTGTAGTTCATTCTAAGTATTATTTTGGCGGGAACAGTTTTTAATTGATTATCTTTATTTGGGATTGGTTTGTTTATTTATTTACTTGCATGAATTTAGGTCAATTTATTTTACTTATATATTTTATCTTTTTGGTTATCAATTTTTAAGTAACATAGTATTTATTTATGTTTTATTTCTATTTTTTTATTGTTATTTTGTTTATTAGTATATTTATTTGTTTTTATTTTATTTTATTTATGTTTTTAATTTATTTTCATGTCTGCATTTTGAGATGAGCTCGGATATCTCTCTCTCTTTCTCTCTCTCTTTCTATATATATATATATATATATATATATATATATATATATATATTTGGTGTCAATAAAATCTCATTACTATTTCAAAAGAAATATTACAAAAGCAAATGAAAAAATATGTGGAAATTGTAGAATAATAAGGAGATATTGAATATTTTTTTTAAACTAATTCGCCTCTATATAGGCGCCATTAGATGCATAATGCACATCAAGACGGTACTCGATTTCTTGCCATGTTCGCTGTAGCATAGCCTCATCAATGGTGGCAATGGCATCAGTGATCTTTTGCTTTAGATCAGTGATGTCCCGTATCTATTTTCGATATGCGATATCTTAATCCCATAGAGAGAAGTCCAGGGGAGTGAGACCTAGTCAACGATTTATTCAGGTGTGACGTCCCCCCGTGTCGCTGCGCCAAATGTGACGTCTGCCTGGCAGCGTCCACCGTCCTATCCCGGTCACGTGACCAGTTGTGACGTAACCCCGTCTGTCTCCGCGCCGTCGCTGTCCTATCCTGTCCTGTGACGACCAACTGGCTTGGTATTGGTCGCGGCACCATATGTGACGTTCTAACCTTTTGCTGATTCGGATGGGAATCTGGTTAGATTCGGTATAACCCTTGTCGTTCCCAGCTCGCCTCCAACGTCTGGTTACCGAAGTAACTGTTTTGATTTCTAGTCTAACCTACCCACGTTGTAATTTGATCTTAGGTAGACGAAATCAGTCAGTCGCCGGGTCGTAATGCAAGTCGAGTCCGAACAAGGGTAATACCGCACAAGCATATGTAAAAGAAAGTAAAGTAATAACTCGAAAAGTTCAAATGTGTTAAAAAAAAGGATAACAATATTTTATATCTGGTTACTGAATACAAGACTGCATCTTTCTCCCAACCCGCTTATATGGATTCGTGACACTTTGCTTTTATTAGGCGAGTCTTAATATCTGAAGTTGTTTTTTCAAGGAACTGTTTTTTTGTGTATCTTCAGGTGATATTCGTAAAACTTGTTTTGGTGGTGTGAGTTTAAGTCGTTCTTCAAAAATAAATTGTTCTTGGTTAGAAGTTAAGTTCGGAATTTCGTGGAATCTTATTCAGCTTTCTGCAAGGCGTCTGCGAGCTCTCAGCTCACTGCAACTGCGAACTGCGAACTGCTTAATTCAACTGCGAACTGCTCTGCCAACTACCCTGCCAACTGCCGTCTTACTCGTTGCGACTCTGCTTATATGTACGCCGACCAAAACCGGGGTGGGCCTGTCGGGGTTTGAGGTTCCTTGATAATTCTAAATCCATGTTAAAGATTTTTCTTTGTTTTCAGTCAGGAAGAATTATTAATTTCCATTTTTGGAAGTTTTTCGTCCTCCCAAATTCTTCCTTTCACATATTGGTATCTCACCCATACCATCAGAATGTGTCAACGTGTTTCCCCTCTCTCTCACAGTGGCATCTTACACCGATCCCTACAGTTGGGGGCGTTAACAGGCCTCCCCTCCTTCTTCACATGATTACCTTCGCCTACGACTCACGCCACCATTCAGCCAATGGACGTGAAGCAGTGTGGGTGTGGCCAGACTGGCCTCGGTTTAAAAAAATCTTGCTCAAAGAAAAAAAATATCTACAATATCAACAAATCCTTAGACTCTTTTCTTAACCGAATGTCACCTGGACTTTATCAATCGAGACTTTTTGCCAGCATCAAGTGGGTGGTCATCTGGCGACCTGGACGCTACAGCCAATTATTCGTTATGATAAAATATATATTTTTTTATGAAGGCCAGCTCCGACACAAAACAGGTGCCTTTTTCCAAATGATATGGGCGTGGTCCAACGGACATTTTGGTTTCGGTCAGAGGATGGCCTAATTATCATTATCTCCCAGTTTCTGTTTCGTAGGCCACTTGACCAACCTGAAATTTTCATTATCGTTGTCATGGCAGACGACTATCGTCCACTCGGTGCGTCGTCATAAATCAAATTAAATACAGTGTCTTACTTCCTCGATAATGAAAATAAAATCTTACCACTTTTCTTTGTTAGAAAAATAACATCCCTTAGTGTCCTGTTCGTGATGGCTTCTTATCACCTAAATTTAATTTTCGCCTTTTTGTTTTCCTTCTTTCTTTCTAGCAACCCTAAATAGTGTCACACAGGGAATTCTAATCCACTGTTCTGGAAATGTTAGCTGTCCATTCAACAGTACCTCCTTTCATCAACAGGATACCTGAAATACACGAATACAATGTGATTAAAATATTTGATAATTTCTGAGTAGAACAAATCTGATTAAGATATATCGTCAATCGTTACGGACATCCTGTATGTATTAATAAATATATATTTATCCTCGTTTTTATTAACCTTTAATGATATGTGAGATATACATACATACATACATACATACATATACACACACACACACAAACACACACAAACATATATATATGTATGTATGTGTGTGTGTGTGTGTGTGTGTTTATCTAAAACTACTTTCTCTAAAATTCATCCCAGCCTTGCGCCGACGGCTTATTGCTAGAATCTCCTACTGACGTCAATTCAGCCGGGTTTCGATCCTAGCTAGAGCCACACTGAAGAGCTGTGAAACAAGTGAAACAGTCTGTCTATTGATGAATATCTATCTATCTATCTATCTATCTATCTATATATATATATATATATATATATATATATATATATATATATATATTCTGTTTACATAATGAAGTTTTCTAGAAAGAATATGACCTCAAATAATTTCAACTGGTAATTTAAGTGGGACTTACTGATGACAGAAAACGAGTCCACACTAAAATTAGCGTCACCATTATGTTTATTTATCAGGTAATCCGCGATAGAAGAGCCGTATGTGTTGATCAAAATATCTGACGAAGAATACTTAAGGTTTATATATAAATATATATGACTCTGCGTAAGAGTCTGTCTGGATAACAACATATACTCACCCGAAAAACTTAAATTAGGCTGTGCTTATATATTGATAAGTGCGAATTTGTAAACAATGACTATTACTACTAATATTAAAAGGCTTTTCCTTTCCCTGAATTAAGTACTGTCAGTCATTGGCGTGTTTATTCACAGATTATTACGCAAAAATTCGTCTTTCTTTCAACCGCGCGCCGATGGCTTGGGCGGAAAATCTCCGACTGTTGACGAATCAGTCGGGTTTCGATCTATCATACTGATGAAGTGTGAAGCAACGAAACAGTCTGTCTGTGGATATATATATATATATATATATATATATATATATATATATATATATATATATATATATGTAATTATTTATTTAAAAAAAAAATTATAACATAAATATGTTATAAAATCACTACAAAAATAGCCATTTTGTTTCAACACCCTCGGTGTCTTATCAAGTGATGACGTTGAATGTAAAATAAATGGTTTTAAAAGTTTCCAATTAATTAACAATCCTTCGCAAGGGGAAAACGTTGTTACAAAGGCTAGATGGACTAATTAAAACACAAGTTATATATATACATATATATATATATATATATATATATATATATATATATATATATATACATATGTGTGTATGTATGTGTGGATTTAGCCAGCAATAATTCTCATAAGCATGTTTTTCCCATTTTTCGTTATTTTATACCAAGTTTGACGGAATGAATTCCTACGGTAGATGGGATGCGCCTGATATAGTAGTTGGATTGATTTTTCTCTTAGTGTGTGCGTACGCCTGTGTGAGCGTCTGTGTTCACTCATGTGTATGTTTGTCTCTATGTGTGTGTGTGTGTGTGTGTGTGCGCGCGCGCCGGTGTGTAAATAAATTAAGAAAAGTTCACATGACTTACCTGGTTAGCTGACTCAAGCGTTTCGCATCGAAACGCAAATCAGGTCAAGATGTTCAATAAATCAAATATTGATCAAACATCTGTCCTTGATGTACGCATCGGCGCGAAATCCTTGAGACGGCTAATCAGATAAGTCACTTGAATTTTTTATAATGTGTTGGATTTAGTTCTCTCTTGAGAGCTTTCTGTCAGAAGTTATGCTAGCCGGAAATAACTCATAAAATTCTTGTAATTGTCATGTATTTTGACAGCATTCAAAAGATATAAAAAAAAACGATTGAATTGAAACGGTCAGAATTTATGGACATTGTTAGGAACAGATTTAGAAAACTGTCTGTATAAGGTCAATGCTTTTATTCGAAAGCGACAGTCAGTTAAATGCCATACGAGATACGTGATTGGACGATGAATTATCTTTCGATACATGACTGATGAAGCAGATTTTTCTCTGCAGTAGGTTGTCATTTCTTTTTGAGGTAGACAGATTGCCAGCAATTCTAGGATTCTAGAAATATTGCTGATAAATTAAATCAGCAATAGGGTTAGTAAACTAAAAGAAGTGTAATTTACTATCGCCTGATGAATGCATTTGATACGCATCGAAATGCAACTGCAGTTGTGTAGCGATTTTGACATGTTTTTGATGTAATATCCTAAGATATATATATATATATATATATATATATATATATATATATATATATGCGCAGTACTTAGTGAAAAGTACTCAATATTCAGTTTTATGGATATTAGTTTGTAGTGATAGATCTAACACAGTCAGTTCTATTTATATTAATATGATAAATTAATATCCATACAACTGAACACACACAGGCGCATACACAGACACACACAGACACACACACACACATATATATATATATATATATATATATATATATATATATATATATATATATATATATATACATACACACACACACATCTATATATATATATATATATATATATATATATATATATATATATATATATATATATTAAAAAGAAGGGAGAAAAGGCAAACGCTTTTGGTTGTAATGTGGATTTAAAAAAAATATTAAGCTTTATTTTCCATTATTATGAATAACAAAGCATAATATTAAAAAAAGGATACAAATTACAACCACAAACTTATTTTTTAATATATATATATATATATATATATATATATATATATATATCAGTTTGTCTGAGGATCACAAATAGCGTGAAACCCAGAGTCATAGCCTCACACCAGTCGAAGTAAGTATATATATATATATATATATATATATATATATATATATATATATATATATATATATAGATAGATAGATAGATACCCACACATACACGTTTAGAAGGTGTTGTTGAACCAGCACTGATATTAGCTTCAATCGTTTGTTTTTCCTAATGGTCCTCATGAAATTGAATATCTTCCAGAAACGTCAATAATAATTCGTCAAATTTTTCAAAGAGAATAAAATTGAGACATATTCTGCTTCATTCGTTTCATGTTTTCCCCGATTTAAACAAAATAGTCCTTTCGTGTTTACTGGTGTATAACTCAATTATTTGATTTAGAAGCTATAAACAAAAATTCAGAGAGAAGATTTCTACAGACACACACGCACAATCACTCAGACATAGACCGATACACCGATACCCCGATACACACAAACCCACATATAGCCAGCATGTTTCCTTCACACACTTATGTTATATATATATATATATATATATATATATATATATATATATATATATATATATATATATAATTATTTATTCAAAAATATGTTATAAAATCTATACATAAATAGCTATCGGCACATATTTATGTTATAATTTTGGAATAAATAATTATATTTGCTCTACTCTCTATTGATGGGTAGACGATTCGGCTGCCTTCAGTCTGTTAAACGCAATCTAATACATCCCTGAAGCCTCGCGTCTATAAACATTCGTGCGTCCTATGTAAAAATCATATATGCCTGCTGAAGATATGAATATCCTCCCACTGATAAACGGGACACTTGCCAGCTAACTCACTACTGCACACGTTAAACACCGAAGAGAGTGCAGCCACCAATATATACGAATGACAAATGTAACCTGGTCTAAATGGAAATACCGCGCCATCTACAGAAACTTTCTTTAAAATTAACTAAAAAAATGCAGGATTTTTGGATATATGTTTCTATGGAATTTTGCCCCAAAATTTATAAATTTTCCTTTTTGCTACTCTATGTCTCTCTCTCTCTCTCTCTCTCTCTCTCTCTCTCTCTCTCTCTCTCTCTCTCTCTCTCTCTCTCTATATATATATATATATATATATATATATATATATATATATATATATATATACATTTCAATTAAAAGGTGCAAATATAATTTATAAATTCATGAATCATTCATGAATATATTTGTTTTTTGTATGAATGATTCAGGAATTTATAAAATATATATATACATATACATACATACATACATATATATATATATATATATATATATATATATATATATATAAATATATATATATATATATATATATATATGATATTAGTGGTAAATATACACATACATATGCAATCATATATCTAAAATATATAAATATATATATATATATACATACATACATACACATACATATATATTTGTATAAAAAAATTCCAAGAGGATAGAATCCAGGTAAAACTCAATATCCAGGACAGAGTAAGGATATAATAAAAAGCCTTAAACACTAATATTCCATGGTCATAATTTATTCCATTGGAATCGTAAATACGATTCAATTCATCAGACCTACAAATTCAATATATATATATATATATATATATATATATATATACGTATCCCTTAATTAATGCACATTTGATTAATGCATTTTTGATTAGTGCGCTAAAATTTTTATACACCAAAATTCAATTAGTGAATACATAATACTCTGTTAGTGCGATAAAACATTCCTCTGTTCAACAAACGTCTCTTTGTCTCCGATTGTAATGTGTGCATGTTTGTCCTCAAAGAAGCGAAATTGCTGTTTGCTGATAGTCTGTATCAAAATATAGCATCTCGTAAATTCGGTTCTAGCGATTATTGGCAGCTCTGCAAAGAGTGCTGAACAACACCAAATTCTCAGACCCCTCCTCTATTCAATCGGTTTGAAGTCCTGACATCTAAAGCAGATAAGGTTGAATACTTTGCCCTTGAATTAACTTCCAACTCATTACTCAGCTCATATGGATTACCCAAACCTAATTTCGTCGATAAGACAGAGGTTTTACTGATTGATATGCGCTTAACCCCGTCACTGGTCTGCGACATCATTTCTAAATTAGACTTCCATAAGGGAAGCGGAGGTGACAGGATCCAAGCCATCGTCCTAAATAAATATGACCTGAGATGGCTCTAGTTCTGTCCAAACTTTTCAACTATTGTCTCGCTGCTTCTTGCCTTCCAGTTAGCCGAAAGTCCTCTTCTGTAGTTCCTGTATTTAAGAACTCTGGAGAATCTTCTGATCTCTCTAACTACCGCCCTATTAGTCCCCTACTGCTTTTCGGCAAAATACTCAAGGCTTTAATCAATTCTGTTCTGGTTAAGGACCTCAGCACCTCATTTTGTATATGTATCATGCATTTTCTCACACATTATTAGTTAGACACTTTGTCTCAGCATCTAACATTGAATATAAATTATGTAATTTATCAAGCGTCAAGCTTAAACACCGTGTCTCAGTATCTAGCTTAGACAGCGTGTCTCAGTATCTAGATTAAACACTGTCTCACCATGGATCTTTGAATAAGAATTATGCATTTTCTCACACATCAATATTTAAGGACATTGTCTCAGCATCTAACATTGAATATAAATTGTGCAATTTATCAAGCGTCAAACTTTAGATACTTTTAGCACCAGACCTGATATCCATATGGATGAAAATTTTGATGAAAAGGTGAGAAGCCAGCAACTGTAGCGAAATGGACGAAAACACGAAAATTAAGATTATTTTCAAGTTTATATTTTTTTTTATTTATTTTTTTTTTTTTGCAACTGCTGTGTCGTCTTGGGTATGACGATAAACTACATCTAACATCAAGTCCTCTGACATGGAGCTTTTGAAGAGCGTGGAACCATCACTTAATTGCTGGTTTTCCCAAGTTCACTCTGACCTGAGGTGGTAGCTCCTGTCTGGGTCCATCTATGGGCAAATATTAGGTTGGTGCAAAAATAATGACGTTTTCTCACATAGTAAAATATGTGAGAAAACGACATTATTTTTGCACCAATCTAAAAGTTAGAACTGAGGTTAAAGCACCATGAAAGTGTAAAAATAAGTTCTAATACCGGCAATACATTTTTGGAAAATCCTTACCAGAAATGAATTTTTGAAGGAAAAAATTATTACCAACAAGGAATTTTTTAAGGAAAAAATATTACCAGCAATAATTTTTTTTTGGGGGGGGGGGGGTGGAAAAACATTAGTAACAATACATTTTTGAAAAAAAATATTACCAGCAATAAAAATCTTGTCGGCTTTAAATAACCCATTGAGCTTGATATGCCGTAAAACAAAACAAACTAAACCAAGCAACTACGGTCAGAAGTGGTTTGATCATCTGATATAAGCGAACCGAATCCCTATTTTGGGCTTTCATTCGCCCTACAGCTGTCATGCAAGCGTGGCTACGCAGTCTTAACAACAGAATTCCAAGTTGTTGTATTTCGATAATCCAAAAGCCGACGAAGAAGATCCCCTCTCGTTTGTCAAAACGAAATTCCTTAAACGGGCGCCACGAGCGAAAGACAAACCACTTAACAATGCATAGTGCGAAAAAATATATATATGCCCAGAATATTAAAAAGAGCAATACAAATGCAGAAAGATATGTACCTGATTTATTGTAGATTATTCAAATACGCTTGATTAAGCACTCCACAAAGAACGGTCAGAATTCCTTGGTATGGCTGATTTATTTGGGAAGGATATTGGAAAACTACAGAATTTATATTGGTAGCAAGCCGCATACGGCGAGAAAATGAATTAATTACAGCGAATCCCCCGTATTCGCCGTGGTTAGGGACCAGAACCCGCCGCGAATAGTTAGAATTCGCGAATACTTGTAAACCCCTCCCCTAAAAGTGCTTATACGTACCTATTTTTCATTGTTAAAACGCCATATGCTTTCAACTGTCATCCTAAACACTTTAGAAACATTTAAGACACTTTTAAAAACATTCTTGAAAAATATTATTGGTGACCATACACTTAGCGTAAATTTTCTTTCATACATGCTATTAGGTTGGTGCAAAAATAATGTCGTTTTCTCACATATTTTACTATGTGAGGAAACGACATTATTTTTGAACCAACCTAATATAATGCCAAAAGTACGCGGGTGTAGGATTTAAGAAAGCTTTATTCAACTGAGAATACAAGTGTCCTTTTATAGTCCCAGTAAACAGAAATAGCTTTCGCAAAGAGGACTAATGAAACAAGTGAAAACAACACTTGATTATTCATAACACGTACAATAATTGTTTTTAATTACGCATAGATTGATACAACCATTGAAAATACTGTACAGAATATGTGTAAAAAGACATAAAAATATAAAGTCTTAAATATATTCTAAAAACAGAACTGTGATGATGCCCCCAAACTTAGCATAAGCCACTTTGAAGATCCCAGCCGCAGCCCCTAACAAAGAACAAAGCCCAAGCACTACGCATGTTTTTGTGTTTGTTACAAAGGTAGATGTACAATTCTGAATTTTTTTTACCACAAAAAATGAACTGTTATCTGTTTTATATCACTTAAATAAGAGGAGAATAATAGAATAATATTTGAAATGTGTTCTTTCGAAAAATACGCGAATTGAGGAAGTTCTTAACAAATAATTTGTATATATGTTCTTCAGGAAAACATTCGAAGGTTCGGTGTGTTTCCGCAAATAAATAAAGAAAGATCCGCGAATACGTGAAACCGCGAATACGTGAAACCGCGAATGCTGAAACGCGAATAGATGGGGGCTCCCTGTAAATATAAAACAAATTGTCCTCACTTTGACCTGAAGGCTTTATCCGCTCGAATACACTTTTATTAATCTGAGGAAACGATTGTATACAGCTGACAACATATATATATATATATATATATATATATATATATATATATATATATATATATATATATATATATGTGTGTGTATATATATATATATATATATATATATATATATATATATATATATATATATATATGAAACAGACTGTGGCCTCTAAGTGTTGACTTCTATGTTCACTTTTATATTTACACATGCTCTATCTCTGATATTGAAAACTTTATCCCATAAATGTGGGACATCTTAAGACTATATTTCATATATATATATATATATATATATATATATATATATATATATATATATATATATATATATATATATATTGTGTATATTTAGGCAGTAATTTTTCATTAATGCATGTTTCATTAAATAATATAGACTAGTTTTGTCTATTTATTTTAAGTAAGTCCCTTTCATAATGCCTGATAAGCTTAATAACATTGTCGTTGAAAGACGAAAGGAAATCACCATATTGATACATGTTTAAATCCAATCTAAGCTTACAACGATAATGTGATTAATCTTATCAGACAATATGAAAGGAACTTACTAAAAATAGACAAAGCTTGTCTATATTATTTAATGAAACATGCATCAATAATAATAATAATAATAATAATATATATATATATATATATATATATATATATATATATATATATATATATATATATTAAGACACTTTTATGTTTAACATTCTTTTTATAGTAAAATATCTAAGTAAATGATCGGTTTATAATAAACTGTATTAAACAGAGCATTTACTTTATATTTGTATCTATAAAAAGAACTAGCAGTAGAGCTCGGCGTTGCCCAGGGATGTAACAGTAAGAGATAGATCAAGTATCGACCAACATGAAAACTGAAAAATAAAATTGATAAAGATTATTGTTTAAGGTTGACGGACACGCATGTCTTAATTATTTTTTTTTGTTTTGTTTTTTTTTTGTTGTTTTTTTTACGAATTGGTCAAACCCAAACTAAAAAAAAACATTGTTTTCAATCGTTATGAGTCTACCGATTGAATAGAATTTTATTATAAACAATTGTCTTGTAAATGGAATTCTTAAAACATTCTGAATGTAAAAATAAAGAGAAAAGTGTGCAAGACAATAAGAAACACTACCTGCCAAAAAAAAAAAAAAAATCGGTTGAAAAATGTAGGAAATCCGATCCCATATATAAACGAACACAGACACACACTCACAAACAACCTGGGTTTTATAAGTATAACTCGATATAAGTTGTCCCCCTTTAATTAATGCCTCTTAATCGTGTTTTCAAATTGATTTTGTGCAAAAACAATTGTGTTTTTCCAATTTTTGGTCTTGTCAGAACCACCGCAAGCTAATTTTACGTAGTCCTGTGAAGTTTTGTTGAAATCGGTTGAAAAATGTAGGAAATCCGATCCAATATATAAACGTACAGACACACACAATCTGCGTTTTATAATAAGTAAGATGTTACTAAAGGGGAAGTCGAAACTAAAAAAGTGAAAATTTAAAAATGTAAACCAAAGGTAAATCCAAAAGGAAATGGGGTTTTAGTACAATTGGCTAATGTGTGTAGGGTTGGGTTAGAACTATAAAACAAAAAGCAACTAGAACACGTAATTAACAACTTGCCGTGTCCGAAGTTGGCGAATAAAGTAAGCCAAGTACGTGTACGTGGGCAACAATAAACGCAAAAGTGCGAAAGCACGCCCGTGTCATGCAGTAGAGATGGTTGATCTTGAGTGACATTCAACTGTCTATTAAACAAATCGGCCAGCGAAAGAGGAAATCACGGTAGATATCGCTGCCATTAAAGTAGGGGAAAGAATCGGTAACAGTGACCGTGCTCTCTCAACACAAACCTTAAGTGAATGAAGAGAGTGACAATGCCCACTCTCTCTTAGCGAATATTGCGTATCCTGTTACGTTAGTGCGTGTATGGAGGCCGTCCGTAAGGGGAGGAGGGGGATGGCCCTCGCGCCCGATAAGGCACCCACGTGTGGACAATTATTGAAGTTTAAAAAGTCAATTATGAGTTGAGGTCCAATGAGGAAACGACGAAAATTCTCGTAAACCCCTAAGCAAGACACACAGACCCCCCTCGTAAAATACTCACCGGTATAAACAAAAAAAAAAAAAAAAAGAAAGAAAAAGGAATCAAGCAGAAAAGTCGGGTACAAGGTAAGCACTGTGTTCTTTCCTTAATAATTATCATCTTCGAAATATTTTTGTTTTTTGTCTATCAGATTTCTTACGTCGGCATTTTTAAATTATTTCTTAATACTTTCTTTTAAATATTGAATTAATTTCAAATAGAACCAATGCCTTATTGATCTGCCTTGTACCAAATTGCAAAGGGAATTATAAAAACGGCCCTAAAGTACGTGGAATTATCTTTCCCTAAAGATAAAGAATTATCCGATGTTTGGATTCGTACAATAAGTAGAGATCGTTAGATTATTGTTTATGGTTCAAATACACGCCTGTCTTAATTAGTTTTTTTTTTTTTGTTTTTTTTACGAATTGGTCAAACCCACATCAAACAAAAACATTGTTTTCAATCGTTATGAGTCTACCGATTGAATAGAATTTTATTATAAACAATTGTCTTGTAAATGGAATTTTTAAAGCATTCTGAATCTAAAAATAAAGAAAAAAGTGTGCAAGACAATAAGAAACACTACCTGCCAAAAAAAAAAAGAGTGAAGTTCTGTTGAAATCGGTTGAAAAATGTAGGAAATCCCATCCCATATATAAACGAACACACACACACAACCAACCAACCTGGGTTTTATAATAAGTATAACTCAAAGTGAGTTGTCCCCCTTTAGTTAATGCCTCTTAATCGTGCTTTCAAATTGATTTTGTGCAAAAACAATTGTGTTTTTCCAATTTTTGGCGCTGTTAGAACCACCGCAAGCTAATTTTACGTAGTCCTGTGAACTTTTGTTGAAATCGGTCTGAAATTGTAGGAACTTTGATCCAATATATAAAGGTAACACACACACACACACACAAATTGCGTTTTTTAATAAGTAAGATGTTAAAGATAAAAAATGTCTTAAAATAATTGTCGGACTTTGTCCATTTCATAATATGTATATACATACATACATACATACATACATACATATATATATATATATATATATATATATATATATATATATATATATATATATAAAAACAAGTTTGGCGCCATTCATGACATCCATATGAAAGTTTCGGCGAAAACGTAAAAGGTGAGCAACTAGCCACGGTTGAAAACTAAACGAAAGCAGGAAAATAAAAGGTGATGTTCATTTTTGGATACCTTGTAGTAAGATGTCGTCTGATATTCTGATATAAGGAAACCGCCTCCCCCTCATGCCTAGATTCTTATTCCCCCTACAATCAGCAATTTCAACGAGAAAATTCCAAGGTATATCTCGATAATCCAAGAGCCGTCAAAGAATATTTCGTCTAGTTTTATTAGAAAGTTTGCCGAAACTACTCCTATCACAAAATATCCAGTGTTCAATGTTCTTATCTCGTCTAGCAAATATGTTATAGCTGATCGATACTCCAATGTATTTGAATCATTCAGCATTTACTGATTTTTACTCTTGAATTTTTATTATGTATTCAATGTATGTGTTATCACTGCTTTCAATTCCAGATAAGAGTTTCTGTTTTGGAACGGTTTATGTTGTCCTACTTTCAGGTTGGTTGAGTATGTTCACAGTTGATTATTTTTCCCAAGAGTATCTGTCTATATGGCACGTGGAACTAGAACAGTCTACCCCAGTGAGCGAAATAAAGGGTTCCAACCACCTGAAGAAAGCCGGTGTTGAAGTTTTTTGGGTATATGGTACTAGTGAGCAAGGCCAAATGACTTGACTCACTTTATAGTCCACCAATAGATGGTTAACCAATCAGAAGACGTAGAATATTCAATCCGTCGTGTATAAAGGCGGCCATTTTGTTTACTCTCTCCGAATGTCCAGTGCCAGCTTGTCAGGCGAAGAGGAACAGAAGGAAGAACGACTGAAATACGCTCCGCTACTTTACCGGGATATCCACTGCTAACCTGAACAACGCTTCCCTACTGTCTTCGAAATATTCACTGCTAACCTCGGGATTCTATACTCAAAGACGACCGTTATCATGAACAACAGCCGGAGCGTACAACGGCCGAAACGTTTTGATAAACATGGCGACAAAGATGAGGACAATAGTCAGAATGATGTAAATAGTTTTCCGAAGAGGTTTTGGAAATTCACAGATAATAATGAAAAAATAGCGTAGAGCCAGGATTGAATACATTCTGGAGGTGTGCGATATTAATAATATACTACAATTATATTTTTATAAGATATCATTGTACGTGATAATGGGTTGCTAGTGTGTTTTACCCACACACTATAAATATGACCGTACATAGATTTGCTTAATTTACATAATATAGAAAATTGCTTGTAACAAGTAAATAAAAAACACCAAAAGGAAAAATAAAAACAAAATCTATAAATAAAAATGCTAAATAAAGCCAAAAATAAAAAAGAATAAAAATAAAAGTAAAAATAAAAGCAAAACATGTAAATGTAAAATAAAAACATAAAAAGGAAAAATATAAATAAAAAAAACTAAAATTAAGAAAAACATCAATTAAAAAAAATAAAAACATAAAGTAAAAATAAAATAAATACAAACATAAAAACAAAGTAAAAGATGAAAACAAAAAGTAAAAAATGTAAATAAGAATTAAAACAAAAATAAAAAATATAGAAGTAAAAATAAAAACGAAAAAGTAGAAAAAAATAAAAATGAAAAAGTGGAAAATGAAAAAAAATGAAATTAAAAACAAAAAGTCAAAATGTAAAACTTGAAAATATACAGAAAAATTAAAAATTATGAATAAAACAAAAAAAACAAAAATATAAAAAGGAAAAACAAAAAAAAAAAAAATTATGATTTTCAAAAATTTTCAATATGTATTCCGCTTTGATGTGATCTCAGGTCACATCGACAATCCTTATTTTAGGTATGATGGACTCTGCCGTCTAAGTATAATTTTTAGAAGACGGTAAAATCCATCATACATAGAATAGGGAGTTATTTTATTTTTCTATGTATGTCAAAAATGAAAAAAACAAACAACTGAAGATAAAAAATGGGGTGCAGAATTAATTTCAACTAGGAACTAATTTCAACTCGGAACTAATTTCAACTCGGAACTCCCTGTGAAGTTTTCAAACGAAATTAAAATTTAATCTATTGGTTTTCTTAAATTTTGATCAAAACGTCTTCATTTGAACGAGAGTTTGTTTTTTTTAAACAAAAAAACAGCAGCTAAGATAATATTTTTGCTACAAAGAACATTGCATTTTTATTGGATCAGATTTAAATGAATAAAAGCAAATAAAAAAGTATCACTTTATTCATTTGCAACAAAAAAGAATGAAAATTGCAGAAAAGATGAATTCTAAATTATCTTATCTACTAAGGATTTTAATGCTAAATTAAAAAAAATTAACAGCAACTTTTTTTCATTTTGTTCTGGAGTTCACGGAAATTGAGAACTTTGATTTTAAATCGAGTAGAAATTAGTTCCGAGTTGAAATTAATTCTGAGTTGAAATTACTTTCGATTTGGAATTACTTTCGATTTGAATTACTTCGAAGTTTAAATCAGTTCTATCACTAAAAAAAAAGTATGGAAATATTTTTACACGGGAGGATTTCTTTGAGTTTATAAATACCTTTCTGATATTTTCCTGCTTGCCATGCATCTATTTTGTCCCTTATTCCTATTTTCCCATTTCTTCTGTCATATACATTCCTCGCTTCTTTCTCAAAGACCTTACAATGACGATGTTTTATTCTGTTTTGTCTGATATGCTGGAAAATCAAAAGAAGAAAAAAATCAAAGATAAATGCAGATTGATCAGGCATTCAAATTCAATTTCGACATAGCAAAAGGGATGAATGGCTCTTAATCGTGATCAGCAAGACGAAACCAACCGGCGAATGTCAATAAAAATTAGTCGAAAAAAGGCCTTCAATTTAGAAATTGAATCCACATGAATAGGTTTGCCATAGAATGTCACAGACACGGAGAATAGTAAAAAAAAAAAAATATGAAGTTTTTTCTCTTGTTCCTAGACTTTTTTTTGTGAGGTGAGGGCGAAAAAGGTATAGAAATTGTTCGTAATGATTCTTGTCTCAAGCACTTTCAGTCAATTCATTACAGGTAGATTCAATGCGATATGAATAATTCTCACCTTGGAACTAATTTCATCTCGGAATTAATTTCACCTCGGGATTAATTTCAACTCGGAAGTAATTTCATCTTGGAATTAATTTCACCTTGGAATTAATTTCAACTCGGAACTAATTTCACCTCGAAATTAATTTAAACTCGGAAGTAATTTCAACTCGGAAGTAATTTCAACTCGGAAATAATTTCGCATTGGAATTAATTTCAACTCGGAACTAATTTCACCTCGGAATTAATTTCAACTCGGAAGTAATTTCACCTCGGAATTAATTTTAATTCGGAAGTAATTTCACCTCGGGATAAATTTCAACTCGGAAGTAATTTCATCTTGGAATTAATTTCAACACGGAACTAATTTCACCTCGGAATTAATTTAAACTCGGAACTAAATTCACCTTGGAATTAATTTCAACTCGGATGTAATTTCACCTCGGAATTAATTTCAACTCGGAAGTAATTTCACATTTGAATTAATTTCAACTCGGAACTAATTTCACCTCGGAATTAATTTCAACTCGGAACTAATTTCACCTTGGAATTAATTTCAACTCGGAACTAATTTCACCTCGAAATTAATTTAAACTCGGAAGTAATTTCAACTCAGAAGTAATTGCACATTGGAATTAATTTCAACTCGGAACTAATTTCACCTCGGAATTAATTTCAACTCGGAAGTAATTTCACCTCGGAATTAATTTTAATTCGGAACTAATTTCACCTCGGGATCAATTTCAACTCGGAAGTAATTTCATCTTGGAATTAATTTCAACACGGAACTAATTTCACCTCGGAATTAATTTAAACTCGGAACTAAATTCACCTTGGAATTAATTTCAACTCGGATGTAATTTCACCTCGGAATTAATTTCAACTCGGAAGTAATTTCACATTTGAATTAATTTCAACTCGGAACTAATTTCACCTCGGAATTAATTTCAACTCGGAACTAATTTCACCTTGGAATTAATTTCAACTCGGAACTAATTTCACCTCGAAATTGATTTAAACTCGGAAGTAATTTCAACTCAGAAGTAATTGCACATTGGAATTAATTTCAACTCGGAACTAATTTCACCTCGGAATTAATTTCAACTCGGAATTAATTTCAACTCGGAATTAATTTCAACTCGGAACTAATTTCACCTCGGGATTAATTTCAACTCGGAAGTAATTTCATCTTGGAATTAATTTCAACACGGAACTAATTTATCCTCGGAATTAATTTAAACTCGGAACTAATTTCACCTCGGAATTAATTTCAACTCGGAAGTAATTTCACCTCGGAATTAATTTCAATTCGGAACTAATTTCACCTCGGAATTAATTTCAACTCGGAACTAATTTCACCTTGGAATTAATTTCAACTCGGAACTAATTTCATCTCGGAATTAATTTCAACTCGGAACTAATTTCGCCTCGGAACTAATTACAAATCGGAACTAATTTGACCACGAAACTAATATCAACCCGGAATTTCAACGCGATATGATAGTAAGCCTATTATCAATTTGGATGAATACATGTTCTAATATTTTCATAGAATTTATCCATTTTCTGTTAATATAACATTACAATGTTTGAAAACGCGGGTCCAATCAGCGACAGTGAAGAGGCATGTGGAGAGCCATGATCGCACATGTCGTAAAGGCCACGGCACATAAAAGAAAAAGACAAAAATGTCTTAGATTTTACACAAGATCTACAACATTGCTCATCCAGTGAATATCAAAATCGTTCATATTAATGTTAATTTAAAAAAAAAGTCATGCTATCCTCACAGCTAGGCTAATGCTTCCGGATGCAACAACTATTTAGTTTTAGACTCGTCTGGTCGACGCTTTCATAGAGATGCCAAGCATGACGGCCACGTCGTTTAGAAATATCTAGACTGTCTTCTGTTTGCCACTACATTCCCAGCTGAATGGTTGCAAATAATCAATAGTAAATCAATCCTTGAAGTTCTTGACAAGGACCTTTCCTTCTTCTTCTTTGAATCTCAAGGACTTTCGTACAGAATCAAAAGCAATTAACAGTAACAACAACTAAAATAGATAGCTCATGTATCCCGCAGAAAACTAATGGCATATTGAAAATGCTGATATTAATCATTACTTCAACTAAAAGGTTAAGAAGGAAGCCCTCATCAATACTGGAAAGAGCGATAACAACTACTGGTGTTGAGAGAACTATTTTCCCTAAAAGAATTGTTCTAATAGAAAGGTTTTATAAATTTTAATCGAAAGTGGAAATATGTCAATGAATCTCGAATGCTTCCTTAAAAGGAAACGGCCAATATTAACATTGCCATTAGAAATGAGAACAGATACTACACTTTGAACCCAGTCCGGTGGTAAGAGTGTAAACAAAGGCGTAAATGGAGCAGAGCCGGTTGCTCGGCTGGTGAAAAATGTTTCCTCATAAGGCTTATATTGCCATAAACATCAGACATTTTGAGAATAAATACTTTACATTAACCCCCAACCCAATAAACAGGGATTAAATAAAAGTGTAACTCGAGTAGCACTGGCTGATCGGCCAATGAATACTGAATGTTTCTTTGCAAGGAAAGGGTTAATATAACCATTACTATTTGACCTAACGAGAACAGATACTACACTTTTATCCCCACCCGATGGTCATATGGGCGAAGAAAAGTGTATGTATGTGTGTGTGTGTGTGTGTGTGATCTGATGTTGTTTATGCATTTCCACAGTTTTTATCCGATTTCGATGAAATTCATTATATTTTTTATATTTTAATATTTTTTATATTTTAAACTATTTGGGTTGGTGCATAATTATCAGGCATTTTTGTAGGCGAGTTATTTGTTAATAAAGATTGCTCTTTTGTTTACTTCTTTTAATAATTTTTTTTTTTGTTTTCAGGTTAAAAAAAATACGTGCCGATAATCATAGGCTCTGTAATAATCATTTACAAATATTATTGTTGAATTGTTATGTTTTTTTTCATAATAAATACTGATTAAAAAAACAAAACAAAAAAAAAACACACCTGATAATTATGCACCAACCCAATATTTCTCTGTTTGGAAGATTATTGAAACACCGATGAGATATCGGATGTCTTGAATTTAGCGAAGCTAGTGAATGTTTGTTACATTCCGCCGCATGTGAGAAAACCATCCATTGCAACAAAATACTTCATAACATTTACAGCACAAGGACGAGTTCTTTCATGCAAAAAGAATCAGTAAATGGCTTTTTTTGTTCCAATGCAGAATTCAAACGTTCTGAGTGATTTACGCTGTTTCCTGTTTTTCTTTCTTTTTTTCTTTCTTTCTTTCTTTCTTTCTTTCTTTCTTTCTTTCTTTTGTTTGTTTGTTTCTTTTGTTTGTTTGTTTGTTTCTTTTCTTTCTTTTGTTTGTTTGTTTGTTTGTTTATTTCATTTTTTCTTCCTTCCTTCCTTTCTTCGTTTGTTTCTTTCTTTCTTTATTTCTTTCTTTCTTCCCTTCTTTCTTTCTTTCTTTCTTTTGTTTGTTTGTTTATTTCATTTTTCTTCCTTCCCTTCTTCGTTTGTTTGTTTGTTTGTTTCTTTTGTTTGTTTGTTTGTTTCTTTTCTTTCTTTCTTTCTTTCTTTCTTTCTTTTGTTTGTTTGTTTCTTTTCTTTCTTTCTTTCTTTCTTTCTTTTGTTTGTTTGTTTCTTTTCTTTCTTTCTTTCATTTTTTTCCTTCCTTCTTTCCTTCCTTCCTTCCTTTGTTTGTTTGTTTGTCTGTTTCTTTCTTTCTTTTGTTTGTTTGTTTCTTGCTTTCTTTGCTTCTTTGTTTTTTGTTTGTTTCTTTCTTTCCTTTCTTTCCATTCTTTCATTCTTTTTTTCTTCCTTTCTTTCTTTCTTTCTTTCTTTCTTTCTTTCTTTCTTTCTTTCTTTCTTTCTTTCTTTCTTTCTTTCTATCTAACTGCTGTAAGCATGCTTTTATGTCGTTCTTGTAGTGTCAAATGACGTTTCACTTAACGATTCCGAAAAAGGAATCGAAGACCGAAATTTAAATTCTTTTTGCAAGTATTTTCATCATTTCCGCGCGAATGATTCTCACAGTTACAACTTTTCCATTCGCTAAGTTCCTTTGGCATGTGCACACAACGAATCATCTACGACTAGTGTAGCAAATCTAATGAGAAAAAAATGGAGCTGTAGCCACAAAGAACTATCATATCTATTGTGATTATTGACAAAGGAAAAAATAACAAATAAACAAATTACAGATGCTGACTTCAGAAATGAATTTCTGGATTTTGTAAATATTTTCGTCTCACCCAAAAGAATTTATTTCTTTCAGTTCTTAATATATTGTTTTTAAATCTTATATTTTCATTGAGATGCATCGGCATTGTTACTGGAAAAGGAGAAGTTTGTTATCTAGCTGAATGATCTTCATAAAAACAAAGTAATGATTCGAAAGACAGTTCGAAACATAAATTTCCAAGATAATACAATACTGACTTCAAATATATTTAAAATAACATTGATAAATACAGGTGTCAATATTATATTAGTATATATAAAAATGTTTTTACATTTATCATTATATATATATATATATATATATATATATATATATATATATATATATATATTGTGTGTGTGTGTGTGTGTGTGTGTGTGTAGAAATGGCCTGATGATTGCGTTTAAGCATGAGACAGTCGACGCTGGAGGCTTTACGTCCACTTTTACATTTACATAGGCTCTATCCCTGATATTTGCGCTCTTTAACCAATGAATATAGCATACCTTAAAATTATATTTTTATTTTATGTATATATATATATATATATATATATATATATATATATATATATATATATATATATATATATATATATTAAGTCCGAATTTTGAATGAAGAAAACAAAGGACGAAATGTTACATTTAATTACAGATTCAATCAACAATGTATTTTCCCTGATTATCTATGAATTCCTTCCATCTATAAACATGCTTACTAATTCCATTACTGTAAAATTCTTTTGGCTTTGATTCGAAGAACTCACAAATGTCAGTTTTAATCTCTTCCTGTGTTACAAAAGCTGTTTCTTCGAAATGATTCTCTAAGCTACGAAACAAATGGTAGTCTGAAATAGCAACATCGGAAGAATAAGGTGGATGAAGAATTTTCTCCCAACCAAATTCTTCGATCTTTGTAACGTGATTCTTGCTGTGTGGGGTCGCACATTGTCCTGATGAAACATCACCTCTTTTCGATTCACGAGAGCAGGTCTTTTTTTCCTCAAAATTTGGTTCAAACGTTGTAATTGCTGACAGTATATTTGAGCATTAATTGTTGCATTAGGTGGTAAGAATTCAAAGTGGTTTATTCATTGGCGATACCACCAGATTGAAAGAAGAACCTTTTGCCATGAAGTTCTCTTCTCGGCTGTGGCTTCGGTCCTTCCCCTTTACCAATCCTCTGTCTACGACGCTTAACATTTCGATAAAAGATCCATTTTTCGTCGCCAGTCAAAAGTCTATCCAACGGTGAAACAAGTTGGCGAGAATGGAGAGAAGAGCAAATTTCAACTCGGGATTTGAGGTTGTTTTCAGACAATTCATGAAGCACCCATTTTCCAAGTTGATGACGATGAACAGTTGTATGGTTTGAATTGAGAACCACTGCCAATTTCTCAACTGATAAAACAGGATTTTCTTCAAGGGCTGCTTCAAGAAGCTTTTCATCAAACTCAACTGGACGTCCGCTTCGATCTTCATCTTCAAAGGTGAACTCTCCACCTCTGAATTTTGCAAACCATCTTCTGCAAGATCTTTCATTCACAGATTCCTCTCCATAAACTGAGTGAATGTTTCTAGCCGCTTTGGCTGCTGAGTTTCCTTTCTTAAACTCATAAAGCATTATGTGCATCAAATGATTCTTGGGTACTTCCATGTTAGCAGGGTTTTAATCAAACAAAATTTAATTTTATTGTTCTCTGAAATAAAATTCGATTAGTTTAAATGCATCTAAACATAAAAATAATGTTCAGCTCCATTAGACATTATAAAATACACTTTAAATTTCGTTCATTTTAACAAGAAGTTAACATTCGGACAGAACCTCTGGGATGACCTGATATATATATATATATATATATATATATATATATATATATATATATATATATATATATATATATATATATATGGGGCGGTGTATGTGTGTATGTCTGTGGGGGTGTATGTGTCTGTGTCGTCTTTAAATTTATAATGATGATCATATTTTAAAATTTAAATTTTCTTCTAAGTTTATTTCATCTTCAGGTAAATATTGGGGGTTACTGATTCTTGGCTCTCTCGGATAAAATCCTTTTCGAGAATAACAGATTTTGTATTGTGATTTTGGAATATTTGTGGGGTTTATTTAAGATCATTAAGAATCTTCACCAATTAAACAAATAGACTGTCCAGAAGAATTGTAGGATATTCCAATGTTGTCCGGAGTCCTTGATTGAACACAATGGTGATTTTACTGAATAAATTTACTCTTGAATATTTTAAGATATTTTTGCATAGTGTTAGTAAATATATCTGTTAAAATGAGATATCAGCGTTATTTTCATTTTTGAGTCATTTCAACGACATTTTATCCATCGCACCCTGTAAATAAATATCGAGCGAAATGGTGATATTGAAATTAGGAAAGAGAGACGATAGACAGAATATGGTTAGCGATGTGTGTGTGTTGGCTGCGTGCTAAGATCAACGAAATGTTATTGATTTTTTTCTTTCCTTTAAAAACAAAGAAAATACAGAGCTATAGATATTCAGGACTCGACTAAGAAGCTCTTGAGCAACTAGGATAAATAAAATAATCTTCGCACATCCTGAATAAATCTGGTCTTTGGCAATCACAACAATTTGCCACCACTTCACCACCAGAAGGCAAACCGCGAATGCAGTTAACATAAAAAAAATATTATAAGTCTTATCATATGAAGAAAAAAATGTAGTTCTTTCACATACGCATATATATATATATATATATATATATATATATATATATATATATTTGGGGGGTGGCGAACAGCTATCACTGTATTATCAGAGGTCGTATACACACACAACTTTAGAAATAGATTCAAACACACAGACACACACATTAATAGTTTCTTAACTGTTTTGTTGAACTTTTGTGTCTATATTTACTGTTTGTTCCTTTTTTTTATGTGTTTTAGGGGGATTCTAATTTATATATATATATATATATATATATATATATAGAGAGAGAGAGAGAGAGAGAGAGGGAGAGAGAAATAGGGAGAGAGAGTCAGAGACAGAGAGAGATGTGTGTTCAAAGAAATATAGTCTTAAGGTGTGCTATATTTATGGAATAAAGTGCTCAATATCAGAGATAGAGCGTGTGTAAATATAAAAGTGAACATAGAAGTCAACACTTAGAGGCGACAGTCTGTTTCATGCTATATGCAATCGTCAGGCCACCTGACTTTTATATATATATATATATATTTTATATATATATATTAAAAAAATGAAATGCTGACCGGAAGACTACCGCGGTTTGGACCGCCAATGTCTCGTCAGGTGGTTTACTCGGTGAATTAGAGACAACACAAGAACTAAAATGCCTTAATGCGGGACCCGAAGTAATGTGGGAAGTTTGGAGCTTAAGAAAAGAAAGGGAGAGAAAAAATTATTTTTCCACTGAAGCATCGAATTTCTTGTGTTGTCTCTGATTGATTCGCAGAGTAAATTTTCTGACAAGACTTTGGCAGTGAAAGCCGCTATTGTGTTCCGGTCAGCGTTTTATTTTTTAAGATATTAAATCGCTATACAGGTTTGATTTGTCTTAGATGATATTGAACACTTCTTTAAGAAGTAATGTTTTAACAAATATTTCATTTTTTTTAATTTCGTTATATATATATATATATATATATATATATATATATATATATATATATATATATACATACACACATATATATTAGTAGTTAATCGAGAAGAAGCACTGGACGGTCTATCTGGGTCTACCGAGAATCGAACACGGATCGTTATGGTACAATACAAGCATCTTACTGCTTTGAATATACGCTCTTTTAGCGCTAGAGGGCGCCGTCAGTGATGTTCCAGAAAAGGATCATTGGGCAGTTTCGGGTCTTTCAAACATCATACTGACCTCACCAAATCGACCCCCCCCCCTTCAGAGCTGATCATGCTCTAAAGCGCCCTCTAAAAAATGCTTGTTAACACTGACTTTTATAAATACCCCGTAGTCACACATTTGATTGGAGATTGACCAACAGCCAATCACAGCGAAGCAAATTCTTTATAAGCTGTTCACGGGTAATTTCTTTTTTTTTTTTCCTTCTTCTCTTTATTTCCCTCCTTGGTGGACACCCCCTCATCGGATACTTAGAAGGTAATTTTTTTTTCCTTACCCACTTCCCCTCACGTTTCATTTCACCAGCAATAATTACTATATACAGAAATAAGAAAAATAGCCATTAAAATTAATAAATAGATTACGGCGAGTCAAGCCAAGAGTGCTTATAGGTAAAAAAAAAAACAAAAAAAAAACCCGTTTTAAACTTTACGACTAATAAGAATATATATATAAAATAAATAAATTGCAGCGAATTAAAACCGAGAGATCTTAAAATATCTAAGAGATGTTCGACAAAAAAAAAACAAAAAAAAAAACGATGGCATAGGAATAAATAATTAATAAATTAGAGCGAGTTAACCCAAGAGGGCTTAAAAATATAATAAAACGTTTAAAACACGTTAACGGATGAAAAAAA
This sequence comes from Acanthosepion lycidas, assembly GCA_963932145.1. NCBI lineage: Eukaryota > Metazoa > Mollusca > Cephalopoda > Sepiida > Sepiidae > Acanthosepion > Acanthosepion lycidas. Next base: position 36,506,119 of record OZ010598.1, on the reverse strand, counting down.
AAACAAAAAAAACTAACTATAATCTCGTTTATGCGATTAAAAAGGAATAAATACAACGAATTAAGCCGAGGATGCTAATAAAAATCTTTAAATCGTTTAAACCATGTTGACGAGTAAAAACCCTAAACTATTGATTATAAAACGTTAGAAACGAAACGCGAAGAGGGGTAAAAAAAAATAAAAACCATCGGTGAGAAATTCATGATCAAACATGCTTTGCATACAGTCAAATAGTATGGGAAGAAGAAAAAGGAAACCGGAAAATAAAGTTAATAGAAAGTCAAAACACAGGGGATTTCTCATCGGTAATAAAGGACGAAAATGGTGGAAAGAACTATATCGAAACTGGACCCCTCTTGGGAACGTAACGAAATTAAGCATTTATTCTAGATACTGGGGTAATGGGGAATAATGATTATGCAAAAAGAAAAAAAAAAAAATTTTTTTTTTTCATAGTGAAAATAAATAATAAAAGGAGAAGTAAGAGAAAAATATGTATAATGAGAAATAGCATGAGACGAAGACGCTTTCCTTCTTTTTCTTTGAAGGTTCGTATGTATTATTTACAGTGGCTTTTAACGAACCATGTAAAATAAATAAATAAATAAATAAATGAATAAAAAAATGAAATAAATTAAAATAAAAGTAAAGTAAAAATACCAAAAAGAAACGACTGATTTCGATTAGAAGTATCCTCAAACCGTTTACGGCGATTTTAAAAGTTATGACAATTTTACACTATTTACATTTAATATACAATGATGTATAAAAGAAAAAAAAAACAACCCTCTTTTTACATTAAATTTAGGATTTCCCCAGTTTGCTTGACCATACACTTGACCGTTTTAGCCATAGCCATTTGGCAGTTCTTTCTGCTGTTTCGGTGATGGTTAGAATGGCTTTTCGTTTTTTTGATCCCACAATCCCAATGTCTGTTAAGGCGCTGACTAATGACCTTGCCACAAAACCCCTTGTGCCTACTTCGATTGGTTTGCAGTATGCCTTCCATCCATTATTTCTACAACTTTCCACTAATTCATCGTATTTTAGTTTTTTCCTTTCATTGGCTTCTTCAGCGTTATCCTCATAGCAGACTGTTAGTTCCCACATAATGACCTTCTTTAGTTTATTCGAAAAAAGGACTAGGTCTGGACGCAATCGGGTTTTGAAAATGTGCTCGGGGAAGACTAGCCCTTTACCTAAATCGACTCTGAGTTCCCAGTCTGTTGCACATGATAAACAGTTGGGTGCGGTGATTTTCTTTAGGTTCGGTTTCGCTCCAGCTTTAATAAAATTTATAAAATTCATGTTTGAATTCGGTTTGTTTGTATGGATGGCTGTGCTAACGACCTCCGCAATTTCTTTTAATATTTGGTCATGGCGCCATCTGTACCTACCATCTGCTAGAGCTGATTTGCAGTTGCTAAGTATGTGTTTTAAAGAACCAATTTGATCGCATAAGGGGCATAAAGGCGATTCTGTTCTGGTCCATAATTGTAGGTTAACGGGGCTTGGTAGGAGGTCATAGACAGATCGGATCAAAAAGTTTATGTCCAATTCATTACGCCATAGACCTGACCATCCTACTTTCCGAGGTATCATCGTCTCCCATGAACCTTGTTGTTTGAACCCAATCATCATAGCTACTCTCAATTCCTCTTCCCCTGCCCGAATTTCGTCCAGTAAGAGATTATGCTTTTCTTTACCTACGGCTTTGTCAATTCTAACGATCGGGAAGAAACCCAGCCCTGCTCGACCCGTGGCAACAGTGCCCAACACCACTTTTTCGCGAAGACGCTCTTCTGCCACCTCCAACTCCTTTACGGCCTTCCATTTTCTCCCGGTGTAAACCTCGATATCTGCTCCTGCCACTTTTGGGTCCTTGGAGAACTTGTATTGTATTAATGTTCGCACCTTAGCAACTTCATATTCTTCTACGAGGCTTTCCGTAAAGGGCGGCGCTACTTAAACACTTTGGTAGCCCTAGCCATTTCCGTAAACGGGAGTTGATGTTTTTTTTCTATGTGTTCTACGGTAGAGGTAGTAAACTCATAGATGGACAGTGGCCACAATATTTTGGGCAGAATGACATGTTGGTAAATCTAAGCCTTGTATCGTCCGGGTAAGCCAGACTTGTCTACTTTGTCCAGCCAGGCTTTTAGGTTATCCTTTGTTTCCTGGATTGCAACAGAGTCCTTGAGGGTATTGTCAAAGCGCTTACCCAGGTTCTTGATCGGGTTTTGCTTTATGATCGGGATGTACTCGCCAGACAATTTAAAGCGATCCCTCTCTGAAGTTTTCCCTTTTTTTACCACTAATGACCTCGATTTGGCGGCGTTGAAACTCATTCTTGTCCATAAAATGAGTCCCTCCAAACCTTTTAATAACCACCTCGCACCAATCACAGACGAGGATGTTATAGTCATATCGTCCATGTATGACCTTATTGGCGGTTGACGTTGACCAGATCTTGTTAACGGGCCCCTGCATTCTGTTTCTGCCGCTTTTATTAACATATTCATGGCCAAGGAAAAGAGGGTAGCTGATATGGTGCAGCCTGTTATTATACCTTTTTCCAATGTATGCCATGCAGATGTTGTATTTCCTGTTGCCGTTCTCATTTTAAAATTGTTATAATAATCTACTATGGTCTCTATAATTTGGGGAGGAACGTGGTGGCGGTTTAACGATTCTTCTACCAATTTGTGTGGGATAGAGCCATAGGCATTCTTAAGATCCAGCCACAGAAAAGCCATTTCGCCCTTATTTGCTCTCACGTCTTTTAACAGTTGCGTGATGACACCGGTATGTTCTATGCACCCCGGCATGCCTGGAACGCCTCCTTTTTGAACGGAGGTGTCGATATACTTATTCTTTAAGAGGAAATCTGTCAAACGTCGATTCATGATGGAGAAAAATATTTTTCCTTCGACGTTCAAAAGGGAGATGTACCTAAATTGATTTACTGTACTTGCTCCCTCCTCTTTAGGGATCCATATTCCTTCTGAACACCTCCAATGTGCAGCTATCCTCCCTCTTCTCCAAACAATTTTTAACAACCTCCATAACATACGGAGCAGCAATGGGCAACGTTTATAAACTAAGTAAGGGACTCCGTTAGGTCCAGGGGCTGATCTCGATCTGGCTGTTTTTAATATCGTTTGAACTTCTTTCAAAGTAGGTTCTTTTGAGTCAAACGGGTATGACGGCAAATTAGGCGTGATTAGAGAGGAGTTTTCTCCTAGCTGTATATGTTTATATGGGTCACTCAAAGTCATTCTAAGGAAGTTGTTTATTTCCTCAGGGGTAGATGTTAACCTTCCATTTCGTTTATCACCTAATAATTTCTTAGTGAAGCCGTATGGGTTAGAGACGAAGACTAAACGTTTGCGCGCCCTTTCCTTCCTTCTATTCCTGTGCCATTCTGCTCTCCGTAGAGATTTCATCTTCGAACGGATTATGTCACGTAGTTCTTGCAGAGGTCCCTTTTCTTCCGGTTTTGCCTTTTTATATTGCTTTCGGATAGCTCTTAATTCTGCTCTACATTGTTTGATTTTACTTTCCCTTCGATTTTCTGAAGCTTTTTCTTTCGTCTTCCTTTCCTCGTATCCGAAACGCTCTGAAGCGTAGCTAACTATGATTTTCGACATAGTACTTAAACGGGTATCCACCGTGCCTTTTGAAATTGTCTTTAGAATTTTGCTAATATCTAAATCGAAGTCGTGCCAAGCTTTTTTGTCTACGGCCACAGGCGATTTGATCTTTTTTCGAAATGACTCAGATGGTAATTCTGGAGATACTTGTGCCTCTGCTAGGAAGAACTGGGCTCTGTGGTGAGCTTCCCGGCCCTGCATTTCCTGCGTCTCATCAGGAGAATTACCTGTGCGCTGGAGCTGGCTAGTTTCCAATTGGCATTTCATTTTGGCTTGATGGATTTTTAGGCCGCGTACATTCTTGCATTTTTTCCCGCATGGGCAAGTCATAATCATTGTCCGTGGGTTAGATACTTGGTTCGTCTCCGGTTGATCCGTCCTACTAGGGATCTCATTCTCCCCCCCTCTCGGGATCCCTTGGGGGTATTTATTCTTATTTGTGTCTGTAGCCAAATTTTGGTCTGCATACCGGGTAGCTAGCCCAGGAATGCTTTAAATTGTGGTCTCTCCTCACCGTCAATTGACTTTCCAATTTGTCATCTAGTCTATTCCTAGTAGTCATCCGGCCTTTCCCGGACGTCACTGTCTTGACAGGAAAAACTGCTTTGAATATACGCTCTTTTAGCGCTAGAGGGTGTCGTCAGTGATGTTCTAGAAAAACTGCTGACGAGGAAGAAACTAACTAGACTCAATTATAGCGCAGCTACTTTCTAAATTCCGGTGGTAATAATCACCCAAGTACACAAAGCCCAACGGGCCGGGCCAAAACAACGTCTTCTTCCACCAAGCTATTGTTCGTCTGATCTGACTCTTATAGGTATTGAGAATAGGAGAAGGAGTCCGGTACTTTCTGGAGCCTTACAGGGAACCGAACAAACTTTCCAGCCACGTTAGCCATGGACCAGATATATGTTACACTTGAGCCCTGAAGTGAACTTGAATCCCACTAGATATTCATCGGTAGGAATCTCCTTGGGGGTAGAAGAGTTCTACATGAACAGAGAGAATCCATGGCCTGCTCAGCGATGACGAAATGTTAATAGTTTTGTTTGAGATATTAAATGTTAGAAATAACTTTCTAAACGTATAAAAATATGTTTATAACATTAGGTGTGTGCGAAAGTTCTCTCTTCTTCTGCAAGAAGAAGAGGACCTACATACAGACCTCTTCTATGTGACATATCACTTGAGGAGCCTGGCGATCGTCCCTTCAAAGTTAGTTTTGTGGCACTTTCATTGGAAAGACAATCAGAGAGAAGAGAAGAAGAAAGAGATGGATAGAGTGTATATAGTGTTAAAAAAGAGAGAATAAGAGAGAGGTATTCAAAATGAAATGATTTAGGGGACAACAGGGTAAATCTCGAAAGTCCAAAGAAAAAGCAGCAAGGAAATACTGCATGCATATATCAAGAGAGAGTTTGAAAAAAGATTGGTATATAGAGAGATTTTAAGCGCTGAAAGTTGCATGCAGAGAAACATACACCTTTCATGAATTTTCTTGATTTATTAACTGCTCCGAGAAGATGAAACATTTTAGTAAAGTATAGTCGAACATTATTATTTCATCATGAAAATATTTAATTTTAAAGTTGTTTTTTTTTTAGAAAAGTAATTGCTCATTCCCAAATTGAATTTGCCTAATCCATTTTGAACTTGCGGCGTCCCAAATCTATTTTGGTTATTCGATTTGGAATTGGACTTCATTTTGAATTTGACTATTCCGTTTTGAATTTGCTATGTCCGAATTTAAATTTGACTATTCCATTTTGAACTTGGCTTGAGGAGCCTGGCGATCGTCCCTTCAGGAGCCTGGTGACCATCTCTTCAGGAGCCTGGCAATCATTTCTTCAGGAGCCTGGCGATCATCCCTTCAGGAGCCTGGCGATTATCGCTTCAGGAGCCTGGTAATCATCCCTTCAGAAGCCTAGAAATTATCAATTCAGGAGCCTAGTGATCATGTATTCAGGAGCCTGGCAATCATCCCTTCAGGAGCCTGGTGGTCATTTCTTCAGGGGCCTGGTGGTCATCTCTTCAGGGGCCTGGTGGTCATCTCTTCAGGGGCCTGGTGATCATCTCTTCAGGAGCCTGGTGGTCATCTCTTCAGGTGCCTGGTGGTCATCTCTTCAGGAGCCTGGTGGTCATCTCTTCAGGAGCCTGGTGATCATCTCTTCAGGAGCCTGGCGATCATCCATTCAGGAGCCTGGTGATCATCTCTTCAGGAGCCTGGTGACCATCTCTTCAGGAGCTGATGATCATCTCTTCAGGAGCCTGGCGATCATTTCTTCGGGAGCCTTGCGATCATCCCTCCAGGAGCCTGGCGATTATCGCTTCAAAAGTCTGGTATTCATCCCTTCAGGAGCCTAGTAATTATCCATTCTGGAGCCTAGTGATCATCTCTTCAGGAGCCTGGCGATCATCCCTTCAGGAGCCTGGCGGTCATTTCTTCAGGAGCCTGGTGGTCATTTCTTCAGGAGCCTGGTGGTCATCTCTTCAGGGGCCTGGTGGTCATCTCTTCAGGAGCCTGGCGATCATCCCTTCAGGAGCCTAGTGATCATCTCTTCAGGAGCCTGGCGATCATCCTTTCAGGAGCCTGGTGGTCATCTCTTCAGGAGCCTGGTGGTCATCTCTTCAGGAGCCTGGTGGTCATCTCTTCAGGGGCCTGGTAATCATCCCTTCAGGGGCCTGATGATCATCTCTTCAGGAGCCTGGCGATCATTTCTTCAGGAGCCTGGCGATCATCCCTTCAGGAGCCTGCTGGTCATCTCTTCAGGAGCTTGGTGATCATTTCTTCGGGAGCTTGGCAATCATCCATTGAGGTCCCTGCGATTATATTTCTCTACAGTTTTATGTATTTTTGTATCTCCTAATATTTTTTTCTTCTTGATATCTCAAGATCGCTAGGAAGTTAAGGCGTTGTTTTCCTCTGTTCCTCTTGCTTTCAGTCTGTTCTGTGTATATATCAAATTTTCCAAGCCCGCGAACGTCTATGCCAACTATACCTTTTCAAGTCCAATTTGGGACTAATCAATGTCATTCTGGGCCAAGCTAGTTCATAATGAAATAGGCAAGTTCAGAATGGGAAGTATCAAATTCAAAATGAAAAATCCAAATGCAGAATGGGACGCTGCAAGTTTATAATGAAATAGCAAATTCAGAATGGGACGCTGCAAGTTTATAATGAAATAGCAAATTCAAAATGAAATAAGCAAATTTGATTTGCAACGAAGCAAATTCATAATGAAATAAGTTTGTATTGAGACTAAGCAGATTCATTATGAAAAATTGTTTCGAACTTATCTGCGCGTTTCAGTAAGCAAATATCATGGATTAAAAAAATCAACTTGGCGTTAAATCAGATAATTAAAAATCGGAGCGTAACGTTGCATACATTTTACTATTAATCCCAAACAAGAGACTATTATTGAACAGATAAATTTGTATCAAAGTTAGAGTTTTGTGGCACTTTCATTGGAAAGACAATCAGAGAGAAGAGAAGAAGAAAGAGATGGATAGAGTGCATATAGTGTTAAAAAAGAGAGAATAAGAGAGAGGTATTCAAAATGAAATGATTTAGGGACAACAGGGTAAATCTCGAAAGTCCAAAGAAAAAGCAGCAAGGAAATACTGCATGCATATATCAAGAGAGAGTTTGAAAAAAGATTGGTATATAGAGAGATTTTAAGCGCTGAAAGTTGCATGCAGAGAAACATACACCTTTCATGAATTTTCTTGATTTATTAACTGTTCCGAGAAGATGAAACATTTTAGTAAAGTATAGTCGAACATTATTTTATCATGAAAATATTTAATTTTAAAGTTGTTATTTTTTAGAAAAGTAATTGCTCAGTCCCAAATTGAATTTGCCTAATCCATTTTGAACTTGCTACGTCCCAAATCTATTTTGGTTATTCGATTTGGAATTGGACTTCATTTTGTATTTGACTATTCCGTTTTGAATTTGCTATGTCACAATTTAAATTTGACTATTTCATTTTGAACTTGGCTATTTCATTATGGACTTTAGTTCCGAAATGACTTTGATTAGTCCCAAATTGAACTTGAAATGGTTTAGTTATAACTTATGATCGGAGTATGGAGATATTTGGTTGATATGAATATTGCAAATGAATGAAAGTATTAATCCTTACACTAACGTAGAAGCGAAACTCACACTCTTTTTAAATAAATTCCACACATGATTGATGCCTGAGTAATTTTACGGTGAAGGTCGAGTGAGAATCGCTATTGTGGTATTCGTTATTCAATAAAGAATCTGTATTTCTCACCGTTTCGCTCAAAGCTTCCTGAAACTCCCAACATATCATTGCAAATCAGAGAAATGCAATATTAATGTTCTGAAACTGTTCATGGCCATAACTCAATTTCATTGAAAGGGAAAGTTTCTCTTGATAATTAATTTAATAGGCGGTAATTAAAAAAAAATGTTAATTCTTATTTACAGCTCTTGATCCGAGAAATCTTTGCGTATAGTACTGTCAGCAACGCTTGCGTTAATAACTGATTAAAATTAATTTATGATTTGCAATACGTTTCTACATTGAGCTGTCAAGTATCATAGGCTGGGTAACTGATATTGTGTACAGTGTCCATCGAATTGAAGCAAGCCGACGAGACATCGATTCTACAAGTGGTTGGTAGAATTCTGAAGAGACTTCGATTTATTGCATCGCGATAGCTGTCAACATCTCTTTTGTATTTGTATCTATTGTCTATGCTATCTGCCAGGCCGCTCGTATTGTAACACCCACAGTGCCAAGCTGTGGATTAAACGGTAACTGAAAGGATTGCATTCTTATTTTTAAAATAGATATCGCCTCAAGCATGTCATTACAGCCTCTGGCACGCAACCAGTAACAAGGTGTGGAGGAACAGAAACATTAGTAATGACGAGAAAGAGAAAAGAGAATTTATAAGATAGTAGATAGTGATTGACATTGCATTTCAATTTTTGTAGTTTAAAGTTAGTTGGAAAGCATGGAGACGAGAGGGATTTCCACAAGCGAGAAGAGAAAGTGTCAGTATAGAAGTTACGGCTACATCTAACTAGCTCAACTGTAAATTGAATAGACCTCGCCGCGAGTATATTATTCTTAAATTCATTAGTGTTGGATACATTTTCACACCCAATACAGTTCTGCGGAATCACAATCAACGTTGAATTTAAGCAAGTAAAGTGCTATGCAGATTTAAATTTTTCCCACTTGTGACGAATGCAGCTATCGATAATTTTTTTGCATGCTAGCATGCTAGCTAACATTCGTGTCAGTCAGCTGTTGGCTCTCACGCTGGCCAATAGAATCTTCCTGCCTATTCGTGGCAGCCAACTATTGGCTATCACTCTGTTCAGTACAAAATGGCCTCAATGTACATGAAGAGTGCCGTAGAAGCATGAAAAAATCGATTATTTCTACTATCGATGGGAGTTGGGAAATGCAAAGTCGGTCTTGGCCTTCCCGCTAACTTGCAGCATGTGCATATAAATGTTGATGCAAATCCGTTAAAAATTGCGGCCGTGCATTCGTTACACACACACACACACACACACACACCCTGCCTTATATATATATATATATATATATATATATATATATATATATATATATGGGTGTGCGTGTGATAGGATAAGGAAGAAATATGAACATTTAAAAAGTTAACATCTCCTACTTTTATTTAAACTTCATCATTTATTTATCTGCTGGGGCGTTAATAAACGCGAAACATGCTAAATTTATAAACGTTTTCTTTTTTGTTCCTTATGCTGTTCGTCTTGAGGTTAAGAGTTCTAGGAATTCTTTTGATAAGCTCAAATCCCTGATTATGTCGCTCAGATCTTTTTGATCAAACAGCATCGGTTCAGTTAATAATCTCTCAGAATCATTGTCATTGTGATTTCTGCCCATGTCGACGAAGACTTTCGCAATATCACGGTCCGATTCTTCAATGTCACTAGATGTAAAGCCTTTGAAATCAGGAATCAGTATTTCATTGGATTGTGGTGCAGGTCTGACAGTTGACTTTAGAGAAAGATAGTTCACAGATTTTTGTCAATAATGTCAATATGATTCGTCGGAATTCCAAACTTATACTGAGATCGCGTACCTCTAGTCCACTAAGGTAAGTGCTTCTGACATATTTTTTCAGAGAATATGTAGTAATCAGGATTTGTCTTGATCGCCTCGCTTCGCTTCAAAGTTAGCAGGAGAGGCTTCACGGACAAAATCATTGATCGCTTTTTTGTTATTCGTTGTTGTAAACTCGCTACATATACCGGATGTTAACAGAAAAATTGTCTATATCGCGTGTTAAAATAACTGTTCATCCCAGAAATATTTAATATTTTAAAAACCACTAAACTAATTGATATTTTTTCCCAGATTTTCAGATAAGAAGTTCAGCCACCTAACTACCAATTTTCGTAAAAATCACTGAAAACCATTCGAGATATTCAGCTAGAAAGAGAACAGGTTAAAATCGTGTTGTGTCAAACCCATTGTCTTCCCAAACGAGTAATGGCGAGACGAAAAAGATCAATCAGGCCTTTAGTAATGGTATTAACATTCATACTATGGCTTCTGTTTTCAAAGTCCATCCAAGATACATCAAGAGAAAGGTGAATAAGTTTAAAATGTAGGAGCAGTAGAGAGGAAAACTGGATCAGGAGATAACAATAGGAAAGGGAGCATCATTTCAGCTTAGCGCTAAAGAGATCAATAAGAAATGATCCGACTCAAACCATCAAAGGTTTGAGACGTGCGAGAGGAGGTGCAGCTATAACAGTCCAAAGAGTAGTGAAAAAAAGACTTGAAAAGGAAATCGTATGTGAAACGGGTATAGCAACTTTTTACGCCAGGACAGAAAGTTAGAAGGATAGACAGAGCGAAGATCATCTTGAATAAATTGGAAAATTATCCTGGAATAACACACACACACACGCACAGATATATATATATATATATATATATATATATATATATATATATATAAACTTTATTTCAATATTTCATGAGCTTCCGATCCTTAGCTATAAATTAATTAATGATGAACATGTCATTTTCGTTTATGATCAAGTTCATCATGATTCTTCTGTTAAGTTTGGAGAGTAATTATACATTGTTATTAAAATAGAGTTCAATAGTGTTATGAAAACCTCGAAGAATTCCCGTAAGACATCTTTAATCATTTCTAACATAAGACGATTCAGAGCTTGATCAAATAAAATGAACAATTTTGCTTTTACACGATTTGGATAATTTTGCTGTTACACCCGATACAACAGAAGAAATTGGAATTGTATGGGTATACCACTGATAAAATTAGGAATGGTTTGATTATAATTTACATTATTCGGACTATTAGCCTCATATTTGTCGCCATATTTATTAAAACGTTTCGGCCGTTGTACGCTACGACCTTCTTCAGATGGTTTGAATGTCGAAATTAACCCTTTATTTCGCTCACTGGGGCAGACTGTTCTAGTTCCACGTGCCATGTTTTAACGGATGTCAGTTATCAGTTATCTCCTGTTGATTTCCCTCTGAAAGTTCGCCACTGCCTTAATTGGGTATTTAACTCACACACTTTGGGTCCTGTCACTGGATCTAACCAACGCCTTTATCCACTGTGTCATGTGTCTTGACAGGACCCAAGAGTATGAGTTCAATACCCGGTTCAGGCAGTGGAGAACTTTCAGAGGGAAATTAACAGGTAACTGATAACCGACATCCATTAAAACGTGGCACGTGGAACTAGAACATTCTACCCCATTGAGCGAAATAAAGGCTTAAGTTCGACATTCTAACCACCTGAAGAAGGCCGGAGCGTACAACGGCCGAAACGCTGTAATAAATATGGCGTTTCGATGGCGGTAAAGTGATTGAAACTGAAATGCCAGGTCGGGACCGATAATATTGCAGTTTGGATTTTATCTAGTATTTCTAGATACATCGTAGAATCACCGGTTCACTTCTGATAACAATATCAAATGCATAGACTTATAAAGCTTGACGGTATGATCATGATATGATGTTACATACCTTGATATGTTATGAGACAAAATATTTGAAGAGACGTTGTATTTAGAAATTACGGTTGAGAGTGTCAGGCCACAAACGAAAGAAATAAAACCACAATAAGACATCAAAATGTCCATGAATATCCTAGACATTTTCTGTAACATGTAAATTTATACCTCGATATGTGATCGTTTACAACCAGAAAATATAAAACAAATTAATTAATTAGGATGAATTTTAGTTATATAAATGATGGTTTGTAGTGAATTTAACATCTTCCAACCCGCATTTAAAGGTACTTTCGCCCCAAACCGCAATTTTCTAAAAAATCTAGTCAGACCGAAACTTTCATATATCAGGTCATCCCATAAGCTCTGTCCGAATTTTAACATTTTGTTAAAATGAACGAAATTTAAAGAGTATTTTATAATGTCTAATGGCGCTGAACATTATTTTTATGTTCAGATGCATTTAAACTGATCAAATTTTATTTCAGAGAACAATAAAATTAAATTTTGTTTGATTAAAACCCTGCTAACATGGAAGTACCCAAAAATCATTTGAGGCACATAATGCTTTATGATTTCAAGAACGGAAACTCAGCAGCCGAAGCGGCTAGAAACATTCACTCAGTTTATGGAGAGGAAGGTGTGAATGAAAGAACTTGCAGAGGATGGTTTGCAAAATTCAGAGGTGGAGATTTCACCCTTGAAGATGATGATCAAACCGGGCATCCAGTTGAGTTTGATGAAAAGCTTCTTGAAGCAGCCCTTGAAGAAATTCCTACTGTATCAGTTGAGGAATTGGCAGTAGTTTTCAGTTCACACCATACAACTGTTCATTGTCATCTTCAACAACTTAGAAAAGTTCTTAAACTTGTAAAATGGGTGCCTCATGAATTGTCTGAAAACAACCTCAAATCCCGAGTTGACATCTGCTCTTCTTTCCATTCTCGCCAACATGTTTTATCTTTTTTGGATAGACTTTTGACTGGCGACGAAAAATGGATCTTTTATCGAAATGTTAAGCGTTGTAGACAGTGGCTTGGTAAAGGTGAAGGACCCCAGCCACAGCCGAGAAGGAAACTTCATGGGCAAAAGATTCTTCTTTCAATCTGGTGGTATTGCCAAGGAATAATCCACTTTGAATTCTTACAACCTAATGCAACAATTAATGCTCAAATATACTGTCAGCAATTAGAGCATTTGGACCAAGCTTTGGGGAAAAAAAGACCTGCTCTAGTGAATCGAAAAGAGGTGATGTTTCATCAGGACAATGCGCGACCCCTGACGGTAAGAATCATGTCAGAAAAGAACGAAGAACTTGGTTGGGAGAAAATTTCTCATCCGCCTTATTCTTCTGATCTTGCTCCTTCAGACTACCATTTGTTTCGTAGCTTACAGAATCATTTGGAAGAAACAGCTTTTATAACACAGGAAGAGGTTGAAACTGACATTTGTGAGTTCTTCGAATCAAAGCCAAAAGAATTTTACAGTAATGGAATTAGTAAGCTTGTTAATAGATGGAAGGAAGTCATAGATAATCAGGGAAAATACATTGTTGATTGAATCTGTAATTAAATGTAACATTTGGTCATTTGTTTTCTTTATTCAAAATTCTCACAGAACTTATAGGGTGACCTGATAGATGCTAGGAATATCGCCAGATTTGTTCAAAACTGCCTAAATTGTCAGCTGTAGACAACTGATTTCTAAGACCAATGGCTAAAAATAGTTTTGAGTGAGTGAAGCCTGTGGATCTTGTCGAAGACCTTACTTCTTTGAACACTGTTCCCCGGCGCTACAGAATTACAAACAAAGAACGGTGCTAAATAACAGAACCCACATCTCTTGAAGATTATCAACAGCATCTACAACGATAATGAATATCACATGTAAATCGTACACAAAATAATGACATAATCTAGATGTTGACATTTATACTTCAAATAAAATGTTAGGAAGGAATGGCCTATCAATACTGGAAAGTGTGATGACAACTAATGAACATTATAAAACTGTTTCCCTGAGAAATTGTTTTAAGTGAGATATTATAAATTTCTACCCGCAGCAGCACCGCCTGCTCTGTCAAGAAAACTGAAGGTTTCCATATACGGAAATGGCTAATATTATCATTGATAATACACTATGTACCTGCAATAAAGGCGATACATAAAGATTGAAATGCATTTAGAATCTTTCTTAAAAAATTTTTTCTTAATATATGTTTAAAAAAATAGAATATAATTTTCTGAAGCTTTATTTATAAAAGATTAGCTTATTTAAAGTTTAATAAATCTGAACTGAAACAAAGATTATTGACATCTAGTTTGAAATATCGCCGAAAAGTATTTTTTAACAGGGAAGTAGGTGTTTTATGAGATGTTGATAGATTTATAGACAAACTGAATTTAATTAAGGGACAAATAACTATAAGATTTCCTTGACGAATATAAACTTTTTATATGACTTTTTAACAACCAGGTAATCCTTAACATTTCTGAAAATATTCTAAATAACTTAATATTTTATGGAATGTTATGTACTTTGGCTTTATAATCTTACTTACGAAGAAGAGTGTTGAAGAAATCTTAGACATTAATCAATAAATTTTAAATTTACTATAGTCACAGCTCTAAATTTCTGACAATATCATTTATGGATGTCTGTATTTATAAAAATCGACACGTTTATGTACACCTGAAATAAATTCGTTTGTTTAATAAATATGGGTGTCGTTAAAGTGTCGTGAGCGTTTCCTTTCATTACTAGTAAATACAGGTTTAATTTAATGGCAATATCACTTGGCTGCTACAAATTAATACAAATTTTGAAAGTTTATAAATGAATGTATTAGGTTGGTGCAAAAATAATGACGTAATAATGTCGTTTTTTGACGTATTTTTAACGTCAAAAAACGACATTATTACGTCATTATTTTTGCACCAAAGTAATAATTAACATTTTAAAAAGGGAAAATAATTCTTGTAAAAATTAATTATTCACCGAAAATTTTTTCCACAAAACAATTGTGTCCGTTATATGTTTTATTCATAGTTACAGTCTTTTCTAATTTCCTGTTGAAAAAAAAAAAATTAAAAATATAATGTCTGATTGAAATTCTCCGAAGACATGTCCTTATAACAAATTTAAATACTAATTGTTACAAAAAAGAATTTCTCGAAATTTCATGCAATTAAATGCGACATATCAAAAGATTTTTTTTCAACGATTTTCTAAAAAGCGAGATTTCAAAAATTAGTTCAGATATTTTTTATTAAAGTCTAACAATTATCTGATTTTTTTTTCACGAATTTCTAAAGTAATGTTTTTCAATGATCGAGACTTTTGAGTAGTAATTTATGGTCCAACATTTTCGCCAGGAAGAAGATGAATTCATCCACATTTTTGAAGGTTCTAAAAAGTATTAAGTAATAATTGTTACAATAAAAAAGACTTTGATAATAATAACAAAGATTTTGACGATAAAACTTTGTTTTTATTAAGATTTAGGCATTTTTCTTAAACATGTATGTTCATTTTTTAGCGAATCTTTGGCGGTAGCTATAATACTCCAATCACGACTTTAGCTAATCTATAAAATCAGACAGGTTTTTCAACTCTACTTCACTCGATCCTAGATACAAGTTCACATCTTTGCAGTATTATTTTGTTTCTTTATTCAACTTGTTTTCTTTTTAGATAAAGTTAACACCACGTGCCTTGTATAATACGCATTTTCATCGACACTTTTTATCTCTTTGTTTTCGTGTCCTTTCTTCCTTAACGTTATTCGTTTGTTTTTGTTTTTCGTTTTTTGTTTTGCATTTTTATTTCTTTTTTTTTGTCTTTTTTTTTTTGTTCTTTCTTTCGATCGACGACTGTTTCTTTTCGCGTTACTTTATCGTATCTAATCTTAATCTTGACTTCAGCGCCTTCCTTCCTGTTTGGAGAGAGTGGCAAAAAGGAAAACAAAACAGCAAAAAAAGACATATTCTAAGAAAGCAAATGATGTTAGTTGAACCTCATACAAAAAAGTTTAAAAACAAACACAACAACGATAGCTACATAGTGTTAGTTATATTCAGAAGAGAAAATATAGGTGTTATATTCCTCAGGTTATGAATAGCATTTAAATAGGCACACACTTACAAACATCTATTTATACACGCACATATTCATCTGTGTGCAACTTTATGTGTGAGCGTTTGTATTCTATTTTTTCTTGACATTTTTGGTTCAACGAAAAAACTATTCTATAATAATAATAATAATAATAATAATAATAATAATAATAATACAGACAAAAAAATCAAAGCTAATCGCCCAGACATCGTGATGAAAGACCACAAAAACAGGATGTGCCATTTTATTGATATGGCAGCTCCTGAAGGCTGTAATGTATCTTTCAGGATCTTTAAAAATCTTGAAGTGGAAATCTAAAAAAAATGTGGATTTCATGAATTGGAAACTTAAAAGAAAACCTGGCATATGTTGATATCAATAATTCCAGTAGTAGTTGGACCCCTGGGTTTGATTCGAAAAGATTCTGATAGACTCATCGAAAGGATACTTGGTAGTCCGTGCCTTAAAGAAATAAAAAAAAATTGTGCTCACACTTTACACCTTATGAAAAGCTGTATCTATGTAAAAAGTAGGTGATCTTCGGTTGTTTTATTTTGTTTTAAAAGGCTGAGTGTAAAATATCGTGATGACATTTCTGACCTAGGGACTCTGATTGGAGCCCCGTAGAAAAAGTATATGTTACGTGATTCAATGGTTGTAGTAGTAGTAGTAGTAGAAGTAATAATAATAATAATAATAATAATAAGAGAAGTGTGCGAAACAGCAGCACGATGTATCCCTTTTGTGCATGGAGTTGCCGAGACTATTTAAAGAAATCTTTATGGCCTTCCAAGAGGCCTCAAAGATACCTGACATCACTGGAAATGCGCAGGAGGCAGCCCTGTTCTGAACAGAAAATCTTCTGAGGATAATGTTGTCTCTTGATTTGTGGGGTGCAACTGAAGTATTATAATCATCGACCGGCCGAAATTTCAAAGTGACAGTGAGACTCGTATGAAAAGAATATGTTACAGGATTCAATAGTAGTAATAGTAGTAGTAGTAGTAGTGGAAGTAGTAATAATAATAATAATAATAATAATGATAATCAAAAACGTGTGCTAAAGAATAGCACGATGGGTCCCTTCTGGTTGGAGTTTCCGGGACTATTTAAAGAAATCTTTAAGCCTCCCAAGAGGCCTCAGAGTTACCTGACATCACTGGGAATGCGCTGGAGGTAGCGCTTTTTCGAACAGAACATCCGCTGAGGATAATGTTGTCTCTTCTTCAACGGGGTGAGGATGCAGCTGAGGTATGCCAATCATCGACCGGCCGAAATTTCTAAGTGTCAGAGAGGATATCAAATCAGATAATAAAACTAAAAGAAAAGAAATATGACTCTATTTAACGGCCATCTTGTCTGATCTCACCTTTCAAGTTAAATGCAAAGTGCATTTCATTCGAAATTAGTTGAACATTTCACTTTAATCATTTCAATAAAAAAAAAACTGACAAAATTAGTTTTTTATATTCTTAGTTCACACAATACAAAACACAAGTTTCATTTATGGTAGACAGTGAGTAAGTTTTGTAAGTGACAGGTAAGGAGGGATTTAGAATTGCACATAATAAGAATGCGTACGATAGATATCACTTGACCCTGGACTTGAAGAGACCATGGTTGTAGTTGTCAAGGAAACAGCCAATAGGGAGTTTATTCAACAAAGTAACAATTCTACTGCCTGAGTGGAACTCGCTTTTTATCAAAGGAAGTTTCGAAGGGAAAGGGAATGATTTGCCATCGGCGACACTGCATGGCTGTTCCTAGCTGTGTGTTGTGGATTCTGAAATGAATTCGGTCTCCAAGGAATGACAAACGCAATAATTAAATATAAGAAATAAAATGTATTTACACAATCATTCAAAGAGTAATACTGTTAGTAAGTCCAGGAAAGTGGTTAGTAGCAAATACAGATAGATATATACAGTCTCGAAGTAGGACTTCCTTAGAGTCTACGTGCTTGTAACTGACTTCTACAAGAGGTTACCTCCCACTATCTCCGTTAGTATATTCTCTTACTCTCCGACTGCCGACTGCCATACGACTATTCACTGACTGTAACTATGGGTATTTAACGGCAGCAGTCCAGATACACTTGGTAGAGTCCACTTATATGAAAAAGGGGTGGACCCCATAATATTGTGAAAGGCTTAACTGGTGGCACTAAAAAAGGTAAATAGTCTGAATATCTTCCATAGTAATAACGATAGAACAGTAAGAAGTAGTTTCGTCTGTGGAATACGGGTTTCAGGTTGGAGAATAATCAGATTACGCAAAATCTTTTGAAACCTTTCGAGACTCGACTGTGTAGACTGGGCAGCAGCATTCCAGATATGGCAGCAATAAGACATTCCTGGTCTTATCTGATTCTTGTAAAGATAAAACCATTTTCCATTTTTAAAAATTATATATTCTTGTGAAATGTTTTATGTATTTGCCATCTCACAGTTTATTATTAATTTAATTACTTAACACCAGTAATGCAATATGTCGCAGGTCCCATACATTCTTTAGATTTTACTTTTATTGCTTTAATATATATCAACTTTTATTGAATATTTCTTTTAATTTTGCTGATTAAAAATCTACCTTACTGATATATATTAGGTTGGTGCAAAAATAATGACGTGATAATGTCGTTTTTTGACGTATTTTTAACGTCAAAAAACGACATTATTACGTCATTATTTTTGCAACAACCTAATAGAACTCCAAGATTTTCAATTACCCAGTGAAATTCAAAATTCATCTTTTCATATATCCTCATAATATAAATATTGAAAGAAAGCAATGTCCAAATGTATTACCTTAATTATGGTAATGTTGCCGGCTGCTTGTCAGTGACGGAGAGGGTATAGTGAGTGAGTGAACTTACAAACTCTCACCTTCTTATTGTCACGCTAAAAATCTCACTGAAGTATTTCGAAGCAAAGAAGACTTTTTTTTTTTAGAATGAAACCACACATTGCTCTCTCCTAATTAGTCAAGTTATGGACCATGAAAAGAACACGGCACTTCCTGCTTGTTTTCCGTTTTTCTCGCTGAATTTCTGACCGGCAAATGACCCTGTCAATTATTTCAGAAATGCAATATATTTCAAACAACCTGTATTGTTGTTTATTAGGAGATTTATCTTCTTCTTCTTAATCCTTAATCCTAAATTATTCTCGCCATGAACAAAAAGTGGCGTGGATATATTATTTAAAGGCATTTTTTCTTCCGATTGGTTTATCCCTTGACACCGGTTTAGGTTGGGTTTCCGCTTCCTTTTATAGTCTACTTCAACTCTATATTCTTGACGTCTCTGCCTAAACTCTGAAATTTTATTTACTAAGTATTTTTCCTTTCTCCTTAATAGGAGCAGGTAGGTTCGACTATCTCCTGGTTCACACTCCTCCACGATCTTTTGAATAGGGGAATAAATTTATCCACTGGTCCCTGTTTAGTATCGGTTTTTCGGTTTCTTATAAAATATTTTCATTATCGTTTAGTCTTAGTAGCCCCTTGCGTCTTAGTGGAATTGTCGCATTGCTTGCGGCGAAGTGATTACAAAAGAAGATTCCAAAAGTTGTTCATTATATTTTATTTCACACATCATGTGACATATTTTCTTGCGGGAGATATGGAAATAGGGTTGTATTCATAAAGATCCGAGATTATCCATTAGAAAAATTTAAACGATATAATATAATAAATATAGAAAATTTAAACGATATAATATAATAAATATAGAAAATTTAAACGATATAATATAATAAATATAGAACATTTAAACGATATAATACAATAAATATAAAAAATTTAAACGATATAATATAATAAATATAAAAAATTTAAACGATATAATATGATAAATATAGAAAATTTAAACGATATAATATAATAAAGACATCATTTGATCAGTCGTTGCTTAGTTCGGTTTTGAATTAGTTATATAATTACTTATTTGATTAACACTGAATTTGTAATAATATTTATTATATAGGAATAAAATGTCGCTGCCGACACTTGAGTTTGAACATAAATGGTCAGTGAGCAAGCACAGGCGATCCCATTATTGAATTATGCAGACCACGTGACCATAGATGAAACGCATAAGTAGGAACTTGCTTGTCGTCTAATTAATCGATATTTATACTGTATACTAAATTACTATAAGGATCGCCATTTCTAGTCTATCCTCTATTACAATATGGACCTCTATTCTCTACTTTATTTACTATAGTATTTCTCTATTTAGATCACTATACGGTGGTTACTTTTCTAGCGAGTATTATCGAGCAAGTACAATCAGTGCAAGTAATATTCGAAGGCGTCTGACACCAGTATTGTTCAACGGCGTTACCATAGTTGTATCTGCGATTACAAAGTCTCTACTACAATGAATATTACAAAAGTGACAACGAGTATTTGTTGACATCACAAAAATATTCACATTAATATTCATACAATATTTACTTCATCCGTAATATATTTCTAATTGGAGCCGAGATTTCGAAAAAAAATTCATTAACATCAGTTACAATTCTGAAGAAAAGCTTCTAAACCCTTATCCATCTCGATGTACATCTCTGTCTTCTCTCCTGACATCTCTTTCTCTCACTTCTCCCTTATTCTCTCTCTCTCTCTCTCTCTATATATATATATATATATATATATATATATATATATATGTATGTGTAAAAATCTCAGAATTATTCTGTAGAAAAACACGATATCCATAAAGGAGAAAAGACAATTAGAAAAATGTATATATTTTTAGCCGAAAAAATGTATATATTTTTAGCCGAAAACTTTACCAATATCCTGAAGGAAGCTTACAAAAGGGCGTTCCTTTTCAATATTTTGAATTTAATCTAAACAAAATCATGCCGCTTTTAAACTTGTCTTGATAAAGTCGGATTGATGAAACGCGTCGGCAATAACTAAGAAATATATTCTCCAAATGTCTTTCTTATCCACACACACACACACACAGTCAGACGCACACACACACGCAAACACACGCACACACACACACACACGCACACACACATATATATATATATATATATATATATATATATATATATATATATACACACACACACAGAAAACAATTGGCATGTGTTAGGCAGACATGAGAAATATATTCATATGAACGCGATTATGGCATAATCTCTTGGCCTGGCATCTTTAATATGCGGAACAAATAGAGAAATATCACTAAAATTATGGCAAACTTACATTCCCGCTTAATGTTGAAGTACAAAGGTATTATTTACATTATTACTGTGAGTTTGCTATGCAGACAGGAAAGAAAGAAAAACAAAAAGATGAAAAAGAAAAAATGATTAGAAAAAATGGTGGAAAGAAAACAATAGTGAATCGCATTGAGCAATTCACTGGATATCGAAGCATGGAATCCAAAAGATTCTTCTTTTCCCCTTCGTTCTGTAAAACGCCCTTCAAATGTGGCGAAGTCATCTGTTGAGTTATGGGTTTTTTATTACTTATAGACCAACAATACGTACCAAGGTTGCGAGATTACCTCTGCAAATATTAGGTTGGTGCAAAAATAATGACGTAATAATGTCGTTTTTGACGTTAAACAATATGCCAAAAAACGACATTATTACGTCATTATTTTTCCACCGACCTAATATATATCCGAACGACCCTGTAGGAATTACATGTTACGTCATGTAATCCGATCTACGTATGAGAAGAAGATATTTTGATCGAAACCGATTTGTTATATACAACTCTTGTTTGATTTTATACAAACTGCGTCAATAGCACCACGATTATATATATATATATATATATATACACCTGTGTGTGTGTGTGGCAAGTCTTTCACTGCTCTGTCGTTACTACAATGGAAAGTGCTTTGTTCCAACAGGTCTAGCCTACGCGGCTAGGAGCTTACATATTAGGAAACCACACACATTCTCTCTGTATTCGTATTCCATCGCCGAAATGCAAGTTCAGCTCAGTTTCTTCTCGCCAACAACTGCCCTAAGGAAGAGATTCGCACTGTACAGAAAACTAAGAACACAGAAAAACTAAATAAAAATTAATAGATTTTTCATTGTCTGTCATATTTATCGAAAGGTATTTAAAAGATATGTATGTGTGCTTATATACATATATATACATATATACGCACACACACATAGATACATATATATATATATATATATATATATATACGCACACACAGATATATATATATATATATATATATATATATATATATATGTATCTGTGTGTGTGTGCGTATATATATATATATATATATACACACACACAGATATATATATATATATATATATATATATATATATATATATATATATATATATATATATATAGGTGAGTTGGTTGTATCGGGAAAAATTCAACGGCAATCAAATCCACTATTCTTAAAAGGAAAATCAAAATACTAAGAAAAAAAGTAAAACAAATAGGTCTAAAAGGAGTCATCTGTTTTGGAATTCATTCCTAGCGTAATAAGAACACACACACACACACACACACACACACACACACATATATATATATATATATATATATATATATATTTAGCTCTTGAAAATACATTTCAAATGAGCACTGTTGAGTGATAAGATAATTCTATCAACAACAGCCACCTCCGCTAATGCAAAGTTATTAAGTAAAATAAATGGACCACTTTGGCTGATTGGCATTTGTTTAGATTCATAAGAACAACGCTCTCCGTTTCTCGGGTAAAGATGGCTCAGTGGTAGAAGCTCTGACTGACATCAAATCGGTTGAGTTTCGATCCTTGCTTGAGGCATTCGGAAGTCTAGTCCTACTGAGGAGCTGCTAAACAGTACTACCTGCGAATGGCATATATATATATATATATATATATATGAAGCATATTTGAACAGCAACGAATTAACTAGGCTTTTCAAGCATCCTTAGGTTTTTTCCCGTTTGGAAGCAGTAAGGAAGTACACTATAAAGGTTTTCCATGATATTGATTCTCCCAAGGACTTTTAACAACTTCTCTAGCCATTATTTAAGCGATATTTTTATGGTGTTGTTACTTTTCCCCATGTTTTGATATTTTAAGTTGCATTTTTATTTTCATGTTGTTTTGAATACACGCACTCACATACACACACACACACACACATATATTGTGTATTTAGGCAGCAATCTCTCTTTTATACATGTTTTGTTAAAGACGACTGGCATAGGACTACGATTAAAATTTTTATTTAATTTTTCTTGTGTTCGTGCATGTGGTTTCTTTTCTGGGCACAAAGCGTATAAAAAAACTCTCCAGAAGTTCTGCATTTACGAGCACTTTTAGCTATACTTTTAACCATTATCAAGCATGATTTTATTTTTTTTCATTTAACTGGCTGTATGGGTTGTGCTATTCATGTATCTAGAGTTACGGGGATGTTTATTGAAACCCTAAGTTTGAAATAGTAAACCATAGTTTTCTTCTTTATATGTTGTGTCCCATCAAGACATTGGCGATCATGGTCTTCCACAATTCCCTTCCTTCGTAGCTCTTAAGAAATTTTGTCTTTTCTGTTATTTCCCCTATAATTTGTTTCTTCATCGATTTACTCCAACCCTGTAATTATTTTATGCAGTGTTTTCTTCTGTCCCTTTCGCTTTGAATCTGCCTTGTGAGTACCAGATTTTCCAAGTTTCTTTCTTCATTATGTGTCCTATAAGCTTCGAATGTCTCTTCCTGATTTTAAATATAAGATTGCCTTTTGTTTTCATCATCTGTTGCTTGATGTCTCTTCATCATCTTTGACGATGTTATCTAGAAATTATTTGCCATATTTTATTTATTATCGGTTCATTGGTATCGTCATCCCCACTTGCTATTCCCTTCCTCCCCACTGGCGGCACTGGCGAAGATGGCTGTGATTCGAAGAGGATTTGACGAGGCCACTTACCTGAATTTGATGTTTGGACCCTCAAAGCCGCACACTTGGCCAGAAACTTCACCCACGCAGCTCAAAGATGATTGCGACAGGCGAGATCTAGCAAACCTGGATGTATCACGTGATCGGTTGTTTGGCCTCTCAAGGTTACCTTTTAATAAGTCAGCCCTCTTCTGCCAGTCTGGACTTTGTGATCGTGAAGATCTTTGCCTATTTAGTCGTTGGTGGTTGGTCACGTTTAGTTTGGTCCTTCATCTTCGACCTTAGCGCCATGGGGAACCCTACAGGAGTTGGAAATCCGGATGATTTCGACCTTCGGATCACTGGGACAAGTAATCCCTCTGCGATGTTGAGGAACGATCATATATATTTGGATGTCGGTGTGAAGGGTTCGCCATCAAATGCGCCACTTTCATTTATTATTAGTTTAAGGGCAATAATAGGAAAGAATCGATGAATAAGAAAAGGATAAAACTAAAAGAGTATAAAATTATCATTAAATACATGATAACATGTTTTATTATTTTGTCGCTAAAATATGAAATACGTCCTCCTTCATAAATTCATTTTAGTTATTACAATTAATAAATAAGAAAAGGATAACAAAATAACATTACTGGCAAATGTTTTTAAATTTTTGAATGATAGGTAAAGAAATCGACGATACTGAACAAATATCCAAGTATAAATGCATTTCCTACAATTTCGAAATTTACCTCTTCTTTTATGAAAAAGATAGATGTTACGCTTAAATATAAATATAGAATTATTCATACCAGTGTATAAGTAATTTAACACATAGAATTCCTTATTGAAATGTTCTTAATCTAACAATTCCTATGACGTAGGCGATCATGGCTCTCCACTTTCTGCTCTCTTTGAAGTTCTCAATGTTTTTTTTTAGACTTCTCCCAGAGCCTGTTATGCCATCCACCCGCTTAATCTAGTCAAATATATCACGCATTGCCTCCCCTTGTCCCTTTTTCCGTCTATCAGCCTTCTGAGTATCATAATTTCCAAGCCCTCCTTTCTCCTTACGTGTCCCAGAAATTTCAGCTCTCTCTTCCTTGGTATTAAGTATAAACTTCCTCTTTGTTTGCACCCTCTCCAAAAGCTCATCGTTGCTCACATGTTCAGTCCATGGTATTCTTAGCTTCCTTCTCTAGAACCATACTTCCGGTGCCTCGAGTCTCTTCTTCATCTTTGAGGAGACCGTCCAACATTCGCTGCCGTAAAGAAGGACCGATATCACGTAGCAGTTCAGTACTCTTTTCTTTGTTACCAACGAAATTCTCCTGTATCGTAATACTCTGCCTAGCTTTTGGAATTCGGCTTTGGTTATCCCAATACGTCTTCGGATCCCACATTCTTAATAAACAAAGTGAGAAAAGGACGGGGAATTGCATCAAGGCATCTGAAGATGTCGATTGACATTGCATTTGAATAATTGAAGATTAGAGCTATCAGGGAAGCAAGTAAGAGGAAGGGAGTTCCATAGACGGGAAGAACGAGGCATGAAGCTATTGGAGTAGAAGTGACATCTACATTTAACCGTTTCGACAGCGAAAGGATGGGACTGAGATGCCAAACTAGTATCGCGTTTATATACATACAGTTTGGGAACTAGCGAAAGTAACTCGTCGGAGGAGTTACCGTGAAAGTATTTGTAGAAAAGACACAAAAAGAGAAACGGCGGCATGTCTGTGAGAAAGTGACTGTAGACGAGATTGCATATCCGTCTCTGGATTTTGTAGAGTACCTTGAGACAAAGAGCGGTTTCTACAGACCATGTATGGCAGCAGTATTCCATTCAAGGTCTAATTGCTGATTTATAGATTTGAAGGATGGACTCAGACAAGAAACCTATTTTTTTTTTTTTCACGGTAGGCCATTCTCAAAAGGAACTGAATTTTTCCTTACATTTTGTGCCGGCTTCAGTTAAACCGATTAAGCAATCAAATGCGGATTTCGTATTTTTATCATCAAGTAAAAGGAGACCGCAGGGGGCAGGATTCGAACCTACACGGTCAATGCCCACTGAACTTCGAGTCCAACGTCTTAACCACTCGGCCATGACAGCCAGTTGTCGGTGCACTTTCCTTTTTAATTACATGATTCAATATTTCACAATTCTCGCTCATATGTGTCAAACCGTCTTAATAATAATAATAATCAGGACCAATCACATTTCATATCCTTTTCTGGATTTTGTCGAGGACCTTGCGACGAACAGCGGGGGCTCCAGACTAAATATGGCAGCATTATTCCATTCATGGTCGAATGGTTGATTTATAGATTTGAAGGATGGACTCAGACGAGAAACTTATTTTAAAAATAAAAAAAAGAATCTATGTATACATCAACATAAAAAAAGGTATTATTTTAATAATGAAATATTGTAAATGCCCGATAATATAACGAAATTTTAATATAATAAACAAAGAAAAATATTAAAGAAATAAAAATGGATAATTAAAGACTTCCCCTTTTTTTTTTAAATACAAAATCGCTTTCTTTGAACAATGAAAAAACATGTCCGTTTTTTTTTCCGACATCAGCGTCTAATATTTAAATAATAATTTAAAGCTAAGTAAGAAACCAATAGACTTCTTAAGAAACAAAGTTTTCATGGTAGGAGACTCTCAGAAGAAAAAAGAATTTTTCCTTACAACTTGTGCCGGCTTCAGTTAAGCCGATAAAAAGAACATTATGCAAACAAATGCGGTTTTCATATTTTTATCATCAAATAAAAGAAGAACGCTGTGAGCAGGATTCGAACCTGCGCGGGCAATGCCCATTGGATTTCAAGTCCAACGCCTTAACCACTCGGCCATCACAGCCAGTTAACAGTACTCATTTCTTTTTCTTTACATGATTCAATATTTCAGACAATTCTCGCTCACAACAGTCAAACCGCCATAAGTTATTTAACATAAACATCAACATAGAAATCAACATTTAAGAATCGTACAATTTTAATTAATATTCAAAATTTGTTTTGTGGTTCTCAGTCTATTCAGAAAGAGATCGTTAACAAAGAGAGTCAGAAAATAAAAAAAGTGTGTTAGAAAGTAACCCTTATTTTAAAAAAATAAAACAAAAAGCAATCTATGTCTACACCGACTTAAAAAGTATGTATTTTAATAATTAAATATTGTAAATGTCTAATAATATAACAAAATTATAATATAACAAACTTATAATATAATAAGCAAAGAAAAGTATAAGAATAAAAATGGATAATTAAAGACTTCCCCATTTTTTTAAAAATACAAAATGGCTTTCTTTGAGCAATGAAAAAAAAAATGTCCGTTTATTTCATCAGCGTCTGCAAAAGACATTGACATGGAGGAGGACAGCTAAGTTCTCTTTTCTTTGTTTCTAACATTTTTATATTTCTTGATACTCTGATAAATTCCAATTTTAACAGATGATGTGGCTACGGGAATTTTCACTTGCTTTATGACTATTATACAGTTTATCTATGTATTTAAAAACTGAATATTGCAGTCATTGGAATATCAATGGTTTTTACAGTCCTACTATTTAACCCATGACTAGGGGAAGTTATGAATTTTATATATTTTCTAAGGGTATTTTATTATAAATGAATGCAACAAAATCAACTGAATTTCAAACTCCGTTCTACTAGTAAAACACCAGCACATTAAGATTTTTCATTCGAAGCAGTAAATTTCGCATATTTCAATTGATAAATGAATAATTATACAACACTATTTCGTACTTAAAAAAATAGTACAGTGTAACCCGGGTATATGAGACCCGGATATAAGAGAGATTTTTCTCTGGTCCCAAATTAGAGCCATACTTACCTAAACAAAATAGACCAAACCCTGATATAAGAGAAACCCGGATATAAGATAAACCCGGATATAAGATACTTCTTATTCGGTCCCGACAACTCTCTTATATCTGGGTTATACTGTATTTATAATTTCTATATGAATATTTTTGGATTTTAATCTAAATATTTAACACTATTCTTGTATGTAAGAAAGAATTGTTTCATTTTATATAATAAAAAAAAAGTTTTCATGAAGACAAAGACAATCCTTACCATCGAAAAATAAATAAGAAATTACGGTAAAATTAAAATTTTCATTATTATTGATTATACCTTCCTCTTCAAAAATCTTAGATTTCAATCTTGATAGTTAAATCTTCAGATGCAAATAATGAAGAGCGCTGATATTTTACTTATTAAAAGTGGGAAGATGCAAAGATTTCATAATCTTTACCTAAAATGACTGCAATATTCAATTTTGCTTTTGTATTTGTTATATATTTTGCATGATAAATCATTTTTTTTTAATCTATAAGGTTAATTCATTTATTACGTGTGAGGAAATATCTGTTAAATGCTTGAAACAACGACAGAAATGTAGTTCTGCAGAGAGAAATTGCATGTGAGCAACGACGTTCTAGAGAAGATAGAAAAAAAAAAAAAAAAAAAAGGAAACTTATACGTAACATGAAGAAGAAACAGTTGAAAATTCGAGGTCACGTAATGAAGAAAGAGAGCTTGGTTGGTTGATTTTGATTAGAGGCATATCAAGAACTCTATAAGTTGTTTAATGTCTAAATATAAATATTTTTGATCCTAATTTGATGGCTTCAACTAAATATATATTTGAACGCAATTGCCTGCCTTCAACTACAGATAAAATGTATTATTGGTCATTTTGCTTTAAATATGTAGTGTGGGTAATTCTAATATAGATACGTATTGTCGGCTGGTTGATTTTGATTAGAGGCTTAAGAAAACCTCTATAAGTTATTTAATACCGAAATCTAAATATTTTAAGCACAATTTTATGGCTTCAAATAAATATATTTTGAATGCAATTCTATGCCTTTAACTAAATATATTTTGAACTTAATTGTATGCCTTCAATTAAAAATAAAATGTATTGTTCATTTTGCGATAAAATGTATTGTTGGTTATTTTAATATATGTATTTTTTTATATAAAAGTATTGCTGATCATTTTACTACAAAAATGTTTATATTTTCATAGTGTTTTGTTTTTGTTTGGGGGGTTCACTATTTGCCGATAGCTGAGAACCTAACAGGTGTGGAAAGAAGGCTTGGGAAATCTGTTACTCATAAGACGTCAAGAAGGACAAAGGAAAGCTTCATAGTCTATTTGTTGAGCACGAGTAAATGTATGGCGGAACAAGTTTCAGGTGAGATAACAAGAAATAAAAAAAATAATATTCAGAACTTCAAAGGAAAGGGAAATTGTGGAGAGCCATGATCGCTGATATACCGAAGTGACACGGCACATAGAGAAAGAAGAGGAAAAGAGGAGCTTTTGCAAATCGTTAAAGTTTTAAAAAATATCCAAAGAAAACTAAAAGATGAGTAAGCAAAAAGAAATGTCTTTACAGTCGGATCGGTTCATCATGTTAATAATATATTACACTTTTATATTGTTAACTCTTTCGTTTATCTGCGTCCAGCTATGCATCCTGTTACTCTGACAACGGAATATATTATCCCACATAATGTAGATATCAATGCATCAACGAAAATTATATAAACTCATATAACGTTATATAAATGTTATAAAGTTATAGAGGTCTACATTTCGTCCCTATAGTCAATATTGCTGGTGCACCTCGAAGCGGTGTAATGGTTAGCAAGCTGGTCTTGCTAGAACAATTACGACTGAGTAGTGAGTTCGATCCTCACTGGGTACCCCCCTGCTTTCGGCCTTGTGCCACATCTAAGCTACGCTTAGAAAATCACTATAAAGTTATAGAAGTCTACAATTCGTCCCTATATTCAATATTGTTGGTGATACTCGAAGCGGTGTAATGGTTAGCAAGCTGGTCTTGCTAGAACAATTACGACTGAGCAGTGAATTTGATCCTCACTGGGTACCCCCTGCTTTCGGACCTGTGCCACATCTAAGCTACGCTTAGAAAATCACTATAAAGTTATAGAAGTCTACAATTCGTCCCTATAATCAATATTGTTGGTGCACCTCGAAGCGGTGTAATGTAAAGCTTGTCTTGCTAGAACAATTACGATTGAGTAGTGAGTGCGATCCTCACTGGGTGCCCCGTTCTTTGGGGCTTGTGCCTCATCTAAGCTACTCTTGGAAAATTGCTATATTCAATATTGCTGTATTTTTAGGTTCACCTCTACATTCTTGATAAAATACAAATATAACCTGCAATGTTATTAGTCCCGACCTGGCATCTCGGCTTCAGTC
Organism: Acanthosepion lycidas; assembly: GCA_963932145.1. Lineage (NCBI taxonomy): Eukaryota > Metazoa > Mollusca > Cephalopoda > Sepiida > Sepiidae > Acanthosepion > Acanthosepion lycidas. The sequence goes on along the minus strand of OZ010598.1, from coordinate 36,476,146 downwards.
ATTTTCCTGTCGCCGTAACGTAGATTCGCTTTGCCTTTTCTATAAATATTTCCGTGGTAACTGTTCGTATGAGATTTCCTCTTTGTAATGTAAACATTATGAATTTAAATGTACTGCCAGATTGACGGCAAGGTCTCATCATCTTACAGATCAAATGGCTAGATATGGCTGTATGTTCTATGATAGTGGTTTCTTCTGTCGCATTTCTAGCTTGTGGGACTCTCCTTCAGCTTCTTCCTTTCCAGCCATCTTTGTTCATCAAACATTTAAATGCAATGATAATCGTTAACTTTTTTTTTTAAATCCTTTTCTGTTATTGTTTCTTTTTCTTAACGTTTTATTTTCTCACACACAATAATCCTTTCTTTCTTAGTGGCTTTATCGCCTTGCTTGGAGTGTGATGATTGATAAAATGCCTTCTTTTTATTATTTAGGCCCATGACGACAAAAACAATATTAACGGTATGGCAATAAACATTGAAGCTTCCAACCATTAACAAATAATTGTCCTATGCCTTGTTCCATATAACAGCTTATTGACAATATGGCAAATGTTGGCCCTACGCTACTGTGAACCCCAGAATATTCATTGTTATCGGAAATGTATCTATAATGGTGTTGACTATGTGGAAAAATAATGCATTCTATACAACGGCGCTATTTTTTTATATATATTTTATCTTTACAAATGTCATTTATCTTTACAAGAGTCGGATTAGTCAGGAATTATATTCTTGCCCTATCTAATATGTAGCTGTTAAAATCCTCACTTTCTAGCCTTCGTACAAATCATTTACGCGAAGTTGTGAAGGATGATTTATTTTCTAACGTGATCTATTTGCAACAGACACAAAAACAAAAGCCTATCTCTGTCGCAGTTTCCATGGCGAATTCTCATAGCATTTCCATTGTCTAGTTCCAGCACTTAAGAGCTGTACAGCTAGATTTCGCGTATCTGCCTTATTAAAATTGCAAGGGGAACGTTCCACTCAGCATCTTCACTACTGCTGGAGCCACCTTCAACGTAGATTTGTTTTTAAAGTAAGGTTCACTCTGTAAATGGCGTTTGGGCCACTTGAAGGAAATGGATAAGAGAGGAGGATATAGATAGACTTGAACAGATTAAGATTGTAATGATCGGGAAAAACATCCTCTTGGGTGTCTCTTCCACAGTGGTTCATAGGTAGAATTTGTTTGAGGGGAATTTCTCGCCATTGGAATACAGAAAGTATGTGTGTGGAGGGGTTGCTAATATGTAAGTGCTATAGCGGGTCCTTCCCGTGAAGATTTGACCTATCGGAATCAAGGAATGTTGTTCGTTCTATCACTCTCCATGGTCGTAGCGATAGAGCAGTGAGAGACTCGCCATATTCCACCCGAGAGAGAGAGATAGAGAGAGAGAGAGAGAGAGATAGAGAGAGAGGTTGGAGTGTGGAAAATAATTCTTCTTAAACAAAGACTCGGAGATGCTTTTAAACTCAATCAAGTCTGAGGACAGGGCAGTTCCCGCCCAAATAGTACTCCATTTACATTCTGATCTGGCTCTTATAAAGATAGAGGATTTCATGAAGAGTTAGATAATTATTCTTTCTTTCGATGTGGCGTGTCCTTTCAGGGTCTAGACGATCATGGCTCTCCACCTCTCTCTATCTCTTCCAGCTCTCAAAAAGGTTTTTTCCCTCTGTCACCTCCCCCCAGACCACGTTCTGTCATCCACTTGTTTAAAACTGGTAGGTATGTCATGCGTTGCTTTCACTTGTCTTTCTTTACCTCTATCTACCTGTGAGTATTAGATTCTCCAGGCCGTCCTTCCTCATTATGTGTCCCAGGAACTTCAGCTGCTTCTTCCTTAAGTATAAGCCTCGTTCTTGTTCGCTTCCTCTCTAAGACTTCATCGTTGCTCGCACGCTTGGTCTATGATATACTTAGCATCCTTCTGTAGATTGTTTTATTCGCCCTATAAAAGGCATGTGGGCCACTCGAGGTAGAGGGATAAAAGGGAAAGATAACGGTTAACTCTAGACTTGAACAGGTTAAGATTGTAGCGAACAGGGAAAAATCTTCTTGGGAGTCTCTTCCACCGATTAGCGATTCAAGGGAAGAATCTGTTTTTCAGTGGAACTTACTTCTCGATGATAGAATACGGACGGAATGTGGAGGGGGGTTGCTACTATGTAAGTGGCGTGACGGGTCCTAGCAGTGGAGGTTGCTCTCATGCTGGGGCTTCGTGGAAGAGTCTCCCGCGAAGATGCTTCCTTGAACGCTACAATCCTAATCATATCACAAATATTAGTAAGTAACCTTCTAACTTGAGCAGCTTTTGACCTGTGTATCGAGAGAACTTACCTATAAAGACATTCATACAACTTTGTACTTTACGTTAATTTAAATACTTATGCTTCTTCTTATTCTCATTAAGGACGGTCATGAAGCGTTGACAATTGATATGTTTTTGAATGCACATTTGTACTTCTAGACAGGTTGCCAACCACGTCTCTGAGATCACAGCTATTTAACCATTAGTTTGAGGAAACGAAGGGATGGATTCATCCATTTCCCACGTGTATTTGAGCTTAGGCGACGATAACGAAGTCAACTGGAATTCGAACTCGGCCCTCCTACGTCTCATTACCAAGAGATATCCGTACCACCACCTGCTCATTCGTTTCTGGTCAATGATTCTTCCCGGGTAAAAAAAGTTACCACGGAAGCTGGTTACCGAACCGCAGCTAATCCAACTTCAAGATGAAACCGTTTGTCATCATTACAGTTGTCATCATGATGACTAAGTTCCATCTACCCCGTTTTTGTAGACATTCTACCCGTATTCCAAGGTGTATTGAACCATGCAAGGCATATGAAATACCCGCATACACGGATGAACAGAAGGCATTATTTGAGAGCTTCCGTTTTATTTTAGAATAAACTCTTTCTGATTGACAATCAACAGACTGTGTTATTTCAACATTACACGGGTATCTATTTTATCACATAAACATTATTTATAGTGAATACCCATATTTGAGTAGATGCCCCGCCATTATTTAAAACTATATTTATTAACGTCTACTGGCCTGAATATTCGAGAAATCTTATTAAAGAAGAAATTTCGCACTCCGGCAGGATACGAAACTGTGCACCCACTTTACAGGAGAAAATCGTTTCAACCATGGATAGCATTGCCAATGAAATAAGTCTGAATAGTGCATTTTCTCAGTTTCGTATCCAAACTATATATATATATATATATATATATATATATATATATATATATATATATATATGTGTGTGTGTGTGTGTTTATTTACTTATTATGCAATGCTACATTAGAACGTACACATACCCACTACAAAACTGTACATCTTGTTTCAACGTTAGTTTTTTAACGTTACATCAGGTGGGAAATCACGATGTGATTAGCATCGTGATTTCCCACCTGATGAAACGTTTAAAAAAGTTAACTTTGAAACATGTACAGTTTTGTAGTGGGTATGTACATGTTCTAATCTAACACTGCATAATAAATAAATATTTATTGTTCTACTCTTGTATTGAGCACTGGTGTAAGTTAATGTTTTGAATGCTGAAATCTTACGCTGCAATCTTACTTTTCGTTCTTTCACACACACACACACACACACACACACACACACACACACACACACATATATATATATATCATTATCAGTGTATATTTATTTACATATTTCTTGTCCTATTTGTAGTGTGGAGGGAGGTAAATAAACTTTTGATAATGAGTGATTACTTACCTGAGTTGTTTTAATGATCTATACAAATAAAATAGTAATTTGCATTTAGACAAAATCATTTTCCTATCAAAATGAAACGATTTATTAATCGATTCCTCTATTACGACCTTTCTTAGATTGCAGTCATATTTTTTCAAGATCTTCATGTGAGGCACTCAGATACCTTTATCAGTTAAGTGATCGTCTTGCTTCTATTTAAGTTTGAAATAGTTTCTGTTGTCGCTGTCTCTGTCGTTCTGTTGCGAATATTTTACATCTGAGAGATATTTCCAATTCACATTTACATTAAACATATATTTTCACTGTTATATTAAACACAGACTTTTTATCGTGAAAATATATTGAGCCAAAAACGATTGAATAATTGATGCAATTGAACGCATAAAATATAAAGGGGAATGATTAATTAAAATGTTCGTTGGCCTCTCGTGAATTCTTTATATTCTCTTTATCAGATTTTTGTTTCATTGGATCTCACTATTAAAACTTTCTAACAATTGCCGTCATTTTATACGTTACGTCTGTATATATATATATATATATATATATATATATATATATATATATATATATGTATGTATGTATGTATGTATGTATGTATGTATGTATGTGTGTATGTATTTCAAAGAGCACAGCGATACTACATTCTGTAAGTGTCTGGGGTTTTATTCCGAGGCAGCGGGCAGAGATATTCTGATTCGAGGAAAAGCGTCATTCCATTTATAAATAATTCTGAGATTTTTTTTGTCTGATTCTATACGACTTTGAAAATGACGAGCAAGATTTCCAGTCAATAAAACCGGTTAATTTGCAGTGTAACACCCACACTCAGTTCACATTAAAAATTGCCAGAATACTTGCTTTTATAAGTAATTGTACATTCCCCATTCGGATTTATTCGCGTCGCGGACAGCCATTACTTGCGTTGTTTGTATACATTCACTGCAGAATAGCTATCATTATAGGTATCATTGCGCAAACTGAGCGTGTCTACTTAAATAGTTCTTGTGCGCAGTAATTTAGATAAATTTATACAAGAAAGATCAGTTCTGTGCTTAGGTTTCCGTAATCTTCCGCGTTTAGCTTTCCGCAGTGAATGTATACGAACAACTAGTGTAATGTCTGCCGCTAACGACCCGACTGAATCCCAAATTTAGCCTTCGATAACTCCAAAACGGTAGATTTATCAAATTTATCAAGCCAGATTCGAATGGAACATGTACAATTACACATAAATGTCAGTATTTTGGAAATTTTTGATGCGAATTGAGTGCGGGTGTTACACTGCAAATTAACCATATAACTTTAACGGAAATATCTTTAAATTTATTTTTTACTTGCTTATTGGATACGGAAGGATTCGTTGGTAATTTTTTCCTCCTTTTATTTTATTAATGCTTTTACAACGGATGTTTTAAGTGTATTTGTAATTATAGACCAAAAATATTTAAAAAGAAAAAAAGGGAACATCCTTACTATGTTTACGTATCTTTAAAACTTACCTTAACTTTATTGTCGGTGTTATTGATTGATATGTATTTTATGTTTATCGATATTTTGCTGGTTATTTAAAGCCAGAAAATAGTTTTATATTGTAATACTTTTTGGGAGATAATGACGATTTAATGTTGCAAGTTCTACCAATTAACTAATAGTTAGGGGAGAAGAGGTGAATTTATATTGTTCCCAGCGGGATTTGCGCGTAAGGGAATATAACGAACCCAACTGGAATTGGAACTTCGTTCTCCGATTCCAAGCCCTTATCCATTACACAACTCGCCCATCCAAGCTTCGGCACCTGCTATTTCAAAGCGGTCACCTATATAGAGTAATTTCACATCTATAATACGCCTTCATCTATAATAAGCACTCCTAAAATTGTGCTGAAAATGCTTCTACTCACGCATAACACTCACCCTTGTTTGGTAATCAAACACTATAAATTGTACCTCTCCTGTTTCGTTAACATGGATGTATTAAAACAATGGCAATTTAATTCGAGCAACAGAAAACTCTTGACAGTACCCATAATATGAAATTCAGGACATTTTCTAATCAGGAAAAGATATTGAAATTTCATTTGTCCAACAGATAAAGAGAAAATGAATGAGTATTCATGTAGTTCTCCATGCCAGAATTGAGGTCGATAGACACTGTTTAAAGATACTTAGATTAATCAAGGCGAAGAGAGAAAGTAGATGGAATATGATAAACATGATTAGCTTTTATCAATTCGCGTCAGGCTAAATGCTCTACGTGGTTATTCAGTGATGCTACATCGCTAACGAACGTGACACGAGGACTGTGTAAAATGGCTTTCACGGCAATACTGTGGGAAAATTGCTTACCCCACTCGTCACTTCCTCTTTTGCGGATGTCTCAGGCGCCACGTAATGACCCAGTCCCTTCCCGAAATAGCCAATGGATACGATTTTAATATTAGTTTGAATCTGTCCGGGAGAAATTTCTATGATCCCTTCACTTTACATCAGAAAGCCTTTCATGGCCCGCAAACATCTAGCGTAAATGCTATATATATATATATATATATATATATATATATATAATTACCAAAATTAGTTTACAAAATAAGCCCTAATATCTAACTTTCATACTGTTTTATAAAGCATATTTTAATAAATATTTCGTACGTGTTTAATTATGTTTAATTCATTTTTTTAAATGCCATACATAAGCAATGTTTCTGCACATAATTTCCATTTAATTTATTTGTATAGAATATATTTATATCTTTTTTTCAAAATACCATTTTACTATAGGAAACATAGAGCGTTCTTAGTAAGCATTGTTGTCGTCTGATATTTAACATTTCCACAAATTTGTCCAATTGATAAGAAAAATGAATGCAATTATCTCAATAAGTCAAAATGATCTGGTAAATTAAATTTTATATATCTGTACAGGATTATGTAAACTAGTTAAAATAGTAAGTTAAATTAATTAAAAATTATTATTAATATGTAATTATATGAAAGAGATTACTTATTATAAGTATTTTTGGTTTCCCCACTTTACATTATTCTCCTGTCGCTAACCTATAACGAAATCCAATGAGTTTTTTTTTACCAACAAATGACGTTTACAACATAAGTGGTAATATCATGTTATAACATTTGAAATGCATATTTTAATGTCTTATTTATATTTCATGCAAATTTCAAAAATTGTCATATAAATCAGTGATTCTGTACATAATTTTTAATTCATTGTATTTCTATAGAAAGTCTGCTTGTACAAAATCCAACCTTCAGAAGACCTACAACCTTCATAATAAGCATTGTTGTCGTCTGATATTTCACTTTACCAGAATGGCGCCAGACAAGATTTTGAATCAATTATCTAAACTAGTTTTAACCTGTGAAAATTATACGGTTTTCCCTTTTTAACATTCTGATGAATCTTAATTCTTAAGTTTATGATTGGGTATGGTCATGGCGAGTTCTACAACGATAAACATTGCACAGATATTCCTTTATCGCATCTTTAAACATTTGAGCATAACATATCACAATAAAAATCATAAATATGAATACTAGTCGTTATTTTAAGAAGTAAGGGGGTACAAGTGAAAAGATTTTAAATTGAAAACATTTTCCATTTCATTGAAACAGGCGTTAAACACTTCTGTCTTCTTTTCTTTTTTCTTTATTTCTTAATTTATTTATTTCTTCATTTCTTTCTTACTTTCTTCATTTCTTTTTTTTCTTTCATTTTCTCACTAAAACCAAGTAGTGTCTTTTCCAATCTTTTGTTTGTTTGTTTGTTTGTTTGGGTTTTATGGCATATCAACCACTGTGGGTTATTGAATGCCAAATCTAGTTTATATGAATTTTAAATGCCTATTTTGTCCTGGCAACATTATCGCTTCCAAAAAACGTATAGCTGGCAACATTGTTTCAAAAACATAGCTGACAACATTATGGTTTCAAAAAGGTATAGCTGGCAACATTATTTTTTACAAAAAAACGTATAGCTGGCAACATTATTCTTCTGAAAACACTATCTGAGGCCTTCCTTGCAGTTGGACGTAGTTTATCGTGATACCCAGGACCCGGATGCAGTTTATCGTCATACCCAGGACCCGGATGCAGTTTATCGTCATACCCAGGACGCTTTCCTATCTTTCCAAGCGATCAAATTAGAATAGTCCCTGATTTATGAGGTATTGGCAGGAGGCATTAAACACTTCTATTTTCTCTTTCTTTTTTTTTTCATTTTCTCACGGAAACAAAATAATGTCTTTTCCCCTTTTCCTCGAGATGTAAAGGGAATAGTCTATTCTTCATGAGGCATAGGCAAAGCGTAACGGTCGTGCGAAAAAAGGCAAGGAGGGAAAAATCAAAATGGTTTGTTCTATTAAATTTAATTAAATCTCTATCGGATTATTTAAACAGGTTAAAATAGTCTGGTGGATTAATTATCATTATTAATATTAATATATAATCATATAGTCTCGATTATCCTTTATAAATATTTATTTGTTCATTCATCTTAATCAATAGCACAAATCAGCCTTTCGCGTGACGTTCACTTGAGTTCTTAAAGAATGGAACTTCAGGAGAGTATTTTTAACAGGCCGAAAAGCAAGACGCACGAAAATATTTATTGTAGATTTTAGAGAAAACATAAAAAAAAAAAATCATTATAATAATAGACTCATGTGTTACACGAATCGTCTCTTCTCAATAAAGGTTGTGTATGGGCGTGACAAGTGTTTTCTGTGAGGGGTAGGGCAATAATAGGAGGGTAGTTTTTTTTTTATCTATATTGCTTATCGTTGTTTATTAGTAACGTGATTGTCAGAGTGAATTGTGTTTCCGTTAATAAATTGACCTGTAGAATCAAATAATAAAAATTACCCCAAAAGAAAAAAGGAAATTTACATGCACAAAGGACTTCGGTAAAAGAGAAATGAAAATGGAAGTACTTGAATGAGTGTATTTTTCTTCAGGTCGAAATGAAATAATTTTTTTTTTTAAATCAAAAACAGAACTATAATTGCGTTGAGGTGGAGTTATGGATAAGCGGCTCGGCTTGAGGAATCGCTGAACTGAGTTCGAATTCCAGGCGAATACATTACATTTATTTACGTGCTAACACCTTTGGGAAAGGTATGACTCCAATTCTTCTCCCTCTGTAAATAGCAGTACAGGCCGTGTTCTATAGCCTTGAATGGCAACTGGTCTACCGCTGAAATAAATGACAACCTACTGCAGGAAAAAGTCTGCCTAATCAGTCATGCATCGAAAGATACATGATCGCCTAAACGTGTATCACGCATGGTACATAACTGACTGAATGGTCAATCAAAAGGCGCGTGAGTCCTATTTTTTTTTTTTGTTTTCACCAAATCTTTCCGAAAAACGATATGTTCAGGCAGTTAATATTAAGTAAGAAGAAAAAAAACTGCCTGGTCAGTCATGTATCGAAAGATAAATGATCGCCTAACCGTGTATTAAGCATGGCACATAACTGACTGAGTGAAGTGCTAATACCCTTGAGAAAGGTATGAATCTTCTACCTCTCCGCACCGGGGTAAATAGCAGGACAGTCCGGGTTCTAGAGCTTTGTATGGTAACTGGTCTACCACAGAAAAAATGGCAACCTACTGCGGGAAAAATCTACCTGGTCAGTCATGTATCGAAAGATACATGATCACTAAAGCGTGGATCACGCATGGATATAAAAACCAACCTAAACGAAGTAGATTTTCTAGATGTTACCTTCAACCTAACAAAAGGCACATATAAACCATATAGAAAACCTAATGATAAACCACTCTACATACACACATCTTCTAACCACCCGCCTTCTACACTCAAACAAATACAAAAATCGATTAATCGCAGGCTTTCCTCCAATTTCTCCAATTCCTCCAATGAATCCATATTTAACAAAGCTAAGAAAGACTATGAAACAGCCCTAAAAGATAGCGGATTCCCAGCAACACTCACATACTCACCACAAAACACAAAAAAGGCCAACAGGAGAAGAAATATTATATGGTTCAACCCATCGTACAGCAAAAACGTAAAAACAAACGTAGGAAAAATATTCTTCAAACTCTTACACAAACACTTCCCGGAATCAAGCACCCTACACAAAATATTCAACAAAAACACAGTAAAAATCAGCTACAGCTGCACCGAGAACATGGCGCAAATAATAAAAAGCACAACAGGAAAATTATCAACAAACCACACAAAAAAATTAAACCCACGTGCAACTGCAGAATAAAGAACGAATGTCCCTTAAACGGAAATTGTTTACAAAACAACGTAATATTCCAAGCCACGATAAAATCACAAGATAATGAAGAAAAAGTATACATAGGAGAAACTGAAGGACCCTGGAAACAAAGAAATTATACATACAAAACATCTTTCACACATAGTAAATATGCGAACAGTACAATGCTTTCTAAGTATATCTGGGAAATTAAAAACAAAACGCACATCACACCAAAAATATCTTGGAAAATAAGGGAAAGATCATCAGCCTACAACAACCAATCAAAAACTTGCAAACTTTGCTTGGAGGAAAAAATAGCTATCATTACTGTCCCAGACCAAAATAAATTATTAAATAAAAGATCCGAGCTCATCTCAAGATGCAGACATGAAAACAAAATTTTACTACGTTACTTAAAAAATTGAAAACGGAAAAAACAAAAAAGAAACAAACAAAAAAACAAAAAAACAACGAACCAAAATAAATAAAGTAAATAATAAACAAAGTAGCTAAGCATTATGACCAAAATATTAGTTAGACTAAAAAATCAAACCAAAAAATCGGACGAAAAATAGCTATACCTGTTATATAACGATAAAAAAATAAAATAAAATAGAACAAAATAAAAAATAAAATAAAATAAAAAATAAATAAATATATACTACGTTACATAAAACCGAAAAGAGAAAATATACAAGTAAAATAAATTGACCTAAATTCATCCAAGTAAATAAATAAACTAACCAATCCCGATAAAGTTACCGTTAGAAAAAACAAATAAAGATAATCAACCCAAATAAACACGAATTAAAAAAACTGTTTCTGCTAAAATAATAGTTAGAATAAACTACAACAACCAACCCCAAAACCGAACAAATAGCTTTAATTAAATTCTCAAACCAAAACAAAACTATTAAATAAGTGATATAAACAAATCTTTACTACGTAAAAAAAAAAAAAACAACGATTAAAAAATAAGTAAATAAATAAATAAATAAAATAAAAAACAAAAAATAAAAACAAGAAAAATAATTTAACCCAAATAAAATAAATAAACGACTTCCGGTAAAATAACCGCCATAATACACTACCCGCAATGCACCACTGACCCGTATATGTATAAATAGCCGTGAAAAATAACATTTATATATATATATATATATGTATGTGTGTGTGTGTGGGTGTGTGCTTGTATATATATGTATAGAAAAAGTAATAAAACATCCCTGAACTAAAATCCTACAATAACAAACGGCTCTAATTCAGACATAAATAAAATAACCTCGTCTCAAGTATTTAAATGATAAGATAGATTAATTAATTTTATCTATGATACCTTGGAATCTCTGACGATGGGTGGGTATTTTTCTAACACATCGTTTTGTTTTTCTTTCGGTCAAACTAATGATGCCAAAGAGAACTATGCTGAACAGACCTTAGTTACAGATTCTGGGGAGAGCGTGTTATCTAGAATGATTAACAATGTGAACAACACCAGTACGCTCAAACCCTCAGTCACAATGACTTGTGACTTCGTACTAACACAGCTATTGAAGGCACCGTCTACACAGTTTCACTCACAAGGCGTGGGTCAAATGGTGGTATGGTTTTCGGGCATTTTTCAAAAGTGCCGCACGCTGGGATCATCCTCCCCTGAAAACCGTTAACATCAGGAAATCTCCTTCCTGAAATATCAACCATGGAGAGAATCGAACCCGTGTCTCCTGGTAAGAAAGCGCCCATATAATTATATATATATATATATATATATATATATATATATATATATATATATATATATATATGTATGTATGTATGTATGTATGCATGTAGAGAGATAGATAGAGAGAGAGAGAGAGAGAGGTGGGGGGAGAGACTATTAATGCCTACCACTCCCCGAAATGAGACAGTAGATATGAAAGAAATAAGGAAATTAACGAGATCGTATATTCCCATAATTGGGAAACCGGATGTGAAGCGTAAATGCCATCCATTATAGAATCTGGTAGAGGGTCGAGTTTTAACTTTCGCAGATAGTAAAATATTCGAATCCCCATGGAGAGTGCATAACCGGTCGCTGTGACAAAAAAAAAAAACCCAAAAAACAAAGAAACAATATAAGCGAATAAAATAAACCAAGCAAACGAAGATTTGAGGAAACATTTCCACCCTTTTGCTTGGCTGACGATTTTAAAAATATTAGGTTGGTGCAAAAATAATGTCCTAATAATGTCGTTTTTTGACGTTAAAAATACGTCAAAAAACGACATTATTACGTCATTATTTTTGCACCATCTAATACGAAACTGCTACTTTCCCATACATCTAAATTCCGAAGATTGGCAAAGATATGCTTTTTTTAATGTTCAAAATATCGATTATAAATCTTTTTCGGAAAGATCTCTTAAGAAGAGCGCTAAACTTCGTTATGGTAAGCGCACAGTTTCCTATGTAAAATTTAACGAAAAGAGATGTGTGATTCTGACTTAATTAGATTTTTTGATCCGAATTCTGAAATGCAATTGAGAAATAGGTAATAATTCCAGATATGCAACCGGTACCAGCTTCGTCCATTATAATAAGATGAATTGGCATTGCTCCTTCCAAAATTCTCTCTTGAGGCTTCTAATATATGCTGGTATATAATTAAAAGTTAGAGATTTGTTGCGAGATATAAGGTTTCAGTAGATCAGGTATCCTGGAGAATATTCTGTATTTTGGTAAATGGCAAGACTGGAATTAATTTACTGTTTCTTTTGGTGGAAGGAATCGCATCGGCGTCACGGATTACGATAGAAACAGATAGAGAGAAAGAGAGAGGAAAATGAGAAGAAAATGAGAAA
>OZ010598.1:36455781-36458281 GCA_963932145.1 Acanthosepion lycidas | reverse complement strand
TGTCAGCAATTAGAGGGTTTGAATGAGGCTTTGAAGAAAAAAAAAAAAGAACTGTTTTTGTGAATCGAAAAGGAATGATGTTTCATCAAGACAATACACGACCCCACACTACAAAAATCACACCCCAAAAGATTAAAGAACTTGGTTGGGAAAGAATTCTTCTGCCATCTTGTTCTCCCGACCATGATCCTTCAGACCACCATTTGTTCCGGAGTTTACAGAAACATTTGGATGGATTAACTCTCAATAAACATGACGATGTCGAAACTGACATTTTAGAGTTCTTCTCTTCGAAACCGTAAGAATTCTTTATTAGTGGGATTAAAAGCTTATAGGTAGATGAAAGGAAGTCATAGATAATCAAGGAAACTACATTGATGAATAAATTTCAACAGAATGTAATATTTAATCAGTCGTTCATTATTGTTCAAAATCCGGACAGACCTTATGGGAGGACCTGAGAGTTTCTGTGTCTGCTATGAACATATCTGCTATCAAGATGGCGACCGTCGATAATGGATCCTGGTAGAATTCTCTCAGATACTCCTCACTTTATAGGTTCAATAAGTCAAGTGAGAAGACACATCCTTATTTTACGCCCCTTTCTCTATGAAGGCAAATTAACATTCCCTCCCATATCTAAAGATGCATCTATTCTGTAAGAAAGATTGCATTCATATTTATATTACTCCCTGACGATTCTCCATTTTCATTTTAAGAAATAGATGTTTAATGGTTATCGGCTCGGATTGAGAACTCGGAGAATCGAGTTTGAATTACAGTCGAGTTCGTTAGATTCAGTTACACAGAAATACTCTTGGGAAATGTTTGAATCCATCTCTTCTCTTGAATAGCTGGTCAGGTTGGCTTCTTTAGACTGTAGGCTGGCAACCAGTCTACCGCAGAATTACTGTGGGTAGAAATCTGACTCCTCAGTTATGTGTAGAAAGATACATGTTCACGTATGGCACATAACTGACTGACGCTTTCTAATAAAAACGTTGACCTAGTTTTCTAAATTTGTTCGTAACAATTTCCATAAATTCTGACAGCGGTCAATAACTTGTCTGTTTTCAATGCTCATTACATAAACTGATTCTAGATATCTAATGGATAAAATTCAAGTTAAAAAAAAACAAAACACAGATTTTGTTTAAAGTTATATTTTCATTTTTTTTTTGTTTATCATCGCAAAAAGAAATTAAAACGGTAAGAGAGAGGAGGGAATAGTTAAAATCCTGCCTATGAATAACGTTCTTCTTTCTTCTCCTTTTCTCTCTTTTTTCTTCTTATTTTCCTCCTCCTTCTTCTTCTACTTCTTCCTCTTCTTTTTCTTCTTCTCCCTCCTTCTCCACTTTTTCCTCCACCTACTTCTTATTCTTCATCCTCCTTCTTCTTTCTCCCCCTCTTCCTCCTTCTTCTTCTTCTCCTTCTTCTTCTTTCTCTTCTTCCTCCTTCTTCTTTCTCCTCCTCTTCCTCTTCTTTTTCTTCCTAGTCCTCCTCATATTCTTCTTCCTCCTCGTTCTCCTCCTCCTTCTTCTTCTTCTTCTTCTGTGCACTGTGACCCTTCAAGACGTGGATGATGATGCAAACCCTACCCCGTATAGGCCCTAGCAACGCTTTTCTCGCAACTCCATACCTCTTATCTATTCACACAATCTTATCAGGTGGATGTCATGCTGCTTTTTCGTATCACTTTCCTTCCGATATATCCTGTGAGTGTCAAATTCTCTAAGCCCTTTATTCTTATTATATGTCCAAGAAATTTCAGCTACCTCTTTCTAATTCTGAGTCTGCATCCTTTTTTGTTCTCATGTCTTTTTTTTTTAATAGCTTCTTTGTTGCTCATACCCACCGTCAAAAGTATCCTTTTGCGTTGAGTTGGGCATGTTGTGCGGATGTCGGCTAGGCGCTTCCCAAAAATTGTATTCTTCGAAGAGCTCGAGACCAAAAGAAACTGTTTCGGGAGTACCTTGTAGTGGATAGGGTCGGCTGGCGGTCTCTCTACGCCATCGGAGTGACGCACTTCGTGGAGGTGAGAAGGCGACGCCAGCGTCATCTGCGGCCTGCCGGTTCCGCACCGGGCATGTTTCACTACCACTTGTGTCCGAGAGCTTGTTATTCACGGATCGAGCTGCTGTCTCATTTGGCAGCCCTCAGAAGACGGACCGAGATGGATAGACAGCGTCGTCATCATCAATGACGGACAACCTAAGAGAGAGAGAGAGAGAGAGAGAGAGAGAGAAAGAGAGAGAGAGATGGAGGGAGGAAGAGAGTATCCTCAGCATCCTTCTGTAGAAACACATTTCTGTTGTCGCCAGTTGTCTCTTTATATGTGAGGAGAGTGTTCTGGTTGTTGAATTAATAATCAAAAAGTTGTCAATTTGTAGTTTAATATCGGTTTTTTTTCCGTATATATTACTTAAATTTGTTCTCCTAATAATTTCTCCCGGCTAGGAAATATATTTTACAACACATGTCCCTTAGTAGACAGGCGAGG
>OZ010598.1:36418281-36450781 GCA_963932145.1 Acanthosepion lycidas | reverse complement strand
CACAGACAGACACACACAAATATCTTCTGTGTATGTGTGTGTGTGTTCGTGTTCGTGTGTGTGTGTGTGTGTTAGTTTTATGACTTTTTCTAAAATAATTGATTTCGCGTCTCGTAATCTGATGAAACGTTGCACAAAAACGATGAAGTGTTTAATTCAGTTTGTTTTCTTTTTTTAAAAAATCCTACACAACACAAAATTTCTAAAAATTGTATATATGCATAGTATTAGGTTGGTGCAAAAATAAGGTCGTTTCCTCACATATGTTCCTATGTGAGAAAACAACATTATTTTTGCACCAACCTAATAGCACGATGACTTTCTGGAGCATTCTAGAACTATGGAACAAGGTCGAACTTGTTCTCGTTTATTTGTAAGTTTGTATTATGCTGTAGCTAAAAAATATAAAATACGTTACAATACTTAAGTACTATTCAATTACATCATTAGCAAATTGAAAAATATAGCTTCCGAAAGAATTTATTTAACTCCTATAGCGTATACGGTAAAATCAAATTTCCCATTTTGGGGTGATCTTTTTTCAAGAACAAAAATAAAATAATTTCTTACATTACTTTTGAACTAAAGTTCATCGATTTATGATACAGGATCATGGGGTTACAAAAGAGTCATAACCCTCATATATACACACACACACACACACACACACACACACATATATATATATATATATATATATATATATATATATATATATATATATATATATATATGTGTATGTGTTTGTATACATATATATATATATGTATTACGAAATGGACAGAGTTCGACAATTTATTTATTAAAGACATTTTTTTATGTTTAACGTTCTTTTTATAGATACAAGTATTTAAGTAAATGCTCTGTTTATAATAAACAGTATTAAAATGTTATTAATACTGTTTATTATAAACAGAGCCTTTACTTAAATACTTGTATCTATAAAAAGAACGTTAAACATAAAAAATGTCTTTAATATATATATATGTGTGTACACACACACATATATATATGTATATAAAATAATTCTCAAGTTTGAATTTAAAGTTTTTCTTTTAGAATGGTTACAAATCAAAGGCATGATAGCCCAATCTCCCTTGTTATTTAACCATCGCTAAGAAGAATAGATGGATTCATGCCTTTTCCAAGGGTATTTGCTATTGAGTTGCTATTACACTACAGACACAAACACACACACTCATATATTAGGCTAATGGGGCACCTCGGTGTGGTGTAATGGTTAGCAAGCTTGTCTCGCTAGAACAATTACGACTGAGTAGTAAGTTCGATCCTCACTGGGTGTCCCATACTTTCGGCCTTGTGCCACATCTGAGTTACGCTTAGAAAATCACTATATATTAGGCTTTTGACTTGACTTTTTGTAAAATATTAGGTTGGTGCAAAAATAATGCCGTTTTCTCACATAGTAACATATGTGAGAAAACGACATTATTTTTGCACCAACCTAATAATTGATTCCCTGTCTCATAATTCAATGAAACTTGGTACAAAAATAATGAAAATGGGTTTAATTCAGTTTATTATTTAAAAAATGTCCCACCCAACACAAAATTTCCAAAAATGTATATAGATGTACTTGTACTATGACTTTCTGTAGCCTTTTAGAAATTGTATTTGTTTATTTGCAAATTTTTATATTATACTATAACTATAAACTGTTAAATATATTAAAAATACATAAGTACCATTCAATTACATCATTAGCAAAATGAAAAATATAGCTTCTGCAATTTTATTTTTTTTTTTTTTTTTTACCTTTATTGTTTATATGGTAAAATTGAATTTTCTGTTTGGGGGTGACCATTTATTCAAGAACTAAAACAAGGTAATGTCTTTCATTACTTTTGAACAAATGTTCATTGATTTTGGCCACAGGAACATAGGCTTACAAAAAATTCATAACCCTAATATATAATAAAATAATTTGTCTGCGTGTTCCATTTGTAAAATGAAAATTTTGAGTTTGAAAACTTTTTGAGTGTTTCTTAAACTTTTTACTCTTGTGCCACTCTTGAAATAGTTTTCATGTTTCAGGTAACCCCCTGAATAAACTTATTTTATTAAATCATTTTGCTTCACTTTGTATTGAATAATAACCATATCAGTTCCTTTAACAAATACACAAGGTTTTATATACTTTAGACATATGTGAACTCCCATCAATTCTTGATGTAGATCTGTAACAATTCAGTTCTTAGAACCAAAATGAGACTACCTACACATATGATTTGATGAAACTGGTGAAGGCTTGTGTAGAACCAGTCACAGACTTTTCAAAAGGACTGATAACAGAAATAGTGCACGGTATGCTGTTAAGCCTCTAAAGAGCCTTTTCACGTTTGAATTTAAGGTAGTCCTTTTGGAATGGTTGCTAACCAAAGGCAAGATAACCCAATCTCCCTTGTTATTTAAACCATCGCTAGGAAAAATAGATGGATTCATGCTTTTTCCAAGTGTATTTGCTATTGAGTTGCTATTACACTAGACACAAAAACACACACACACACACACACATATATATATATATATATATATATATATATATATATATATATATATATATATATATATATATATATATATATCAGGCTTTTGACTTGACTTTTTGTAAAATAATTGATTTCCTATCTCATAATTCAATGAAAATTGATACAAAATAAAGGGTTTAATACAGTGTATTTTTAAAAACTATTCCTCCCAACAAAAAAATTCTGAAATCGTATATAGCTATAGTAGTACTATGTCAATTTGAGTCTTCTAGAACTTTTTAAAATGAATAATGTCTTTCATTACTTTTGAACAAAAGTTCATTGATTTATGACACAGAAACATATCTTCTACAACTTGTTTTTTTTAATTGTAAGTTTGTGTTTTATGCGAGAACTATAAAACATTAAATGCTGTAAAAATACATAAGTAATATCTTATTGCATCATTATAAAATTGAAAAACAAAGCTTCTGAGATATTATTTTGTTTCTTACCCGTAATCTGTATATAGTCAAATGGAATTTTCTATTTGGGTGTGACCGTTTATAAATCAAATGAATAGCTTTTTATTACTTTTGAGCAGAATGTAATCGATTTATGACCAGAAACATAAGGTTATAAAATAGCATGCCCTTAATATATATATATATATATATATATATATATATATATATATATATATATATATATCAAGATTTTTTTGTGTAACTCTTCTTAGTACACGTGTTTCCAAGCAACAAAAAAGAGCTGTCATTTTGAAATATGGAAGATTTGCAAAAAGTAGTTGCCCAAATATTAAAACTAAACTTGGACCAGCAACAAAAATCAGAAGAAAGACAACAACTATTTTTGGATTTATATAAACAGCAAATGGAATTCCAAAAATTTACGCTTCAGAATGCTGAACTGCAACAGAAACAACTTAAAGAATTACTCGTAAATGCATTAAAAGGTTCAAACTCTGAAAAAGATACAATATTCTCCCAGAGTATAATCTACAATTCAATGGAAACCTTTGAATACGTACCAGAGGAAGACAAAACATTCCAGGCTTTTTACAGGGGCTACGAAGATATTTTCAACGTAGACTGTGAACAATGGCCCAGTTAATAAAAGGTACGTCTTCTATTGAGAAAACTGGGAACTACAGAACATAGTAGATTCGTAGACTTCATACTACCCAAGAAAACGACTGACTTGGATTTTTCAGAGACGATTAAGCTCCTATCGGAACTATTCGGGCCTTACACAACCATGTTCCACAAACGTTGGAAATGCCTGAACACAGTCAAAGACCAGCAAGATTTTCTAACGTTTGCAGCATCGGTGAACAAGCTATGTAATGATTTTAAACTAGCCGAACTGACTGCCGATGATTTTAAGTGCTTAATTTTCGCACAAGGTCTAGTATCTGCAGAAGACACTGAAGTCAGACGACGGGTACTGACTAAGCTTGGGAAGGAACAAGGATTGACCCTCCAAAAACTGGCAGAGGACTGTCAAAGAGTAATATCTGTAAAGCCTGACTCAAACACTATCGAGGAATCAGGTGTGACTCAGATTAATAAAATCAGAAGTAATTCTACCTCCTATTTCCCTCAAAAAGACAAAAGGCAAATCTCATGTCCTAAATTACGCAGTAACCAAAACTCAAATAAGTTTAAGAAACCGCCCGGACCATGTTACCATTGTTGTAAATGGCATTGGATGAAATTCTGTCCAGTTAAGAACAAAAAAAATATTGCAAAAATTGCAATAAAAGTGGGCATACTTTAACTTCGTGCTGGTACGCCAAAAGAACGAGAAAACCCCAAAATAAAACCAGGCAATCTCAATCTGACAATATTGTTGATAGGAATTTAAGAAAATATGTAACAGTGGATATTTTCAACAAGTCCATTAAATTCCAGCTTGACTCGGGTTCTGATATTTCAATTATTAACTGGCGTACTTGGCGAAAATAGAACAAGCCGACCTTATTAAAAACGGATAAAAATGCAAAATCCGTAACTGGCGAAAATATTAACATTTTAGGCGAGGTAATAAATGGAGTTACCAAAAAGCTCAAAGACTACGTATTAAAAACTTCAAACAACTTATTTGGAACTGATTGGATAGTAAAATTCACTCTTTGGGATTGCCCAATGAGTACATTTTGTCGCAAAATACAAAGTAGAACGTCCAATTTGGTAAATCTAAAAAAGGAACTCAAACAACAATTTCCCCAGTTTTTTTTCTGGCGGCCTTGTGTAATGTACTAAAATGAAAGCTAAGTTCAAGGTGAAGGACGGTGCACAACCGGTATTCAAAAAGAAACGGAATGTCCCTTTCGCTGCTCTAGAGTAAATCAATAAAGAGTTAGATAGACTCGAACAAGCAGGTATTCTGTCAAAAACAGATTTCAGCGAGTGGGCAGCACCTACGGTCTACGTAAAAAAGAAGTCCAATCAAATACGAGTGTGCGCAAATTTTTCCACAGGGTTAAACGATGCCTTGCAAGATCACCACTATCCTTTCCCAACCCCTGAAGAAATTTTCAATAAACTCAATGGTGGAATTGTTTTTCTAAAATCGACCTCTCGGACGTATACCTTCAGATAGAAGTGGAAGAAGAAAGTTTCAAATTGCTCTGCATAAACACCCATAGAGGGTTGTACAAATACAACAGGCTGGTTTTGGGGGTAAAGGTTGCGCCTGCAATTTTCCAGTAGGTCATGGACGCCATGCTGGGCGATTTTGACTACGCAACAGCCTATTTGGATGATATACTAGTTACTAGTAAAACTGCGGCAGAGCACCGGAACCATATAATAAACGTATTCGAAAAGATACAAGAATACGGATTTAAGGTTAAGGAGGCAAAGTGTGACTTTTTCTTACCAGAGATTAAATACTTAGGGCACATCATAAAGAAGATTAAATACTTAGGTCACATCATAAAGAAAGAGCCAACGCGATCAGAAACATGCCGGCTCCAGGTAACGTTCAAGCGTTACAAAGCTTCCTCGGCCTAGCTAACTTTTACCAAGGGTTCATTAAGAACATGCAAAATTTGAGAGGGCCTCTAAACCAACTTTTAAAAAAGGACAAACCATGGTCATGGATCCCGGAATGCCAAGACGCATTCGAGAAGATCAAGGAAACTCTTACTTCAGACCTCTCCCTCACACATTTCGACCCTAGTCTCGACATCATAGTCGCAAGTGATGCAAGCTCATTACATAAACTGCCAGATGGTTCGCGAAAAGCTGTGGCTCACGCATCAAGATCTGTACTTCCAGCTGAGAAACAATAAATCCCAAGAGGAAAAAGTATTAACAGTTTTTTTTTTCTCTCCTTTTCAAAAAAGAAAACTCTTTGGAAGGGGGGTATTGTGAGACCGGAAACTACCTACACAATAGACTTGTCCAGGCCTATATTAAGTAGTCGACATAGCACTCTAGAGAGAGTGATAGAGAGTGATAGAGAGTGACAGAGAGTCTAGTACGACTACCAGTGTTGGACACTAACTTATAGTAAGCTCAGCTTACACTATCTCTGTAACCTGTTGTTAATATATCTTTCTGACATCTAATCCGTGTTCCGTGTTTTACTTCTGTGGGCCCAACTTTGGCACCCACATCAGTCATCTTTATTTATTTTTTTTTATAGGACAGAAATTACTAGCTTTAATTGAAAAACCTTTCCTACCAATAGTAAAATATTTAATAAAAACACCCTAAAATTAAGTTACAGCTGAGATATTGATACAAATTATTAACCCTTACGCCCCTTTTCTTTAAACAATTGCTCTAGCCGTTACCATAGTAATCTTAATTTCAATAATGAATATGCTTATAAAACGCGTAAATTTCAGGAATAAGTTATTCCAGTAAAAGTTTCGCTTGAAGATGGAATAGAGTTTTAGTACTTTAATTCAGTTTAATTCAAATAATTATATTGAAGTTTTCAGCTCTTATTTTGAAACATGAGAACTCATATGTAGCGTTGGAATCGTATTTTTAAATAAATAATTATATTTATGCTCTACTTTTGTATCGAGCACTATTTTAAAAAAAAATAATAGCAAAAATACTAAAGAACATTGGATTATTTACCTAACGAGTTCTTTCCTATTTTCTATATATTTTTATACACACACACACACACACACACACACACACACACACATATATATATATATATATATATATATATATATATATATATATATATATATATGTATATATATAACCAAATGAAGAGAAAGGGCAAACATATTTAGAATACACAGGTATCAGGCATTTACTTTTTTAAAAGCCATTCTTTTAAAAGCCATTCAATATATACAGTGCTGTTCGATAAAAGTGACTCACCTTATCCTTTGAATTTAGCTCAACTTTCGTTTCTTCCAGTCTTTTACGTTGAAATCTTTGTAATAGTGAGCCCATTCAAGTCTCTTGTCTTTGTTGGCTTTGCTTATTAGCGGCTTCAATCTTCGTGTACAAGATTTTTAGCCTTGTTCTAACAAGATTTGTAACCTTGTTCTGACTAACTGTTGTAGAGGCAAGTCTAACACCAAGGAAGATAATAATTTCCCTCTCATCTATCAGGTGTCTATGCATATTCTATTACGCCGTTTTTACAGAGAATCACGCCTTATTACACTTTAAAAATCTGCAAATTATTTTCTACTGAAATTTCTTCAGATATTTCCAAGTATCTTTCTTCCACTTTCTTTCCTCAGCTTCGCGTAGAAATACTAACCCAAATTTCATACGCGTGGGAAAAATGAATTAGACTAATCATTCAAGAAAGCACAGTGGTTTCTTCCAATGATAGAAAAGACGATTGCATGGATTATCAGA
Organism: Acanthosepion lycidas; assembly: GCA_963932145.1. Lineage (NCBI taxonomy): Eukaryota > Metazoa > Mollusca > Cephalopoda > Sepiida > Sepiidae > Acanthosepion > Acanthosepion lycidas. The sequence continues at coordinate 36,443,424 of OZ010598.1, read as the reverse complement.
TCAAAGTATGGCGTCAAAATTAAGCTCTATTTTATTACAGATGAATTTGTTAACCGCATTTTTGGCGTCTTGCATACAAGGGAACGATAGACTCGATGGCACTTTTGCGTTTGCATTCATCAAAATATAATTACATAATGTAATTATTCATTTGTCAGATTGCTACTCTTGCTATCAACCCTCAATTCAGTTGTGTCTGATGAATTAGGAAGCGCACATCTGCACATAGAGGAGAGTTATGTAAGGTCTTTCTACTGCTGCTGATACCATATAACGCAATACATGTTTTTTAATCATTTACTCCAAAATCCCCAAATAAATGACGCATAATTGCTTACCAGCTATCTCTGAATTTAGCACAAGATTACAATAACGAGTTTCCTTTTAAAGATAGATCCGACTTGATAAGCTCTCGAAAATTTTGCTGGATCTTGGCTTGTTGGAAGAGGGTTGTTTTGGGGCCAGTATTACTCTCAACTTCAGGGTGCCCCACAAAAAAGCAGGAAATTTTAGATTTAGTATATAATGAAAGAAATGAACTGGCATATAACATTATCTGTATGAAAGCAACTATATATTATACTATATGGATGCACTAAAAAAAATAACTAACATAATTTTCTTAGCCATTTGTTGTTCCAGGATACCGTACTTATCAAATTGTCAATGCGAGGTGACTGTTCTCTTTAAGAACGTCCAACTTGGGGACTGAAAAAATGGCAAGAAATTTTGCCAGATTTCTTTAGCTTTAACACCACATCTAACATTTCTGTTTCTGTTCTGGGCGATCATGGCTCTTCACTTTCTCTCTCTGAAATCTCTGAAGATATTTTTTCTATCCAGCCTTGCCCTGCTATAAATTAATGGGTGGCAGGTCGTTTATTCAAAGCTTTATTATGTCCCTTCCGACTTTAATATGTCGTGTGCGTATCTAATGTTCCTGACATTTGTTCCGATTTAACGATCCAAGGAATGTCTTCTGATTTTATATATAATTGTCCATTTTGTTACCTTTTTACTCAAAACTTCCTCATTGCTCACATGCTTCGTTCATGGTATTCTCAGCATCTTTCTGTAGAACCCGCGTCTCTTTTGTGTAAAGTCTCATCTTCAACGATACGTCTGCGAGTAAGTGATTTGTTTAAAAGGCGCTCTTGAAATCTATCGAAAGAGCGACTTCAGCTGTTCCAGAAGAGTCATGTCAGAGATACTACCAGATCTGATTCTTGTAAAGATAAAGTATGACAGTGGAAGTGTGCATTCATGATCCTCCACTTTATCTCCTTACTTTACTTACTGTGCAAAGTTTTTTTTCTATCCATCTCTGTTTCACAAGCCATTAAAAAATCCTTAGGTAGGTTTGATATTTTACACTTTCTTGCATTGATTTTGTCGTGTGAGTTTCAAATATTCCAAACCATCTTTTATCATCATGTATGCGAGATATTTAAACTCTTTTTAATTTGGTGTATCCTTCTCCCTTTTGTTTCCATTTTCTTTAAAGCTTATTCTGTAAAATTACGTTCCGTTGCTCTAAATCTCACCTTAAACTGTGCAAAAATTGTCCAGCATATATTGCCATATAGGACGATAGATATTATATAGCAGTTAAATAGACGTTCTTTTTTAATAGCAGGTTTAAGTAAGGGAAGCCATTGTAAACGACACATCCATCAACCTCTGTCATAAAAATACGTCAGAAAATAGATCGTACTCTAGGTTAAAATATGTCTGTTATGGTTTGGGAATTATCACTAACCTTCAGTTAATTTAGAACACAAAAGTTAGAAACCGACATTTCCAGTGTCTCTAAAACGGGGTATATCACAGGAAGCAATATAATTCCATAAAGACTTATTTACGACTTAAAAACATACACACACCCATATATATATATATATATATATATATATATATATATATATATATATATATATATATATATGTGTGTGTGTGTGTGTGTGTGTGTGTGTGTATGTGTGTGTGTGTCTAGTAATACTTCTGCTATTCGCCGTGTCCCATTAGGATGTAGTTGACCATGGCCCATACATTTTCCTTGTCCTTTGTAGCTCTTAATAAATGTTGCCCTTTTGTTATCTGTCCTAAACCTTGTTCCACCATCCATTTTATTTAAGCTCTCTATGTACGTTATGCGTTCTTTTCCTCTCTCTTGCCTTCAATCTTTCCTGTGATTATCAGATTGTCCAAGCTCTCTTTTCTCATTATGTGGCCAAGAATATTCAACTGGCTGTTCCTTATGTTAAGTGTAATTAATCCTTGTGGTTTACATCTTTAAAACTTCTTTGTTACTCACATGTTCCGTCTATGTTATTCTTAGTATTCTTCTTTACAAACACATTTATTTTACTACATGCATATTATTTTTTATCTGTGAGACGACTTTCCAGATTTCATTTCCTATAAAGGTAGACTGATATTATATAACAGTTAAGTATTCTTTGTAACCAACGAAAATTTTTCTGCTTCTTAATAATTTGCTTAGATTTTAGAAAACATATTTCTTTATAACATTCTTATTTCCACTTGTAAAAAGCCCTAACCAACAAACAGTTTATAGCACAAAAGCTACGGACCGATATCTGATAATGCCTCTAGAACAGGGGTACGTCACATCTTACTTATTATAAAAAGCAGATTGTGTGTGTGTATGTGTGTGTATGTGTGTGTGTCCGTACGTTTATATATTGGATCGGATTTCCTACATTTTTCAACCGATTTCAACAAAACTTCACAGGACTACGTAAAATTACCTTGCGGTGGTTCTGACAGCGCGGAAAAATTGAAAAAACAATTGTTTTTGCACGAAATCAATTTGAAAACACGATTAAGAGGCATTAATGAAAGGGAGACAACTCATATCGAGTTATACTTATTAATATCGAGTTATCGAGTTATACTTATTATAAAACCCAGGTTGGTTGGTTGGTTGGTTGTGTGTGTGTGTGTGTGTGTGTGTGTGTGTGTGTGTATGTTTATATATTGGATCGGATTTCCGACATTTTTCAATCGATTTCAACAAAACTTCACAGGACTACGTAAAATTACCTTGCGGTGGTTCTGAATTGTTTTTGCACGAAATCAATTTGAAAACACGATTAAGAGGCATCGCGAAAATGAAAGGGGGACAACTCATATCGAGTTATACTTATTATAAAACCCATGTTGTGTGTGTGTGTGTGTTCGTTTATATATGGGATCGGATTTCCTACATTTTTCAACCGATTTCAACAAAACTTCACTTTTTTTGGCAGGTAGTGTTTCTTATTGTCTTGCACACTTTTTTCTTTATTTTTGCATTCAGAATGCTTTAAAAATTCCATTTACAAGACAATTGTTTATAATAAAATTCTATTCAATCGGTAGACTTATAACGATTGAAAACAATGATTTTGTTTGAGATTGGGTTTGACCAATTCGTAAAAAAAACAAAAAAAAAGAAAAAAAAAAAAACAAAGCAAAACAAAACAAAAAAAAAAAACTAATTAAGACATGCGTATCCGTCAACCTTAAACAATAATCGTAGTCAATTTTATTTTTCAGTCTTTATGATGGTCGATACTTGATCTATCCCTTACTGTTACATCCCCGGGTAACGTCGGGTTCTACTGCTAGTCAACCAATAAAAGTTTCATAAAGACTGATAGTTAAATCTTGAATACATATACAGAGTGCAATGGATAAATTGTCGTCTAAATTATGCAAAATTGACATTATTTTAACAAATATATTTACATCTTTTTTTTAACAGATGTATTTACCAAAATTACAGAAATATCTTTACTGAAAAGTAAATTGATTCAATAAATTCGCCATTGACTTCAACTACGACCTCCAGGCGACTTCGGAATCTCCCGCATTTTTCTGGACGGTCTCCTTGTTTAAGATGGCGTATGCTGCTATGATCCGTGCCTTCATTTTTGTTGATGTCTCGCTCAACTGCGCCTCGCTCTTAATAAGGAGATTGCAATCTGGGAAATTAGGTAGCAAGATATAAGGGGTGTTGTGGTCGCAGATATTGTCTGACAGCCATGACTTCTTTCTCCTCCTTGTTTGACATAATGCAGAGTCCCGTTGCTAGGTATAAGCTCTTCGGGCAGCAGTATTCTTGACCCAGACTAGCACTACGTTCCCAAGGCACTTGATGCAGGCATCCTTGTTGAGTCTAAGGCTCTGTGAGAAGATGAATTTAAGAATAACTTCTCCATCACTAGTGATCATTCTAAACACCGTCGTAATCCTCATTAAGCTAATTCAGATCTTTCCGAATCTTCTGCATCATCCTCAGATTGATACTCAAACACTGGAAAATGTTCCTATTGGAGATTCTGGCGCAAATGCCAAGCAGTATAGCATGCCGTATCCAAATTTCTGGCGAGCTGAATTACGTCATAGTAATCTTCTTCTCCCAGACCACCAACTGAACCGACTATACTGTACAGTCGGCAAAATCAAAAAACAAGTAACGCGCAATTAAAACTATGAAATGGCGACAATTTAACCATCACACTATATGTGTGTGTATGTGTGTGCGTGTGCGTATTTGTGTCTGTGTGCGTCCGTTCTTGTGCCTGTTTGTGCATGTGAGACGTTAACATAGGTAATGAAAATTTCGTGTAGACGTAAATGTACGTCCGCAGCAGCAGAATAGCTAAAAATATGGCAAAACATATCTTGTAACTATATGGATACGATGAAATAGTTGAACAGGCTAGATATAACTGTAAGTTCTATGCTAACATTTTCTTCTATCGTACTTCCCCTTTGTGGAACTCTCTTCTGGTTCCATACCTTCCAGCCAAATTTAATCTTCCAAAATTTAAATGCAATGTCAATTGCTATTTGCTGTTCTCCTAATATATCTCTTCTTTTGTTCTCGCTCATCAGTTATATTTCTCTTTCTAATTCTCCCACACCCCGTAACCCCTTGTGTCTTAGCGGCTTTACTGTCTTGCTTGGTGTGAACACAAATAAATATAAAGAAAAAAAAAGTTTTTTGACTGATAGATGATTTGTTCTTACGGTGTTTACAAGTAAGATTAGCAAATGATTTTTTAAAATCTTTTTTACTAAGTCGAAAGCTTTCACCTTTTCACTTGAAGAAATCACTTTACAGCTTTTCTTTGCGTATCCGAATTTCGCCAATATCAGTACCCTTTTCGAAGAACTGCAACAATTATTATTGAACACAAAGAGAACCAGCACAATAAATAGAAAAATAAAAATTATTCGCAGACGGTAATCCAGGCAATATGAAACTCTCCGCCAAGAAAGTAATTATATATATATATAGTTATAAATCCGTTGACAATAAAATTTGACAAGGGAAAATAAAATGAATATCTAAGGCAAAATCGAATTTATTGGAAAAATAGAAAAGCGACATACAAGTTAATAATAATCAAAATACAATTCACCCAAAGAAGACATTCCCGTCATCTCTTAGGGGACAGCTCAAATCGAGTTATACTTATTATAAAACACAGGTTGTATGTGTGTTTGTGTTTGTGTGTGTGTGTGTACGTTTATATATGGGATCGGATTTCCTACCTTTTTCAACCGATTTCAACAAAACTTCACTTTTTTTTGGCAGGTAGTGTTTCTTATTGTCTTGCACACTTTTTTCCTTATTTTTACATTCAGAATGCTTTAAAAATTCAATTTACAAGACCATTGTTTATAATAAAATTCTTTTCAAGCGGTAGACTCATAACGATTGAAAACAATGTTTTTGTTTGAGTTTGGGATTGACCAATTCGTAAAAAAAAAAAAGAAAAAAAAACTAATTAAGACATGCGTGCCCGTCAACCTTAAACAATAATCTTTGTGAATTTTATTTTTCAGTCTTTATGATGGTTGATACTTGATCTATCTCTTACTGTTACCTCCCCGGGCAAAGCCTGCTAGTCATAAATATTGCCTCAAATGCTGGCACACACACAAAAAAAAAAAAAACAAGAAAAAAAACAAGAATTTTAACCAAAATTTCGAAAGAATTAAAAAATTTAATAAAAAAAATTCTTTGTCTTTACTCTTAATAATAACATAAACATTTTGACGATAAAACTTTCTTTCTTATTAAGGTTGGGGCCTTTTTTCATCATGCTATGCTATAAGCTATCCATAGCTTATTCCAAAGTTGAAAATAATGGTTCTTTACTGGATATGCTCCTTACTTCCTCTTCTAGAATTTTCAGAGCAACACAATACTGTCCTCTTAGTAACTCGCATCATGCAGTCGTTTCTGCTGATATTTTAAATTTTTCGCCGTCTATTAGTGAGGGACATCTTATTCGCAAGTCTTCTTTCTGCTATCAGTAATCTTTCATTTTGATTCATTTTGAGACTTTCTTCAAAATGCCTCTTGGACTGAGATTCTCAACCTTCGCATTGAGAATATTATCGCATCGGTGCTTTTTCTCCTTCTCGCGAATACCAGGAAGAACCAATCATAACCTTGGTTCCCACCGGCATTTTCTTCCGCTATAGTGCACCGGAATTCATTCTTCCAGGCGATCGAGCGTGATGGTTCCGATCACAACAGATGCCTTTTCTGTCTGCTGGTAACAATTGTGAACATGTCCTCAAAGCAGTTCATCTTTGTTTGCGGATAGAATTAGACATCTCATAACTTCTACCATTTTTGGCTCTCGTGATTACTAGCGGCTCTGTAACAGTGACTTAAATAAGACCATGACTTCGATCCCTCGCCTACACATTCCATTTGAGGTGTGAACTATTTATAAAACTTAAATGTTTACTCATAAGCTATCCTCAAATTCTATTCTTGTCTCAACTGATTTTGTCTTTCTTATCGAATCACGAACTGAAACTTGTCCTGAACGGCTAACTCTTTCAAGATTTTTTACATTAATGCAGGTGTCCAGCAGGGTTCTAACATTTGATCCATATTCTTCCTAATTTTCATCAACGGCTTTCCTAGAGGAATGGGCTCTCAAGACGGTATCTAATGCTGATGACACAACTATTTATCCCTGTCTAAGTAATAAATCTAATCGGTTCAATAAAGTCAAATTTGCAGCAGGTCTAAAAATGATCTAGTTTCTGTTGTTAACTAGGGCAAGGAACGGCTTGTTAATTTTAACGTCTTCAAAATGAAACTCCTCTCTTAATCATCAGAGAGAAGCCTTTTTCACCATCCATCGGCATGGCAGATGCTAACCTCTAGGAAAGTGATTCATTGTGCCTTCTCGGACTAATGTTTTTTTCCTCACGTGAAGTGAAAGATTATATTGTGTCAACTGCAAGGTCTGCTGCTAGGAAAGTTGGTTAAATGGGTCGTGCTAGACAACCTTTCTCGCCAGAATCTATCTTACAAATTTATATGACTATTATTGATTCTTGCTTTGGATATTGCAGTCACGTCAGTTCTGGTACTATATATTTAGAGATCCTTGATAAAAACCAAAGAAGAATCTGCATTCTTATTGGTCCTGACCTGGCATCTTATTTTCAGTCAGTTTCTCATTGGTGTAATAGAGCTACTCTGTAATTCATGGTAATTGTTTTGACGAAATTTCCTTTTTGATATCAAGACTTTATGGATTTAAGCTCAGTACTAGTTTGATCAGATGGTCTCACAATTTTACATTTGGAATAGCTAGATGTAACCGTAAGTTCTATGCTAAACCTTTCTTCTATCGCACTTCTCACTTGTGGAAATCTTTTCGGTCTTCTTACTTCCCTGTCAACTTTGATCTTCAAAACTTTAAATACACTGCCGATCCTTATTTACGTCCTTCTTAATTCGTCAGTCAGTTATGTGATATGAGTGATACACGCATAGGCAATCATATATCTTTCGATACTTAGCTGACGAGGCAGATTTTTCCCACAGTAGGTAGACCAGTTTCCATCTAATGCTACAGAATCCTTACCCATATTGGTGGGGAGAGAAGAAGAGGATTTATACCTTTTCCAAGGGTATTAGCACGTAAGTGAATGGAATGAATTCGAACTCGGCTCTCCGATTCATCAATCCGAGCCGCTATCAATTACTCCATAGTGCCCGCCTCTAATTACTGTTTCTTTAATTGTCATATCTTCTTAATAGCTTTTGTTTCTTCTCATATTCTCTAACACAAAGTAATCCCTAGCGAGTAAGTTAATTTATTACGTTGCTTGGGCGAAATGATAAAAAAATAAACAGACGGTACCAGTTTTATTTGATCAAACCTGTTTGGATATGTGTTCATATATATATATATATATATATATATATATATATATATATATATATATATATATATATATATATTCAATGAGGTTTGTTTAAATGACGAAGATATATCATGTATGTTTATTTTTTATTTAATACATTCAAACTATTTCTTCTGAGTGCGTTATTTATCGTTCTATATCAATTCCAAATTCACTTGATTTTTTCCCATGCATGGGTGGCAAGGTTTATTATTTTTTTTATAATATATATACAGGGTGACCCCCAAAAAACGGGAATTTTTGAAGTGCGTATTGCCAGACATGAGCAAGTGCAACACTGCGAGACAGTGATCTTGAGCAAGTAAACATTTTTCCATTTACAATTCAAGATGGAATTCAGAGTATCCCAGCTGAGATGTCGCAGCAGTCAATGAGGAAACTCAACAGCAGATTTCAAGAATGCATTCGTACAGGAGGACGCCATCTACAGGATGAAATTTTAAAAAAATTAAAATTCCATCATTGTTTCTTAAATGGCATATTTCAAGGTTTCAATTACTATGAATGATATATTTTTCTTCCATCACTTTTGGTTTTATTGGATTGTTAAAAAGTTCCCGTAAGTCATCCCATATATATATATATATATATATATATAACGTCATCCACAGACAGACTGTTTCGCAGCTCATAAGTGTGGCTAGACATCCGGTTGCCTCTAACTCGGATCGAAACCCGACTGAATTGGTATCAGCCGGAGATTCTACCACTAAGCCATCGGCGAACGGCAGGGTAGCAGGTGGATTTTTAGCGTATTTATTTTTAGAAACACGCCCAGTGACCGACAGTGACTCAATTCGCTATGCGAAGAGTCTCGCTATATATAAGCTATAATAGTCACTGTTTACAAACCCAGACCTACTCCCTAGAGAGCTCAACTGAATATATATATATATATATATATATATATATATATATATATATATATATATATATATATGTATATATATATATATATATTAGGTTGGTGCAAAAATAATGACGCAATAATGTCGTTTTTGACGTTAAAAATACGTCAAAAAACGACTTTATTACGTCATGATTTTTGCACCAATCTAATATATATATATGAAACATTGCTGCTACAAACATTTAATAACTTTATTGGTATACTCATAGTTAAGTTTATTTATTTTGAGATTTCATTCTCTTATGATATAATATAAAGGGCTTCTAGGATTTTAAATTTTTTGTTTTTATAATTTTGGTGTAAAATAGATGTTTTCAACTCATATCTGTCTAAACTGTGAATGTGAACATGAGTTTTCCTTTAAATATTGTAAGATTGAACTATGTTCATCCAAGTGAAATGCGAGTCTTCTTAACAGCCTCGTCGTTGTAAAACCAATATACGTATTAAGATTTTTATCAGCAATTCAATCTCCTAAAGGAGATCTAAATTTATATACATTGTTGGCCTTTGGTACGAAGTTAGTTGACAAAGAAGGATTGTTTTTGGCAACTAGATTGGTTGTATTAAATGTGGTATCGTATATAACCAAATTCACTTTTCTAATTGGATCGTTAGGGGATACATTAGTGTTTATCAGTCTTTTTGGATTTTATATATAATATCGAGCATTGAGTGCTGGTCGTAATAAAATAGTATTCGATGTAGAGTAACCGAGCTATAATTTATATATTATTAATAAATAGACATTGTCAACACTGCTAGCACAACACGAATATATATATATATATATATATATATATATATATATATATATATATATATATATATATATATAGTTAGTTAGTTAGTTTATGAAAAACTAGGTAATCCGTATGGGTAAACCCAAGGAGTATAAAATCCAGAGAGCTCAATGTAAATCCAGAGCAAATAATTTAAATAAAAACAGACCACTTTAAGTTTCCATGTAATAAATTATTTCACCACAGCCCTTTTGAAAGGACTGCGGATCATCAGACTTTACTTCCAATGGTTGAAAAAAAAAACCTTTGGAAGTAAAGTCTGATGATCCACAGTCCTTTAAAAGGGCTGTGGTGAAATAATTTATTACATGGAACATTAAAGTGGTCTGTTTTTATTTAAAATATATATATATATATATATACATAGATACATACATACACACACACACACACACACACACACACATATATATATATATATATATATATATATATATATATATATATATATAGATAGATAGATAGATAGTAATCCGTTGATATAATCCAGGCGAGTCCTATTAATACCACATAGAATTTGAAATAATATTACAACTGACTCCCAAAAGAGCTCTCAATGTATATTTTCATTAAACAGAGCAAATATTATTTACAACTGGAATTAAGATACCTTTAGTGAATGACCGTTGTCAAATTTAATTTTAAAATTCGCAGGATTTTTTCAAACTGTTTATGGTATCAGTTTGTAGTTGGATTCTAAAGGTATCTTAATTCCAATTGTATTTCAGATATAACGAGAATTATATCATGTAAAAGAATAATATGAAAACAGATAAACTAAAACCTTCGCCGCGTTCATCCTCTGATGGACTTTAGTAAGGCAAATATAATGATTTCATTTTGCAACAATATTTGTAAACAAAAGTAAAAATGGCGTTATTAAAAAAAAAACAGTGAATTCAAGAACACCCATCAATATACATCAGATTAATTGAAAAATCTCGGTTGGTTGGGTTTTATGGCATATCAACCACAGTGGGTCATTTAATGCCAAATTAAGGTATACACACACACACACACACACACACATACACACACACACACACAAAAGTATAGCTGGCAACATTATTGTTTCAAAAACGCATACCTGACAACATTATTGTTTAAAAATTGTATAGCTGTCAACATTGTTTCAAAAACGTATAGCAGGCAACATTATTTTTTCCAAAAAACATATAGCTGGCAACATTATTTTTCCGAAAACATTATCTGAAGCCTTGTTGTTGGACGTAGTTTATCATCATACCCAGGACGCGGATGTAGTTTATCGTCATACCCAGGACGCAAAACGTATAGGTGGTAACATTATTTTTTCCCAAAAACGTATAGCTAGCAACATTGTTTAAAAAACGCATATCTGGCAACATTATTGTTTCAAAAACGTATAACTGGCAACATTATTTTTCCAAAAAACGTATAGCTGGCAACATTGTTTCAAAAACGTAGAGCTGGGAAAATTATTTTTTTACAAAAACGTATAGCTGGCAACATTAGTGTTTCCAAAAAACGTATAGCTGGCAACATTATTTTTCCGAAAACATTATCTGAGGCCTTGTTGTTGGACGTAGTTTATCGTTATACCCAGGACGCGGATGTAGTTTATCGTCATACCCAGGACGTGAAAAATCTCGGTAAATTATGGAGGTTAGTAAGTAATGTAATTCAATGTCTAATGTGTAATGCAATTAGTGTTTTGTATTATTTGAGTTTGAGATTAATTTATGTATTATATATATATATATATATTAAATCATAGAAGCTTATGGATTTAAACGTTTCCATTTAATTTTTTTAACATTTTATAATCATGTATGTCGACTTGGAAAAGAGGTATTTCAGGTACGGAAATATTTGACAAATCACGGACTCAGGTTTATAATATCCGATGATCAAATAGAGAAAATCTGAATAATTTTCAGTCTAAGTTACTTCCTCTTTTAATGAGTATTGAATTTGATCGAATTTGCGGTTGCATTAATTTCTATGTATGGTTAATGAATTGTTTTGTATAAAATTCATTTTGTGTTAATAGATACTTTTTTTCGAATTTCGGCAAGTTTCCCCAGTGGATTGTAGCGAGCAGTTGTGACGTTTATTTGCTCCTGAAATATTATTTCTGTTATATCCATAACAATCTTGGATGTGATTGTAATTATTTTGATACTGTTAAGATTGGATGAATTGTTTTGGATAGTAAATATTATGGGGTTTGTGGGTAGCATTATATGATTGTTATTACCTAGTTGATTGTTATTCTTCTTGTTGTTGCTAATAATGTCATTATTTATTTTTGCCTTTGTATATTTTATTATTTCTTAGCACCATACATGAAAAAAAAATGCGATTTTTGGAGGTTTTTGAAAGATCTTTCAATTTACATTAGTCGGACTATTGTCCTCATCTTTGTCACAACGTTTCGGCCGTTGTACGCTCCGGCCTTCTTCAGGTGGTTGGAATTTCGACCTGAACCCTTTATTTCGATCACTGAGGTAGACTGCTCTAGTTCCACGTGCCATGTTTGATGGATGTCAGTTATCAGTTATCTCCTGCTAATTTTCCCCCTGAAAGTTCTCCACTGTCTTAACTGGGAATTGAACTCACACTCTTTGGGTCTGTCACTGGATCTAACCATCGCCTTTATCCACTGTGCCATGTGTCCTTGTAAAAAAAAATTCCAGCAATAAATTTTTGAAGAAAAAGAAAACAAAACAAAGAAAATATTACCAGCTATACATTTTTGAGGAAAATATATTACAAGCAATAGTTTTTTGAAAAAAAAAAAAAAAATACCAGCAACACATTTAAAAAAAAAAAAAAAAAATTCCAGACATGGATTTTTGACAAAACTAGATATTACCAGAAAAAAAAGTTGTCGGTATTAAATAACCCATTGTTATTGAGATGCCGTAAAACAAACCAAACCAAACCTTCTCTATCTTCTGTTTTTACAGTGCCTTTCTATATTAAATTCTTGATATATTATATTTGAAATTATGGGATTTGTCTAGCATCATCTGTCAGAAAAGACATTTATTTCACTAAGATTCCGTTCTACGTTCTCAAAGATAAACGCCCACACATTCCAGATTAGCACTCAAAATTAATTTTAGCACTTCCGAAATTCTATTTTATATAAAAGGCTATATATATATATATATATATTTGAAAATGAATTGGAATTTGATTTAATTCATAAAAAACAAAAACGTATTGAAGGAAATTGGAATATGGCTTAACGCAATGGAACTAATCTTTTTTAACACAATTGTTGCTGCAAAGTCTGTCCAAAAGTAAACCCCCGATAGTAATTTCAAGATCCCTTATACTGATATAAATGTAAAGGTGACATTTAAAATCAGCAGAAATGGCAAAATCGCTCGACTAATATAAAAAATAATAAACTTCTTATAATCAATCCATTCCTAGGTGAATGAAAATAAATTCCCAGAAAAAGAAAAAAATGAAATAATGCTAGCTGAACTTGACATATGCCACAGATATCCTACCCTTTCATTCTTGTTGAAGAATAAAGATCAACCAATATATAGAACATGTCAATTTGCACGCAAGATGAAAAACATTTTAAACTGAATGTACAAACTTGAAATACACAAAAGCTACAGGGATGTGGAATCTAACACAACCAGCCCTTACCTCTTTTTAGGAAATGCACTCTTCCTATCTGGTAAGTAACATCCTACTTTCATACAAAATATCAACGAGAAACCATTGGTCAATCACAGTACATCCAAATTGTTGATTGGTCAGTTTCAACCAATCAGATCGCTCTCACGTGCAGAGTCAATTTAAGCACCAAGTCAATTCTGATCCTATCACGTGATACAGGCAGATATATAAACCCAACACGTGTAAAGTCCCTCGAGTTTCTTTTCTTTTCATTGATCTCTCTCTCGCGCGTCTCATTCCTTGCTACCGAGTACCAAGATGTAATCTTCAAGAACTTCCGTCTTAACTCATGCATTCAGACGTTAAAGACCAATACCAACATTCACGCAAGTACGAACTCTGAAATCTCTTCTGAACTTTTACCAACTTGTACAATACACAATTCCAAACATGCTAAAGAAACTTTATTCTTGTAAACTACAGTTTAATAATTACTTTCACTTTATGAGCTCAAGTATAAATAATTCCAAGTCTAAGAGACACAACTCTGTCTTTCCTTTTCACTCAGTATCCATGCATGTATATCAAATACTTAATAAATTCAATTGTTATGTTTTGAACAAGATGTTTATGAATGTTTATTGTATGTCTTGTATTAATTGTTGTGGATGGAAGATTATTGAACACACAATTTTAAACCTTCTGATAATTCAAACCTTCTATTCCTCTCCATCGCACACATCCGCAACGGGGAAAACAACATGAGAGAACAATTTGAATATACTGAAATTATCATAATGCACTACTTTAAAGAAAGAGGTATATAACAAAATAGATATCACCTACATTAGTTCATGAACAAACTACAAATCTATAAAGCATACGTTTACCATGAAAGTATGAAGTTATGTACAAAACATTTGTAGTTGAAGGCATACAGCTACGATGAAAATAGAATTTGACATTAAATAACCCTAGAGGTTGATATGCCGCTAATAAAAACAAGCAAACAAAACCAAAAACAACATTAAATGAAAAAAAAACAAAATGAAAAACATATTGGAACAGATGCGAACAACTTTTGTCTAACACAAATGTAAGAAAATGGAACAATTTTTTTTTTTTTTTTTTTGTCAAAAGCATTTAAATATTTTCTTGTTGTTAGATGACAAATGAAAGAAATATTTCTGAAACGCAAATGAAAGGAATTTCTGTTTAGTCAGTACGTTACCTCGTCATTATAAGTTTTCATGTCAGCGATATCATATTGAATTTCGTCTCTCCTTGGATGCAATATATCTATTCCGCTTTCAAGCAACAGTCGAAGAGCGGATCGGCCTAGAACGTTGTGAAAGTTATTTTGGAGAAAAAAAATAAATAAATAAAAAGAAAATTAAGCCGAGAAATAAATAACGATAAGACTTATAAACAGAATATTATGAACAATTTCATTTTGGGTAAAATAAATGAAAGAAAAAACCCTGAAGAAGAAAGGCCGCTGCCAGGTCTGCTTCTCTACGACACGCTACATGTGACGGAATGCCTCTCCAAACTTTAACCCAGATATCGGCACGCAATCAAGGCAAGTGCAGGTGCTCAGTAGCACCAAGTCAGGTATTAAGTAGCCATGAGACGTCAAGATCACTCCTGGTCTTTACGATGAGGAGAATGACGATGACGATTACAATGATGATGACGTCGATGACGACGATGATGACGATGATGATGACGCTGACGATGGCGACGACGATGATGATGACGATGATGTTGAGAACCTGATTCTAGTCGACTCTGAAATCAATGCACGAAGAAATCAAAATTACGTCGGTCTTTAAAAGCAATCAACGCCGAGATGGAAGGATTTGGCGAAGGCCTTCGTTATCAGTGAACTGGCTGATTGGGTGTTACGGTGATGACAGAAAAGTAAATATAATGAGATCTAATTTAGACGGCCTTGAAAAACGTCCAATCAGTCGGCTCATTTGTACTCGCCTCATTGCTCTAATGACCCGATTCTTATTCAATTTGAACCGAACAATTACATCCTGTGTCAGACTTCGAATTATAACTGTAATGCCACTGTATTTAACTGTTTCTCGTTGGGAAGTAATTCATTTTCAACCTGTAACCGATTTTCTTTCTTCATTGTAGAAAAAATCATTCTCAATCAAAAAATAAATTATTTACCTATGAATAAAGGAGAATGATATGGTGGAACACACATATTCTATAGTTAATAGACTCTCCCACCTATAATAAGTAGGAGTAGTAAGAGTAACGTGTCAGTCGGTCAGTCAATCGACTGGCTGATCGGTTGAACTCTCTGCCTTCGGGCAGGGGAGGAACCCGAAGGTGGCTACGCCAAAGGGCGGATTCTCTTTCGGGGAGGTAAACCGACCCTGAACCCGTTCATACGGGTTCAATGGGCATATTTTTGGCCGAGCCCACGGGCTCTGAAACCCCACGTTAAAAAAGCCTTGTGCCACATTACGCCCTCGTGGGGGGGGTGACTGAATATCGTTAGTCGTTCAAGTCTTGACCGTCTGTTCGGTTGAACTCTCTGCCTTCGGGCGGGGATGAACCAGAAGGAGGCTACGCTAAAGGGCGGATTCTCTTTCGGGGAGGTAAACCGACCCTGAACCCATTTATACTGGTTCAATGGGCATATTTTTGGCCGAGCCCACGGGCTCTGAAATCCCACGTTAAAAAAGCCTTGTGCAGCATGGCGCCCTCGTGGCAGGTGACTGAATATCGTCGGTCAGTCAGTCAGTCTCTCGGTTGATGTCGGACGACAGTTAGTCGAATACGAAAGTATCAGCGACCACAACTAGATTACTCTGCGTCATACCTATTATATCAAGTTCCTAACGTTTTGTACGTCGAACCTCTTTTAGAACTGACTTAGTACAAATACAAGTCTCCAGTGCGAAATCCCTCCACAACAGAGAAGCATTTAGAAAGCGTTATATTGTGCAAGAAATCCAACTGTTATTGTTTTTCGATATCTCAACATTTAGAAAAAAGTTGAAATAAAGCCAATGACGTGACAGCCAAATATCTGTGTATTCTGATGTCAGCTTTCACATTTTAACACCCCGCCGCCAAGAAAATGCAGTAAAGCTACTCAGACGTTAGAAAATGCGAGAGAATATGAGAAGGAAAAAAAGCATTATTAAGCAGAATGAGCAATAAAAGGACAGGAATTAAGAAAACGGGAGATAACGACATGGCACTTAAATTTTTGAAAATCAAAGATAATTGGGAAGCAAGAAACCGGAAGTAACTACCATAACAGGAAGTGCGAGAAAAGAAACTGTTACCAAAATACGTACGGTTACATCTAGTCAATTCAGCTGTAAATTGATGAGACATTGTTGCCAGTCTAGTACTGTGCTTAAATTCATAAAGTCTAGGTACCATAGAAGAAAGTTCCTTATAACAATGACCATGGAAGTATTTATAGAAATGGCACACAGAACATACATTAAGAAGGCGGGAAAGTGATTGAAGCCGAAGTTCCCGTCAGGAACAATAACATTGCTTATTCTTTTTTGCATTTTTGGAATTTCTAAACATATATCAAATGCACCAGATTAGTACTTTAATGCAACTTTACCATAAAATTAAAAAGAAAAAAAACGGTTTCCTTAGATGATGCGCATCAACACAACAGTCGACAAAATCAGTAAGTTCTTCATAAGCATTGAAAGGAAAATGACATTGCAATACCCGGAAGAAAGATACTAATTTTCAGCAGGGTACACTGTGAGTACGCTTTTCATTTGTATATATTCTGATAAAGGTTCATATCGATTTTTGCAAGAGGAAAAAGCAGTCAAAATATAAAATTGTACTTTTTTAAGTAATAATCAGTTTGTGTAAAGATCTTCTCTTGGAGAAAATTTTCTTTAACCCTGTCCCAGCCAATTATTTTGGGAAAATAGTTTCAGTTTCAGACGAATTTTTATTTGTTTTTAATATAGTAATTAATAAACTGTGGTACCTTGAAGTACCCAAAATGTAGCTGGCACATCTACCCGACATTTCAGTTACCAACTGTGCTCCCTTCAAGCCTCGAATGGTATAAAAAGAATCAATATCAACGTATAAACACGTCTCTAATTGGTTTTTGATCATTATTGTTCATTCCTCCGTGCCTGATAAAAGTCATATTCGGTAAAAACGTATATACATGTCTACGGTGGGGAAGGAGGTTAATTACCTTTCAACCTGTAAGCAGGATTCTGTCTTCATTCCAGAACAAATCGATCTCATTTAAAAATAAATCACTCCCATCGGGATAGCTGAGTGGACATTAAAAAGCGTTGTATCACGCAATACATTCAACTTGAATAATTTATTCGAAATCTAAATTCGCTTTCTCCTTTAGAAGAAGCGCTAATCGAAAATAACGACGCGACTGTGAAATATGTAAATTTTCTGATGACTCTTTAATCTAACTATGACATACAAATGAAATGATTTTGTTTTCTTCGGTCTAGCGTTGGAGGGCAACTGTCAACAAAATAGAAAAAAATCATGCATCAATTTAAGTATGCATCAAAAAAATTAACATTACAGTACCCTGAATACAAGGTTCGATCGGGATGATGTCTATTGTCAGCCTTTTTTTTTTTTTTTACAGTGAGGTTCGCCCTCTGCGAGGCGCAGCTGCCAGTCGAGGTAAAGGGTTATATTAAGAGACAGTTTATGCGAATAGGAATAGAACATAACGGATAACTTGAAGATTGTAGAGATCGAATAAAACATCCTCTTGGGAGACTGTTACACTGAGCTGTGGTTCGCGGGAAGAAGCCGTGGGACTTACTTCTCACCGATAGAATACGGAGAGAATGTGGGTGGTTTGCTACTATGTGAGGGGTCTAGCTGTGAAGGTTAGGACTGGTGTAACCAAGGAATGTAGTAGTGATTTTCTAAGCGTAGCTTAGATGTGGTACAAGGCTGAAAGCAGGGGTCATCCAGTGAGGACCGAGCTCACTACTCAGTCGTAATTGTTCTAGCAGGACAAGCTTGCTAATCATTACACCACCTCGAGGTGCCCCACCAAGAAATATAGTATGTCCGAGCGCTATCCGTGGAAATAGCGATAGAGCAGTGAAAAGCTTGCCATATCCCACCTAAGAGAAATGGGTTAGACGGTGGGATAATGTTACCCTCAAGGACTAGCAAACAGTGAAGTTTGCCCTGAACAAATCCCGGGTGTCCCTCGTAATCGAGGGTTACGTTAAGGGGTAGTTTATATGGATTGGAGGGAAAGATAACGGTTAACCCTAGACTTGGACAAATTAAGATTATAGTGATAGTGGGAGTCGATTCCAAAGAGCTGTGTTTCACGGGAAGAAGCTGTTCGAGTGAAAGTTACTTCTCATCCTAGGTGTGAATCTTATGACTGCCGGAACCAAGGAATGTAGCACTTCCCGTGGAAATAACGATAGAGCAGAGAAACGCTTGCCACATCCTCCTTGTAAAAGAAAGGTTAGACCACTACACTTAAACATGTTAAGACGGTAGCGATCGGGGAATCATCTTCAGAATCGATTCCACAGATCTGAGGTTCGGGGAAGCTGTTCGAGTCAAATTTACTTCTTGCCACCGATGGGATACGCCGGGAATGTAAATGGTTTGCAACAATGTAAGTAGCATGGTGGGTCCTAGCCGTGAAGCTTATGACTGCCGAGACCAAGGAATGTATCACTTCCCGTGGAAATAGCGATAGATCAGTGAGACGCTTGCCACATCATACTTGTAAAAGAAAGGTTTGACGTTTGAAAATAATTTGTCACCCACAAGCACTGGGTGACGCGATTAAATTATATCGAGACAGGAAAAGTGAGAACCAGAGAAGCACAAATATATCAACAGTACTCCATTCTAGGCCTGATCTGGCTCTTGTAAAGATAGAGGATATACTAGGAAGACAGGTACTTACGAGAGCGGTACAGGGAACCGATTATATTCGTATAGAAACAGCACGAAAAAGACATGGTTACCGTGTACAAGACTCTGGCGCCTCTCTAGATAGAGTTTTACAAAGTATGAGGTAAAACCTAGGGGGATATGTGCGGAAGATAATGGTTACCCCTAGACTTAAACATGTTAAGACGTTAGCGATCGGGGAATCATCTTCTGAATCGATTCCACAGACCTGTGGTTCAGGTGAAGCTGTTCGAGTAAAAATTTACTTCTTGCCCCCGATGGGATACACAGGGAATGTAGATGGTTTGCTACAATATAAGTGGCATGGCGGGTCCTAGGCGTGAAGCTTATGACTGATGGAACCAAGGAATGTAGCACTTCCCGTGGAAGTAGCGATAGATCAGTGAGACCCTTGCCACATCCTACTTGTAAAAGAAAAGTTGAACCGGTGGAAAATAATTTGTCACAAGCAATCGGTGACGCTATTAAACTATATCGTGACGAAAAAAGAGAGGACAAGGAAGCTCCCGCCCAAATATGACAACAGTACGCCATTCTAGACCTGATCTGCCTCTTGTAAACATAGGAAGTGAGGTAATTACGAGAGCGGTACAGTGAATTATCATAGGAAGTGAGGTAATTACGAGAGCGGTACAGTGAACCGATTATAATCGTATAGAAACTACACGAACAAGACGTTAACCCTGTACAAGAGCATGGAGCCCCTCGAGGTAGAGTTTTACAAAGTATGAGGTAAAACCTATGGTATTATGTGCGGAAGATAACGCTTACCATCAGACTTAAACATGTTAAGACTGTAGCAATCGAGGAATCATCATCTTCTGAGTCGATTCCACATCATCTTCTTCCACGATTCCACATCATCTTCTGAGTCGATTTGTGGAAAGAAGACGCTTGTGTGGAACTTACATCTCAGCAGGGGGATATGAGGGCAATCAGGGGGTTCGCTACAATGTGCGTGGTATGACGGGTCTTAACTGTGAAGGTTAGGACTTATGGAAATATGGATTATAGTGCATTAGAAATAGCGATCGAGTAGAGAGAGAGACTTAAGACGTCTCGTCTGTAAGAATGACGTTGTAGAGAGGAAAAAAATTAATCGCTTACCAGGACACAATGGTCATTTTTCGGCTCTATCGTGAGTGGAAAGTGGAGACTGGACATCAACCGCCCAAATATGTCAGCAGTACTTCATTTTCGGCCTTGTCTAGCTCTTGTAAAGTAAAAGGATAGCAGGAGGAGAAAGGTACTTACTGGAACGGTACAAGGAATTGACCATTTCCCCAACATCTTTAGTGATGGATCGTATGTATGGGTATCACGTGAGGTCCGGGTTGACGTTAAGTGCAAACAGGCGCTCAGGACACGCTACCTCCTTGAGGGAACATACGTTCATCACGATTGGTTAAAAGTTCTGAGTCCGGTTGGTGATAGTGGGAGGTAATTTGTTTGGTCTTTGAGACATTGAATTTGACCAGCCAGTTCCCTAGCCCATTGGACGTCTAGAGTTAAGAGAGGCCAACTGCCAAGCTCAGGTCATCGACTGTTTGGAGATGCACACAAAAACCCTCCTCTGATAAGGACGAATATTCTAGTCGTTTGGTGACTTTTATTCCATTATATTGTTAAAACTGTTCTATATTACTATTTGCAATTCGTCATAGTTTCTTGTGCCAAATAAAATCTACAGAAAGTGCGATACTTATACAGGTTAATTGACTTTTATTACACTATATTGTCATATTTTTTCTATTTTATTAGGCTTGCGGTCATATCACGTTGAAAACCCGGTTCTCGTACCATCACCGTTGGGAATTCCAGGTGCTATAAGCCTAGATGTGCGGATGGTGTAATCGATAACGGCTCATAATTGGAAATCCGCAGAGCTATGTTCCAATTCCCGTCGCCTTGGTTATATTCACTTACGCGTAAATACCCTTAAGAAAGGTATAAATCCACCCCTTCTCTCCCCCACTGCTATGGGTTAATTAGTACAACTTGTATCAGTAAATCATTATTATCTTAAAAAATTCTTATAACGTAGAAATATTTGCTGGATTTAGATAACCTTGAAAAGATAGATAAACCGTAAAAAAATCTAACAGAATTTATTGCAGTACATTGCTATAATTGTTCTATTTTATTAACAATAATTGTTAATTTCTTATTGCGCCTACTTATTAGGTCGGTGCAAAAATAATGTCGTTTTCTCACATATGTTACTATGTGAGAAAACGACATTATTTTTGCACCAACCCAATAGATCTACGGTAAGAACGATGTTTCTGGCCATCACATAAATTTTTGTCAGTATATTGCTATAATTGTCCTATTTTATTACTAATAATTGTTAATCTCTTATTACGTCTAATAAGATATGTGGCACCATTTAACGAGGCAGAAAGGGAAAAGAAAGAAAAGAAGAAAAAGAGAGGCTAAGAACCGAATCGTGAGTGATAAGCAAGAACACACACACAGCTAAGAGACAATGGATAAAAGGATATTTTGATAAGTAACAAATGGCGAAAGAGTGTCATTACAATGACAGGGAAATTCTGAGTAAAAAGAAAGGGAAAGAAGGAAAGAATCAGATATGTTTTGGCATCGGCTGTGTTATCTAAGGATATGAAAACAAACTATTGGTACGGGAAGACATCTTATTATCAACTACAGACCGGCTGGCCAAAGAAGAAAAGAAAGAGAAAAATTCAAATGAAAATGTTATTTCGTTAAGTGACGAAAAACAGACAACTAAAAGGACTTGGACAGATATGAAAGATTAAAAACCACCCACGAGCATCCTTGGCTTGCGATAATAAAATTTTGTTATCAGGAATTTGTGCCGAAAGAAAATGAATGTGTTTTTTTTTTCTTTCTTCGATGCGACAGACTGACTGGAACTTTAGAGATGTTTTTTTTTGAGACCGTGTCGAGAAGACCACACATTCTGATAATTAGCGATAAAAAACCTGACGTAAACCACGTGTAGAACAAGAGTTATGACCGCCATTGTCATATTGTCCCGTTCGCGGCTGGAGAAATGATAAACCATTAAGGGGAAGAAAAGGGAAAGAAAAGAGATAATTTTTTTTTAAGCAAGATATTTTTTTTTCTTCCTGAAATAAAGCCGCAGATTCGTCCACGCCCGACTAAGACATCATTGGTCGAGTGGTGATCACGTGATGCACGAGGGAGGCTGTTGCCGCCCATCTGGAGGATGAGTAAGAGAGGTTGCCACGAAGATGTGGGGAGGGCAGTTCACGCCCCTCTGAAGTATGATGAGAAGTTGGGAGTGAGGAAAGGTTCCCAAAAAATGGATATGTATTTAGAATTATCGAGGAATCCCCCGGCGCCGACAAACTCACCCCGGTTTTGGTCGGCTCCCATATAAACGAAGCCACAACGAGCAGAAATGAGTCGAGTTCCAGCAGTTCCCAGCGTAAGTCTCCGGTTGAGGCAAGCCTCGCAGATAGCTGGCCAGGATTCCCGCACAAATCCGGACCCATCTCTTCAAACCAAAAACAATTATTTTGAAGAGCGACTTAGATCCAGATCACCGAAATAAGTTTTTCTTTTGACTTTCGTCCAAAGACACACCGAAACACCAATTTCTTAGAGAGCAGACGACTTGAAGTGTTAAAACTTGCCTAGCGGAAAACGACGTGTCACAATCCATAGAACGGGTCGGGAGATAGATGCAGTCCTATGTAACGAACAACTAGACATAAAGTTTGTTACCTTTTTCTTTGATACTTTGAACTTTTGAGTTTTCATTTTATTGCCTTTTATGCGTATTTTTGTGGTATCACCCCCGTTGGACTCGGTTTGCAGTACGGACCCGATGACTGATTGATTTCCTCTGCCTAGATCAATTCACAACGTGGGTAGGCAGACTGGGAATCAAAGTAGGACGTCACAGTTGGTGCCGTGGTAGACTGGGATAGAACGACACGTTTGGCGCTGCGACCAGGGGACGACGTCACAGATATTCTATTCATCATATCACTTTGATTATCTTATATTTTATTAACATTTCTGATAATCCTGTAATGTTCCGGATATGCGATAATTAAGAATATTATATCGTTCATATATCATATATTCCAGTATATTCTTAAATTTAATCGATTTTACAAGTAGTGCCTCATCTGTGTCTGAGCACTGAGCACTGAGATCGCTACGAAAAATTAACTGTTGAGAAAGAATTGAAAATACGCAAGTGAAAATAATTTTCATGCATTTATTTCATTTGTGCTACTTGGAAAAT
This sequence comes from Acanthosepion lycidas, assembly GCA_963932145.1. Lineage (NCBI taxonomy): Eukaryota > Metazoa > Mollusca > Cephalopoda > Sepiida > Sepiidae > Acanthosepion > Acanthosepion lycidas. Next base: position 36,419,600 of record OZ010598.1, on the reverse strand, counting down.
TGGTCGGATAGTTGGCACTTTGTTGGGCTGGATGGTCATTTCAAAACATTGCAGCATATATTGAACAAAACGCATACGTGAGATTCCTTTGAAGACAACAATGATTCGATAAACATCGCAACAGCATAGTCTAGCTTCTCGACGGCTACATATTCCAGAGGCTCGCCAAAATGTTTATCTTGTAAGGGAAGCAATGTTAGAACGTATGGACTAGAAAAAATGTGGCACCAGTTGTATAAAAAAATTACATTTGAGAATCGTTTACATGCAGCATTACTGCGAACAGGCGTACCAAACGTAAGGTAAGGGCACAAAACTGACGGACACAAATATATTGGTGTCGTGAGAGGGCCACCTGTGGTATCGAATTTTGTCATTTTGAATGGTTTGGTTTTTCGTGCAGTTGTGAATATAGAAAGAGGACCTCACTCAGCTTTCTTCCAAAGCGGCCAGTGATTGCATCAATGGCTTCCTCAATTTCGTTTATGACACTTTTCACCAAACGATTGGAAAGGCCCGGTGGAAGATCACAATGAAACGAAAGATGGAAACAAACACCACGCCGACATATGAAAACTAGAACAGTGTCTTCAATACGTTTAAGAGATTCACCTACGCGGTTTAGGTGGGTGGGTAGGTGAAACGTAGGAGAAATTCTGCCATTTTGGACTAACAAATCAGCTCTTCTAAACAAGCGGTATGAGAACTACTCGAGGGACAGTTGCGCTCCGATAAAGGCGGAGCAGATCTCACTCAATCCTAACTGTGACTTGTTTGCCGAAAGTTGCTATTGTCCGATTTCTTGTCACTTGACTCCGAATTGTTTTTCATTTAATTTAATTATTATTTTATTCTCTTCCAGTCCAGTATAGTATACTTACTTTTAAAAAGAGGAACAAAAGGATGTTCATGTTTGCAATCAGAAAGTAACACTTAAAATTTCTGGAACACGTAATGAGGAAATAAGGTTTAGAATTTGTAACACTCACAGGGCACAGAGAAGGCATGGAGTGAGATGCAAGCCAAAAAGCGAGGAAATTACCTTGAGAAGTTGTGTGAATGGCAGAACAGAGACAAAGACGAATGGTACATACGCATAATGTACTTAGAATGACAAAGATCATAAAGTTGTGGGGTACTATGACCTTCCATCTCTAGAAGGGAAAGGTACCCCACAAGAATAAGATAGTAATTAGAAAAGTGTTTTATAGAGTTTAAACGTTCGTTTTTGATTTAGTCAAGTTAGTCATTTGTATATCATCTACTATTACGTTTTTCCTAAGATCATACTAAGTCAAACAACTCTGTTCAATGACAAA
>OZ010598.1:36360781-36415781 GCA_963932145.1 Acanthosepion lycidas | reverse complement strand
ACGTGTTATACTTATTAATATCGAGTTATCGAGTTATACTTATTATAAAACCCAGGTTGGTTGGTTGTGTGTGTGTGCGTGTGTATGTGTGTGTGTGTGTGTGTGTGTGTATTCGTTTATATATGGAATCGGATTTCCTACATTTTTCAACCGATTTCAACAAAACTTCACTTTTTTTGGTAGGTAGTGTTTCTTATTGCACACTTTTTTCTTTATTTTTACATTCAGAATGCTTTAAAAATTCCATTTACATGACAATTGTTTATAATAAAATTCTATTCAATCGATAGACTCATAACGATTGAAAACAATGTTTTTGTTTGAGTTTTGGTTTGACCAATTCGTAAAAAAAAAACCAAAACAAAAAAAAAACTAATATGTCCGTCAACCTTAAACAATAACCTTTGTGAATTTTATTTTTCAGTCTTTATGATGGTCGATACTTGATCTATCTCTTACTGTTACACCCCCGCGCAACGCCGGGCTCTACTGCTAGTCTTGAATAATTTTCAAAATTATCCTTGAATAATCTTCTACACAGATGAGAATAATGCGTACACAAACAGACGCAATGACCGTATTGTGGCTTCAGATTCTTACGAGAGAGACAAAATGCTACATTCAAATGCAAAAACCCTGCCAAGGCAATTGTTTTAGCCCGTGTGACATCTGATAGCTAGAAGATTGCAGATTGCAACTGATCATTTTTGAGAAGGATGAGACGTCCTAAAGAATTATTACGGAATCGGCACAAAAATTTAACATATATTTCGCTTTCAGAAGGCATAAGCATTACCATGTCAGCTACAATGTGACTCGTGAAATTAAAAAACAAAAAACAAAAAAACAACCTACGGCTACTTTCTCATAGACGAACTATTGAACGCATCTCGCTACTCTATACCTTTGAAGCAACATAGATCCTTGTGACTGTCCATCGACCTCCTGGTATTATGCATATTTTTAATATATTATGTGGGGATCATTATTTAAGATATGAAAATATTTGCGATATAACATCTCAAAGGTGCAGTTTCAGACGAGCTACATTAATTTTTGATTTGTTCCACCAATTCAAACTTTCACGTGTTGTACCAGTCATACTAAGTACAATGTGGCGAAAAATCAACACCCGTTTTGTATTCCCCTGGTAAGGGCTAAGTTCCAATCTAACAAGTTTTCAAGTTTTGGGACAACCGTTACCTATCGTAAAGTATACTTATAATAGAAACTTCTTACGTCTAGGTCCTCTGTGGAAGTCTCAGATGCTCGTAAGCAATGAGGGTCACACTATGGTGTTGTTTTTTTTTCCTGCAGGGCATCAGGTTCAGCGTTACCGCCTATTCCAAGATGAGAGATAAGGTGTTCAAGCTCTTGATCAAAAGTAGGGATGTACGTACAACTGGACGACCACGCCGGCTCTGACATGGAGATGACACATTAGTTAAACTCCAAAATGTGGTATCGCAGATGTCATTATAATTCCCTGAAATATGATGTATAGGGCACTGTGAAGAGCGAAACAAACTCACGGCTACACAGTCCAAAAGACACTTTGAAGGCTACCAGCAATTATGGCAAACATTAACAAGAAACAACTGATCTGGGCATGCAGGCGCTTTCAATGCCTTACAATGCTTTTCATTGCCTTTCACTGTCTTTCAGTGCCTTTCAATGTGTTTCAATGTCTTTCAATCTTTCATTGCCTTTCATTGCCTTTCAGTGCCTTTCCACCTTTCAATGTCTTACAATGCTATTCATTGCCTTTCACTGTCTTTCAATGCCTGTCACTGTCTTTCAATGCCTTTCAATGTGTTTCAATGTCTTTCAATCTTTCATTGCCTTTCATTGTCTTTCAGTGTCTTTCATTGCCTTTCGATGCCTTTCAATGTCTTTCAATGCTTTTCATTGCCTTTCACTGTCTTTCAATGCCTTTCAATGTGTTTCAATGTCTTTCAATCTTTCATTGCCTTTCATTGCCTTTCAGTGCCTTTCCACCTTTCAATGTCTTACAATGCTTTTCATTGCCTTTCACTGTCTTTCAGTGCCTTTCAATGTGTTTCAATGTCTTTCAATCTTTGATTGCCTTTGATTGCCTTTCAGTGCCTTTCCACCTTTCAATGTCTTACAATGCTTTTCATTGCCTTTCACTGTCTTTCAGTGCCTTTCAATGTGTTTCAATGTCTTTCAATCTTTGATTGCCTTTGATTGCCTTTCAGTGCCTTTCCACCTTTCAATGTCTCACAATGCTTTTCATTGCCTTTCACTGTCTTTCAATGCCTTTCAATGTGTTTCAATGTCTTTCAATCTTTCATTGCCTTTCCTTGCCTTTCAGTGCCTTTCCACCTTTAATTGTCTTTCAATGTCTTTCATTGCCTTTCGATGCCTTTCAATGTCTTTCAATGTGTTTCAATGTCTTTCAATCTTTCATTGCCTTTCATTGCCTTTCAGTGCCTTTCCACCTTTCATTGTCTTTCAATGTCTTTCATTGCCTTTCGATGCCTTTCAATGTCTTTCAATTCCTTTCAATGTCATTCAATGCCTTTCAATCTTTCATTGTCTTTTAATGTATTTCAATTCCTTTCATTGCCTTCCAATGCCTTTCAATCTTTCATTGTCTTTTAATGCTTTCAATTCCTTTCATTGCCTTTCAATGCCTTTCAATGTCATTCAATGTCATTCAATCTTTCATTGTCTTTCAATGGCTTTCAATGCATTTCATTGCCTTTCAATGCCTTTCCATGCCTTTCAATGGCTTTCAATGTCTTTCATTGCCTTTCAATGACTTTCCATGCCTTTCAATGTCTTTCAATGCCTTTCAATCTTTCATTGTCTTTCATTGCCTTTCAATGCCTTTCCATGCCTTTCAATGTCTTTCAATGCCTTTCAATCTTTCATTGCCTTTCAATGCCTTTCCATGCCTTTCAATGTCTTTCAATGCCTTTCAATCTTTCATTGTCTTTCAATGCCTTTCAATGCCTTTCAATGTCTTTCAATGCCTTTCAATGTATTTCAATGCCTTTCAATGCCCTATCGAAGTCGTCCTCTAGGATTAGACAAATCTTATTAATTTATTATTTGAAGTATTCATTTTAAGTTAAACATTCTTTAGAAAATCTATTTACATTCAGACTATTGTCATCATGTTGGTTGCTTTTATCAAAATGTTTCGGCCATTGTGCCCTCCGGCCTTCGTCAGTTGTATATCGATCCTGGAAACCTACAGGGGATTCTGAACTGAACCCTTTATTAAATCTACGGGTCTAATCCGTTCTCGTTTCACTGCACATGCTCAGGGATATCGTCTCATTAATTTTTATTTATTTACTACTATGCAGTTATTGTTCGCTCGTTTCTACTGAGTGCCAGTCCGCATTTACCAGGACCAGGCATCGAACTCCTAATTACTATGTAAAAGTTAGATTTTTATATTTCACATCGGAAGTTTTTACTTGTTTGGCGGATAGGTCAATATTTGTGGTATATATTTGAGATTAAGTATTAGTTTGGACTTAATTAAATATTGTTATTTACAGTAGTTATATTGTCTTCACCTTTGTTGTCGTTATCTACAGGGATTTCTGAACTGAACTAAAGACTTTATTTAATCTACAGGGGTAGACTGTTCTCGTTTCCACTGCCGATATCGTCCAGTTCTTATTTTTAGTACTGCTCAGTTGCTGTCGCGCTGTTTCCACTGAATCCAAATATACACTACCCGGCCCAGCGATTGAATCCACATTCAGGAACAATCGCTTTAATCTTTCTCCAATTCTCACGTAGGACAATTACTTGTATAAATCTGGTTTTTCTTCGCTTGAAGATCTTTCCTTTTCTTTATATTAAATGTAGTTATCACTTAACTGGCACATTCGATATAAAAAAAAAGCTAGTGTAAATAAATGTTTACCTTTTTGCTCGGGCCTATAATAGTCAGCGTTTACTTTTGACTCAAGTATAAAAGAGACAAATATGTACCTTTTTATAAGCAAATATCACTTGAACCAATGTTTCTTGGGTTGGAACAAAATTTCGTAGCTTGCGTTTTGAAAACCTCATTTTGTTTCACATGGTACTGAAATTTATGCCATATTATATGTAAAGATGTAAGCAAGTGACCATTTTGTGAAATGTATTAATTATATAGGAATAACGTGTATCTGTCGACACTTCAGTTTGAACATAGATCGCCAGTGAGCAAACACAGGTGATCCCATTATTGAATTAAGTGGATCACGTGAACATAGCGGAAACGCATAAACAGGAAGTCGCGTAACGTTTAGATGCATCTGCATTTATTCTTTATTACTATACGGACCGCTATTCTCTACTTTATTCACTATACTATTTCTCTATTCGGATCACTATACGGATTACTATTGAAGCAAGTATTATCGAGCAAGTACTATTAGTACGAGTGATATTCCAAGGCGTCTGACACCACTATTGTTCAACGGCGGTACTATAGTAGTATCTGCGATTACAAAGTCTCTACTACAATGAGCATTACAAAAGTGACAACGAGTATTCGTTGGCATCAGAAAAGTGTCAGATGCGTGTTCTTTGACATCACAAAAGTATTTTCCCAAAGGTGACATTGCACCGCGTTTTGCGGTACTATTCATGTGAGGGTTGGGAATTTCAGTTGTTTTTAGGTAAACTCTAAATAGAGAGAATTAGCTGCATTTTCCTCATTTGACTTTTTTTTTTAATTTAGAAGACGAAAAAAAAACACTTTACAAACAAGAATAATATATGCGCCGTTTATAGATACGGTTCCATAGCTATTCGTAAGTTCAAGAAGTGGAAAAGTTGATGATAGCCAAAACGAAACGTTGATTTACGAAAGATATAGGATATTAGATATTACATGGCTGTACAGCACGCTTTTCTTAGTTTCTAAGGAGATTTTCGTATCTCTTAATACTTTGCTTAGTTTCTGAAAGGCATGAGGAGATTGGACAGAATTCACTGGCATATATGATATTAGATATTACAAAGCAGTTCAGCACACTTTTTTGTTTCTAACGAAAGCTTTCTATCTCTTAATACTTTGCTTAGTTTCTGAAAGGCTATTTCTGATATTTCTAAGTGTTATGGTCCACGGTTAGGACCAAGGAAGAACAACACGTACACAAGAGTAGAAATAATGAAGGTATATTACACGAAATAATAATACAAGGTGTTAGTATAATACGAAATAATAATATGAAGGTGTTACTATGATTCTCAGTCTGGTTTGGAGTGAACTAATATCGGCTCGACTCGATTCGATATTTACTCCCCACCACGAGGGTTGCATGTGGCACAAGGCCGAGTTTTACGTGGGTTTCCCGAGCCCGTAGGCTCGGCTAAAAAATGCCCGTAGAAACTGTAAGAACAGAATCGGGTTGGTCAACCTCCGCGAACGAGGCTTTACCCTTCGGCGGAGCCTCGTCTTGGTTCCTCTCTGTTCAGAGGCAGGGAGTTCGACCGTCAAGCCGAGAATTCGTCCCTCTCTCTTGAGAGGCGTAGTATACATAGTGTTAGGAAGAGTTCATTCTGTAGTTATAGTTAAGGACCTATGACACTATGTAACTTCGGATTTCTCTGCTATATTTTCTGGCATCCTGTTACTATAATACGCAAATCATTCAATTTCTGGAACCGTTTACTTTTCAACTTCCCAATAAGTAACTCATAACCTTATCGGTTTCTTTTACTGACATTCATTGTTATCTCTTACTGTTAATGGTTAACTATTTATTCTTGTTTTTCGCGAAGAACATGTCTTTTAATTCATTCTTTGGAAAATATTTGAGCAAAGACGGCATCCGTTTTCGTTTTATACACTATAAAAAAAAAATGAATTTGTATTCGGTTCTAAATACGTGATTCTGCGACTTGCATGTCCCTGTGGTAATGAAGACAATATCTGTACATCTTGGAAATTGGACAATTTACTGGAAAAAGAAACTGAACAGTTTTGATCTAAAAAGATTTCTATTGATTTTTTTGGCAAAATGAACTTTTCTCTCTCCTTCTCTCTCTCTCTCACACATATTATCTCTCTCTCTCTCTCTCGATATATATATATATATATATATATATATATATATATATATATATATATATAATAAAAAAGCCTAAAACACTAATATTCCATGGTTATAATTTATTACATTGGAATCATAAATACGATCCAATTCATCAGACTTACAAATTCAAAAAGAAATCAGTAAAAATCTCTTGAACAACGACGAAGTTCTAGAAAAAAATGGAACAAAAGTGACACTTATAGTTAACATCAGAAAGAGACATTTGAAATTTCTGGGGTACATAATGAGGAAAAAGGTATTGGAAAATTTGATACTCACAGGATAAATTGAAGATAAGAGGCGCAGAGGAATGAAAAGCAAAACTGGTCTGGCCAACTTGAGTAAATTGATGATGAAGCAAGGTTTAGAAGAGATGGCAAACATATTAAAGTTATTAAACGCTACAAAGGACTTGAAAATATTTGGGAGCCATGATCGCCAACGTCTTGACGGGACAAGGCACATTGAAAAAGATAATTCTAGAGTTAGATTAAAAATGGCCACAATTGTTGTATTTTAACGACATAAATCTTGTATTAGATTAAAATGTCCGTACATGATTTAAATATTGGTCAGTCGTGCAATTGGCTTTGGGTTTCTTCTTTTGGCTTCTTCTAAAAGGTAAATTCAGTTTTCGAATGAATTATTCCAGTTGAATGTATTCGAAATTCTACTTATTTATTCTGATAGGAAAGATTTATATTTGAATCAGATTGATTTGTTCTGGAACAAAGAACGAAATCTTAGTAGATGGAAGTGAATAAAAGAGTATTTTCATGAGATTCCTTTTCGGTTAAGATGTTAACATGTCCTGGATGAAGGCATTATGTTTTTTCTTTTAGAGTTGTCACAATAAAACCATAAATGAGCACCTTGAATCAAGTATTTCCTTTTTTTTATTTCCTAAGAGACAAGTACAAAAAATTAGTTTTTTTTAAATTTTAACAGATCTCGTTTTGGCTGATCTCCTAATTTTTGAAACATATATATATATATATATATATATATATATATATACTTTTAAAAAGTTTCTACAGTGTGACCCGGATATAAGAGCAACCCGGATATAAGAGAGATTTTCTCTGGTCCCAAATTAGAGCATTTGTTAATGTATATAAAATAGACCAAACCTGGATATAAGATAAACCCGGATATAAGATAAACCCGGATATAAGAGAAACCCGGATATAAGATACTTCTTCTCCGGCCCCGACAGCTCTCTTATATCCGGGTTACACTGTACTTTAAAAAATTATAACTTTATTTGTATTTGAGATAGAAATAATTTGTAAAAAGAATTAGAAAGAAGTAAATCTATATTTTTTAAGGTTTATTGAAATTTTATTTAAGTTTCCACATGTCCTCCATCATTAGCAATAGAATGGGTAATACGATTTTGCAGTTCACGGAAAACATTTGCCAACTGATTTACAGTAATGCCTGAAATGACATTAGTTATTTTAGTAAAACTAAGTACATTAAACTTTATAACATTTTTTACAGATTATTTCTATCGCAAAAACAAATAAAGGTATGTTTTTTAAAGTGCACACGAACTTTATGGGTACTCTGTATATATCCGCAACCGTAAATATCTATATAAAAAACGCACGTCACGCCTCGCTTAGGCCACGACACTCTTTGTTTATGCTACAACAATAATTAGTTCTCCAAACCTCAACAATTGTCTCTGTTTACCCTGATGATGACTTTATTTTTCTTCCGAGACAATTATTGGACTTAATTTATTCCTTATCAGATAAGGATAATTTGTAACTTTGAAAATCGATCATTAAAATTGACACACAATGTCTGTTTTGTTTAATACAGTTTACTTAAAAAACATTTGCTTTCTATATACAAACCCTTTGTCGGAGTGGTTGATGGAGGATGCATTTACGGAATTCTGGAGTCGGAATGCTGAATATATCCCCAATGAATTAAATAGTCCACTATTCATTTCTAATATATATATATATATATATATATATATATATATATATATATATATATATATATATATATATATATATATATATATGTGTGTGTGTGTGTGTGTGTGTGTGTATGTATGTATCTCTGTGCGTGTGGGTGTGTGTGTATTCGTAACTTGTAAATGTGTATCCTAGATACAATCCCCAAATTATTATTAGCTTAGTTTGTAGTGCCACGGATCATGTCTCAGCAGCGCGACGATAAATACCACCAAATGTTGGATGACTTGGCTGCTTTCGGTCTAGAAACGCAATCTGATGCAGCCGTGCAGCCTCGCGTCCATTACCATTCGCGCTGCCGTATTTAAAATATCCTGTTGTCAAAGGGAACACTTCTCAGTTAAAACACTACTACCCACGTTGAACGTTGAAGAGAGACTAGCCACAAAGGTATACGAATGGCAAATATAGCCTAATCTACATAGCAACACAAAGCCATCTACCGTCTTTAATCTTAATAACTCTAAAACGAAGAATTTGCGAACATACCTTAACCTGGTTTTGGTGTTAAGGCACCTTGTATATTCAGCTAGTCCACAACTTATTTGAATAATTTTTAAAATTCATGATTTTTTAAAAAAAATGAAAATCTGTAGGATTTATGTAAAAACATATGTAAACAAATAATTTTTTATTTAAATAGATCAGAAAATTTGAACAGGGGTTCCATTGGTTTCACGTAGAACATCTAGACGATGCTCAATTTATGTTTTCTGCAAGATGCATTTGCTATTTACATAAAATGATTGGACCAGTCACGTAATGCTAACATGAGCTTTTGTTTTTCTTCAACTGTTTACTGTTATTCGGCTGGGCCTGAGTTTCCGAATTGGTTTCAATGAACAATGATACACATTTCGCTATCTCTTGTAGTGTTTTCAGTTTCATTATAAGCAGATATCAATAATAAGCACCTTTAACATCTACCTAAAGAGACAAATGAAAGTAAATTAATACTCTATCAATAAACTAAAACGAACTTCAATAATATATGTCTATGATGCAAAGAAATGTATTGATGGGTATTAACGCTAATGGATACGATAAACTGTGGAATTATTACCGTTAAGTCATGTACCTCTCTCTCTCTCTCTCTCTGCATATATATATATATATATATATATATATATATATATATATATATATATATATATAAGGTGTCCTGATGACTGCGTCTAAGATGAAACAGTTTGTCGCCTCTGAGTGTTTACTTCAATGTTCACACACACACACACACGCACACACATACACACACACATATATATATATAATTATATATGTATGTGTGTGTGTATGTGTGTGTGTGTGTGTGTGTGTGTGCAGATATGTAGAAAAATAGACAAGAACACGTTAGGTAAATAATCCGGAGTTCTTTACTATTTTTGCTTTTATTTAAAAAAAAAAAAAACAGTGCTCCATACAGAAGTAGAGCTAAAATTATAATTATTTAAAAAAAAATATGATTCCTTCGCTACATAAAAGTTGTCATGTTTCAAAACGAAATCCAGAATCCTCATTATAATTATTAAAATTAAATTGAATTAAAGCCTGTTTCATCCTCAAGCGAAAATTTAGGAATAACCAATCTTGAAATTTATGCATCTTTGTAAGCATGTTCATTCGAAAAATAACTATGGAAAGGACTGGGGCGACTATTTTGGTAAGGGGCCTAAGAAATAATTCTTATCCACATATCAGTCACCTTCGGAAAGAGGTCAAGCTGAGGTAGGGTGTGGACATCCATTTCAAAGCGAATGATGGCATTCATGTGCGCACATCGTCTGGTCAGTCACAGCGAAAGATTATTTTGCCACCATAATATGTCGGTAAGTGTCTAGATAATTTAGTTTTATTTTATTTATTTATTTATCCTTTTATTTATTTATTTTATTTTATTCCAAAGGGCTGTTTCGTACTTAAACACGTCGCACCGAACTACAACTTGTTTTTTGACTACTTCATAAAGCTTTTTTCTATCGTGTGATTGGGTTAAGCTTTTATATATATATATATATATATATATATATATATATATATATATATATATATATAGTTGGCATCACTTTCCAATAAGTACCGCGCATATATAATATATAAATAATATAAATATATATAAATTGCATATGCATATATATATATATATATATATATATATATATATATATATAATATTTATATATATATATATAATTATTTATTTTAAAAAAAAATTATAACATAAATATTTTATAAAATCACTACAAAAATAGCCATTTTGTTTCAATACCCTCGGTGTCTTATCAAGTGATGACGTTGAATGTAAAATAAATGGTTTGAAAAGTTTCAAATTAATTAACAATCCTTCGCAACGGGAAAACGTTGTTACAAAAGATAGATGGACCAATCAAAATACAAGTATAGGAAAATTCAAAAAGCTTGACAAGGAAGTCATGTTATAATATCTATTCAGATGTTTAAAATATGGGTAGTATTAAAAAAGAATTTATTCCAACCAATAATTATCTAAATTAGGACGTATGTTTCTAAACCTCATCAAGAAACATTTCCCTAACCCTGAAACTAACCAACTTAGTAAAATATTTAATCCTAATACCCTTAAATTAAGCTATAGTTGTGCAGATAACCTAGAGAAAATAATTAAAAAAACATGACAACATAGTCTTTAACAAGTATAGGGATTCAAAAAGTTTGATTACTCAAAAGGTTACTAACAGGAATATTAAATATAATAACACGAATAATAATTTATGTAATTGTAGGTATCCTAATAATTGTATATGTGGGTATGTGTGTGTATATATATGTGGGTATGTATGTGTATATGTATGTATATATGTATTTATGTGTGTATATATGTATGTGTCTGTATGTATATGTAGTTGTATATATATGCATGTATGCATATATGTATATATATATATGTGTGTGTGTATGTATATGTATGTGTATGTGTGTATATATATATGTCTGTGCATGTGTATGTATGTGTACATGTATGTGTATGGGCATGGGTATATATATATATATATATATATATATATATATATATATATGTGAGTATATGTATGTGTATATATATATGTATATATATATGTGTATATTTGTTTGTATGTGTACTGTTATATTGTGTACCTAAATTTATTTACGTATATTTCTGTTGGTTTGAATGTGTTTATATATGTATGTTAGGATACGTATATTTTTGTGTTTGCATGTATATGGATGTATGTCTATGTCTATGTCTATGTATGTATGTATGTTTATATATGTTCTTGGTTAAATGTCGTTGTATTTATGTGTATGTACGTATATATGTGTACTTGTTATTATAGATTTTTATGTATATATTTATGTGTATATATATATGTGTGTGTGTGTGTGTGTGTTTACTTATGTAGGTTTGCAGTTGTATATGTGTATATTGACACCTATTGTATATGAAATTGTTTGTGTGTACGTGTAGGTAGGGAAACTTGGGTATGTCATTACGCCCACATGGGTTAGTATATGTGTGTATATATGTTTATATTTGTGTATTGCTGTGTGTATATGTGTATTTATATGTGAGTATTTGTACACATATATGTGTGTATATTTGTGGGTATATATGTGTATATATGTGTATGTGTATTTATTATCATGGAGATCGATACGTATGTATATGTTTATGTATTTATGTGTATGTATTTCGGTGTGTATGTATGTAAGTATATTTATGCATGTGTGTGTGCGTGTATATATATATGTGTGTGTGTATGTGTGTGTATGTGTGTGTGTGTGTGTATATATATATGTATATGAGGTGGACATCGAAGTTACCTATGGGTGTTGACTTTGAGAGCATTTATTTAATCGTATCTATCAAAATAAGTTTCCGGTTCAGAGACCTACTTTAAGCGATATTTACACATATTATTAAAAGGAAACGTAACGTCGAAGAAATTCTAGCATATGTCTCAACATACAAGAAGAACAAACCAGAACTATCTACAGAAATTCCAAAAAATCTAAACCTACATAACAACAATGACAAAAGGAAAAATATACTAAAAACAACCAAAATAGTTAAAAACCAACGCCAATCTAAAAACCTGAAACACATATTAACCTCATCCAAATTTCACCAACACACTATACAGGGAGTCACAAAATGCAATAAAAATATTTGGGGTTTTTAATATCATTATAGAAAGAAACTCCTGTACTTCTAAAATTCCACAACGACATTCACAAGAAATAAAAATTTAACCTACAACTCCAAATATGTGATTTATGCACTCAAACGTAGAAAATGCAAGAAGTCATATATAGGTACCAGCCAAGCACCAAGCAACAGAGTTTATGCTTGACCAATAAATGCTCAAGAAATAACAAAACAAGAGGCTGCAGATAGATAATGTATTAAACAGTAAATATGACAGTCGAAGAGGCGTCTCGAAAATGCCAATCAGCATGTTGTTAATGGAAAAAAGTCTCTTAGTAATTTAAAAAAAAAACAGCATTTATTTAATTGTATCTATTAAAATAACGCATAAACAGAAAATATATTAAATAATTGTCGGACTTAATCCATTTCATAATATGTATAAGTATCATTTATTTATGAGCACTTGCAGTTTGTAACCGTCAGTATTCAAACGATGAAGAGATATGCATGGGCAATTGTTTTACTATCCCCCAATATAGTTGTTGTGACCAAGTAATTGGTCAAGGCATAACAAAGCAAGAGGTTGCAGATAAATAGTGTATTGAACAGTAAATACAACAGACGTGTGTTACACAACTTGGGAGTGGGTGTCGGTTGACCAGCGTTCAGTCTGTATCACTGCTAATATTTAACAGCCCCCACAAGGTATGTATGCCGCACAAGGTCGAGTTTATAGTGGGATCTTCGAGCCCGTAGGCTCGGCCAAAATTATTCCCTTAGAACCCACATAAACGGGTTAAGGGTCTCTCTACCTCCCCGGACGAAAATTTTCCCTTCAGCAAAGCCTCGCCCGAGTTCCTTTCTACTCAGGCTAAAGCACTGTTAATATTTAATAGTCCCTACCACAACGAGGGATGTATGTGGAACAAGGCCGAGTCTACCCTGGGTTCTCCGAGCCCGTAGGCTCAGCCAAAAATATTCCCCTAGAATCCGCATAAACAAGTTCAGAGTCTGTCTACCTCCCCGGACGAAAATTTGCCCTTCAGCAAAGCCTCGGCCGGGTTCCTCTCTGCTCAAGGCAGAAAGTTTGACAGTTGAACAGGCTACAGCACTGTTCCCCCGCGGCTCACTTTTCATACTATCTTTATAGTAAGTGGAAGATTTCACAATAGCTTCGTTAGATGGAGGACGCCGCAACAATAATGAATTATTTTATATCTTACAGATTCCAAAAGACCCTGGCATGGTGCTAAGGAACGGGAAAACTTCGGAAACGAGATATCTGAAGAATTGGTCCAAAATAATCAACTTCCTTTAAATGTCGACTGAAATTGGTTGTTAATTTCATTTATTTCTCGATATGCCACAAATCTGAATATCTACCTCCGCTAAGCGAGAAAATAAAGGTTGATATTAAAAAATTCGATTTTTTTTATTTTATTCGTATTTGTGATGTCGATTCTACAAAGATACGTAATTTATTTCTGACAATAGACTGTAGCCAAAGAGACGCTACAAAAAAGAACAAAATGTCGGCATTAATAATATTATATCCTGACGTTATCGAAGCATTTAAAATTGTCTGGTGACAAAAGCAACACCCGATTGTCTGTAATTCATCTTAATGTTATATATATATAAATATATATATATATATATATATATATATATATATATATATATATATATATATATATATTGTTCCAATCCTTACTTTTGATATATTTTAAAACTAGTTATTGAAAATAATTTTTCTTTTCAACCTCTTAGTTTTACTTGCCGATTATATTATTTTTTTCTGAAGATGTATCGGCCGAAAGGTACCTTACATTTTAATTGCTATGATACTTTTGTATCCTTTATATATATATATATATATATATATATATATATATATATATATACGATAATCGATATACACCTGATGAAGATATCTGATACGTTTATCCAAAGCTTTAAGCAATAATCGATAATACATATAATTGACCTAGAGAAGTGAAAGCCATATTGCTTATCTGAACGTGCTGTGGGGAGAGATGCTTAACCAATTCAGAGTTGATTATAGCGTCTAGTAATTTGCCAAAGACTGGAACTATAGATGACAATTTCTAACAAACAGGTAAGTAAGAAACATCAGAGCATTTATTGTAGAGTTTAGAGAGAGAATGATCCAGTTCAGGGGCTGCTTTCTGAAGGACTATATCAGGGATACAATCATATCTATATGATCTACTGGGCCCAAGCAAAAGTTGTCGTGATTTTATAAGTTGATTTCAAACTCATTATATAGATCTTTGGATATCGATTTATTCGCCCACTATTTTATCCAACTAGTTTTTACAGATTCATTATTCCATCCTTATAGATGTTTGCATTATTTTGGGTGAAAAGTAGGTCTAAGTGATTTTTAAACGATTTCAGATAACTGAAGTTCGTACTATTAAGAGAAGTTCGTAGGGATCGAAATAAATAGGTCATCCAAACATACTGATGAGTATGACGAGCGCGGTAGGTCAACCGGGCCAAGGTTGGGGGGTCTGTAAAATCATGTGACATCTGAACAATTCCTGAACATTTTCTTCGGTCGACTGGCTTTAATCAGTTCAACTTGGAACAATAAATATTAAGTAAATGGCGTCCACCCCCATCCGAGGATGCCAGTCTACTAGGTCGGCTAGCAGACGCCTGCTCAGGCATATTTGTGTTTGTTGAACAACGAAGGAGCCCACCTGTAGGTTATACTACAACTATCCTGAGCGGATCTTAGTTACAGTTTCTGCGAGCTAGCCTGTTATCTAGTGCGATCAACAGTCCTAAAAGTCTACCACGCTCAATACCTCGGTCACGATGACTTGTGATTTCATGCTATCACAACTACCGAAGGGTATCGTCTACATGATTTCACCGACAGGACTCGTGTTAAACCGTGGTATGGTTTTCAGTTTTCAGAAGTGCCGCACGCTGGGATCGCCTCCTCCAGACCGATAATATAAAAAAAATCATCTTCCTGACAAATCGACTCTGATGAGATTCGAACCCAAATCTCATGGTCAGAAAGCGAACGTTCTATTAGGTTGGTTAAAAAATAATGACGTAATAATGTCGTTTTTTGACGTTACGTCAAAAAACGACATTATTACGTCATTATTTTTTAACCAACCTAATAAAACTTCGGGAACGCGCCCAGTAATTGGGAACAGTAATTGTCTGAATTCGACGTAGGATTTTGTGAAAAAAAGAATTTGTGACGCCTTCCAATTCTAAGAGGTGTTTTTCCTGTACGATCCACCGAAGTTAAGTAACGTCGAGCTTGGTCAGTACATTAATGGTCAACCACTAGGGAATACCAAGTGCTGCAAAGTAATAGTAACTTTGTGCTAGGACAACCAGCGATGGCTCCTAAGGATTTCGTCTATGTAATTTCACCCACAAGATGTGGATCAACCATTGGTATGGTTTTCAAAGGTGCCGTACGCTGGGATCGCCTATTTAAGTCCGATAATATAATGAAATAACCTTCCTGACAAATCGACTCTGGTGAGATTCGAACCCGAATCTCATGGTCAGAAAACGAACGTCCTAACCACTCGGCAAATCGCCTAAATCACAACGATCTTTCCAACATTACTCCACTGACTAATTTTTCTCTACTAACCCTGATGATGACTTAAGAAATGTTGATCAATAAAATTAACTGACACAAAATGCGGTTTTTAATAACATCTGCCTTAAATATATTTTAATTTCAGTGAATACAGGTATTTGGGTCCTTAAAAAACTATATTTATTTATTTTCATCTAACGGTCAGAATAGAGAAAAATATGCTGCCACCGCCAGGATTCGACCCTGCGTTCCCTGGGGTAAGACCATCATTATATCTAACATGCTTTGGCCTATCGGCTACAGAGTGCGCCAATGACATAGTCTTGGTCAGCGTATGAACTTTTCTGCCGTCCCGCGTATGTCTGCTCGTAATAAATGTTATTGTAAGTCATTGTTGGCTGACAGAATGACACAGTGTATAGCCTCTAACAAGTTTGGTTCTCGTGATAACTGGTAGTGATGGATAGCGGCTCGGATTGAGGAATCGGAGAGCCGAGTTCGATTTCTAGTCAGATCCATTACATTTACTTACGCTCGCCATATTCGTCGGTATACGCTTCTTCTTCTCCCCTCCCCAACTATGGGTAAATAGCCGGACAGACCGAGTTCTATAGCCTTGGATGTCAACTGGTCTACCGCAGAAAGAAATGACAACCTACTGCAGGAAAATAATCTACCACGTCAATCATGTATCGAAAGATACATGATCGCCTAAGCTTGTATCATGCATGGCACATAACTGAGTGACTGGGATACTAATACCCTTGGGAAAGGTATGAATCCTCTTCTTCTCCCCACAGCTATGGATAAATAGCAGGACACACCGGCTTCTATAGCCTTGGATGGCAACTTGTCTATCGCAGAAAGAAATGGCCACCTACTGCGGGAAAATAATCTGCCTCGTCAGTCGTGTATCGAAAGATAAACGAATAGCACATAACTGACTGATTGCATCTTCTATCCTCTCTTCACACTGCATGGGGTGTTATCATGTACCATTAATATGGCAGTGTGTTTTGCTCATTAATTCTTTTCTATCTCTCCTACCGGCACATCTGGAGTGACTTTCCATGGATTTCTAATAAAGAGCAAGTCTCTACTTTGTGATATGCATATAGTTCCGATCAACCTGGACCACTACGAAGCATTTGAACTTGATGGTGTAGTTGATAGTCTGACCTAGCACAGGTCAAGTTCTGCAGATGATTCCGTAGTTCGTCTGGGCGATTCACCTTTTATTCAGGATTTTGACCACGCATGTAATTTAGCGGCAGTTTTAAAAGACCCAAAAACACGAATGCACCTTTCATAAATTGCAAATGGCGGCTCCAAACGATCAGGTAAGATATCCTAGCCTCTTAACCACAGGCAGGGTGGAATTCCTTGGTTCCATTTCACCACACTCTCCATTGATTTCGTGCAACCGGGGGCAGGTCGTACTTAGGTTTTTGACCTAAAAAGCACTAGAACCACACATGCGCTTTAAATTGCAAATGGTCGCTACAGCTAAAACCAAATCACTTTATTTTCTTAAATTAAAATTCTTGTTTTTTTTTTTTGTTTTTGCTTTCTGTTAACATGGTGATGCTAACCTTTGAGGGAATGACACATCTCACCTTCTCAGGCTAAAGTTTCCCGCTGACACGAATTGCAAAGATTATATTAAATCTGTTGCACGGTCTGCCGTTGAGAAATCTATCTTTCCTATTTACAAGCCGACCATTCATTTCTGATTTGTATACATCTATCACATCTGTTCTGGTGTTGTTTTTTTTATGTATTTAGAGATTTTATATAAAATACAAAGAAAAATCTGCAAGATTATTGGCTCCCACTGGCATCTCGGCATCAGTGACTTTCTCATCGTTGTAAATTGGCCTTGGGCTTTGCGTCCTTGACTTTACAAAGTTATGAGTCGTACCAGCTTAACAGATTGATTTTATTTTTGAAATAGCTAAATGTAACCGTAATTTCTATTTTAAGAGTTTCTTCTTTCGCACTTCTCGCTTGTGAAATTCGCTTCAGGTTTTCTGCTTTCCTACCAACAAGAATAAAAAAAAACTATATCAATCGTGATTTGTTCTTTTATTGTATTTTATCATTAATAATGCTATTTTTTCATTTACTTTTATTCTTTCTAGTAGCTTTAATGCATTGTTTCGAGGGTAGATTAAAACAATATAATAATAATAATAATAATAATAATAATAATAATAATAATAATAATAATAATAATAATAATAATAATAATCTTATAAATATAAGCAGCTATACTCGTCCGGCAAAACCTTAGGCATATATATATATATATATATATATATATATATATATATACTCTCGACTCTCCCGTCGAATTCGACGTATGAGGATCATGCAGATCAGTTCCCAGGAAACCGACAGCCCGACAGCAGCACATGAGATTTGATTATAGTGGTGAAGGAATTGAATACGACAGACAAGGTGCTGTTATTTAGTTTCTTATACAATTTCTCATGCGATCTAATATTTTTTTTTCTTTTCGGATGATAAATTATATAAAAACTATCCGAATGTTCTTTTTATCCGAACTTTTTTGGCTATACATTTAGCCATTTTCAAGGATTAAATATTTGAACTGTTAAATAAGAAATAGTTTGTTGTATGCATGTTTCATAAAACGTTTTAATTTTCAAAACACGGTCAAGATATTGTGTCCATGTTCATAGTTAATATTATTAAGTGTTGTTTTTGTTTGTTTTTATTAATAAGGCTTCCATTATTTTTAGCCTTTTCTTTTAGCATGTTGATGATACTATTATATTAGTTTTGTCAACAAGTATGTTACGAATAGTGTCCGGTAGAATGAGATCTAATAGAGCTATGGTCAGAAAGTTTCTATCTAATTTATCATCAGAAAAGGAAAAAAAAAAGAAAGAAACAAAAGAAGATCGCATCAGAAATTGTATAAAAAACTAAATCAAAGCACCTTGTCTGTCGTATTCAGTGAAATGTGCATGGAAGAAGGATTGCTGCCTAAATACACAAATTACACACATAGACACACAGACACACAGAGACACACACACACACACGCAGACACTCACAGACGCACAGACACACGCACAGACACACATGCACACACAGACACTCAGACACACACACAGACACAAAGATACACACAGACACACGCACACAAACACACGCACACAGAGACACACACACACAGACGCACAGACACTCACACAGACACACACACACAGACACACATGCACACACACAGACATACACACAGACACAGAGACACACACAGAGACACAGACAGACACTCAGACACACGCACAGACCCACAGACACACACATACACACGCACACAAACACACACACACACACATACATACATATATATATATATATATATATATATATATATATATATATATATATATGAGGAAAGATGTATGAAGAAGTGTAAAAGTTTTCGTGTAACTGTTTCCGTTCTTGATGACATTTATGTTTACCTTCATGCAATTTGCGCTCGAACAAGACACGATTGGAAAAATCTGAAATTTCAAGCAGACATTTCTTTGTGTATTTTACGTACACGATCTGTCCAATTTCTTTTAGATTCATTTTATTTTTGTTTCCATCTTCTTTGTTTTTTGTTTTTTGTTTTTTTTTTTAAATATCCCACATTGTGACAACAGATCTGCCAAGAATGGTGAAACGTTGTAAGAACTTAAGCGCAAAATTACTGTGGATGAACTAGCAATTAAAGCACTTTCTAGACATTTTCGTCTTAGTGAATTGCTTTCTATTTTCATGAGGAAATTGCGGTCAGTTCCGTAACTAATCTGTCCAGCCAAGTAACACATTTGGACGTATTAAATACTGATGGAATAAAAATTCCCAGCATACAATCGGACAGAGGAGACTGGTATAAAACCGATTAAAAGTATTAGCAGTATTGTTTATTTTAAAAGCGATTACATATATATATATATATATATATATATATATATATATATATATATATATATATATATATGTATGTATATGTGTGTGTGTGTTATCCCTCACCTTTGAAGGAACATTTTTATATTAATTTTTTATAATTAATAGTTCTGTTATATTATATCGACCACTATTTTATGAACACCAGCACTCTTTGTGCCGTATCTCTCTCTCACTCTCTCTCTCACATGCACGCACACACACACACACACACACATATATGTGTGTATGTGTGTGTGTGTATGTTTGTGTATGCGTGTGTGCTGTGTGTATGTGCGGGAGCGTGTGTGTTTGTGTGTAACTTTGATACGAAACCTCTCATTCAGGAAACATTATCACCGTAAAATTTGAAAGAAAAAAAAATATATGTGTGTATGTGTGTATTTATGTATGTATGTATATGTTTGTATGTATATATAATGTGTCTGTGTTTCTCTGTGTGTTTTTGTGTGTGGTATTGATCCAAATTTCTCCTTCAGGAAACAATATGACACAGTACAAATTGAAAGAAAATGAATGTGTAAAAACAAACCAAAAAACAAAACATTGACCGACGACTTACAGCCTTCCATACAATCGCTGAGCTAAACGTTGGTTTTTAGACGTGTAATTAAAACACAAATTTTCTAATGGCTCATGGATATTTCAAATAAAAGTCAAATAGTGAAAAGTGTGAGGGAGGAAGCGAGACAGTGTAGAGGAAGACGAGCTTATAGCTGAAAAAGCGTTTCAGGCTGTTCTGTTCACTATTCTGCATGGGTTTTGTCTGATTAACATTGTAATATTCCCGCGAGCGAATAACGAATCTTGTAGATTTTCACGAAGGTCTTACGGAAATTCACGAAAATAGCCGGAAGCGAAAGCACGATTTAGCCGGGCTTTGTAAAACTTCAATATTCCTTTGTTAAAATGCTTTCTTTATTCATTCTAATCAGCTTTGTCTTGTATGATCCGCTGAAAAAGAATTTGAAAAACAGCTCACGATATAATATGTGTCAGTTTTTTTTTTTTTTGTTGTGTCGGAAACCTACCACCCCTCTTGAAGATGAACTTGTCTGCGTCTGTGAACAAAGACTTTAAATAATGGCATGTCAGTTGACATGAGGAGAGACAGAAAGACAGAGAAGTTCTTAGCTGAGCTAGTTATTGACTACTCAGGCGATTTCTGTAACTTTTTACCAACCTATTAAAACCCTTTTTATTGTTACGTGTTATTTGGTGTTTGTCTCTACTAACCCCAAATCAACATCATAACATTTTTTTTAAATATTTACCTTTATAAAATTTCAGATGATTGCGGTACAACTGAGATTTCGTTTTCTTTCAGTATCGGGAGGTACATAAATGAGGAAAGAAGGCTTGGAGCATTCAACTCTCACAGGGCATAGCGTAAAAACAGACGAACAGAGGAAATTAGAGTATAATATAGCTGACAATTCCGAACAATTAAATATCAGAGACGGATAACAATCATAAATCTGGAAGTAAAGGAGTAATTGTTTTTAAAAACTAATATTCACTTAATACGATGTTTACGGTGGAACAATGAATAGCGGCTCAGATTGAGTTGAGTTCGATTTCAGTCGATTCCATTACATTCACTTACTTTGGAAAGGTATGAATCTTCTTTTCCCCCAAGTTATGGGTAAATAGCAGGGCAGACTGGGTTCTATAGACTTGGATGGAAACTGGCCAACCGCAGAAAGAAATGGCAACCTACTGGGGAAAGAAAAATTTTGCTCGTCAGTCATGTATCGAGAAGATACATGATCGGTTAAATGTGTATCACGTATGAAATATAATCGACTGACTGACGTGCTAATACCCTTGGGAAAAGTATAAATGCTTTTCGTCTCCCTCTAGCTTTGGGTAAATAGCAGGACAGGCCGTGTTCTATTGCCTTGGATGGCAACTGGTCTACTGTAGAAAGAAATGTCAATCTACTGCGGGAAATAATCTGCCTTCGAATATCCATAGTTACATCATCACCTAAGCGTGTAACGACTGATGAGCCACTCTATCTAGTGCATTAGTGAGTGGTACTTTATGAACGTCAGAAAAAGCAGGAAGTAAAAGGCATTGCGTTAGGAAGAAATGATAACCCTATATTTGAATAGATGAAGATTGTAGTGATTGGGAAAACATCCTGCCGGGGGTTTGTTTCGCAAAATAACAATTCTTGGGAAGTATCAAATCAACTGGAACGTTCTCCTTACTAATGAAATACGAATGGAATTGGTATCATTCACACTTGTTTACGTGGCATGGTGGGTCCCAGTTGTAACGGTAAGGGGTGGCGGGACTAACGAATAGAGCTCGTAAGAACACATGCTATGGAAATATTAACGTTTTCGTCTCTGGGTAAGTGGTTCTAGAGTAGAAAAGTAATTAATCATTCACAAGGCCGCTCAGACATTTTTGAAATCTATAAGGACAGTTACAATTTATAAAGTAAGCATTAGGCTGCTCCCGAACAGATATAGCAGCATTACTCCATTTTTGGTCTGATCTGGCTTTTGTAAAGATAGAGTTTTAGCAGGAGGAGACATTATTACTGATGCGGAGCAATGAATACGCCATTTTCGCAGAATCTTTAGCAATTCATTGTACCTAGGAATTCCAGTTAAGAAGATCTTGAGTCACAATAGACGTCAAGGCAAAGGAACGTATTGAGATAAATAGCCATTCAAAATGAAATTTCATATATATATATATATATATATATATATATATATATATATATATAACGATAGACGTAAGTTCATATATATATATATATATATATATATATATAGAGAGAGAGAGAGAGAGAGAGAGAGAGAAGGAAAGTAAGAAAGAGAGAGAGTGTATGTGTGTGTGTATGTGTGTGTGAGAAAGAAAGAGAGAGAGTGTATGTGTGTGTGTGTGTATGTGTGTGTGAGAAAGAAAGTTGCCGTTGCTGTTTGCTGAGAAAGTTAAGTTCCAAAGCATCAAGGGGAGTCGAGCGTTGAAGTTGGTAATACGAAAGAATGGAAAGTCAGCAGTCAAGAGAAGCAACGGGTAGCAGACAGATTTGGGAATTGGAAATCGTGGAAAAACCGATGTAATATTAAAATCTCATGGTTACACGAACTCGTTATTAAATGATTATTACAAAAATAACCGAAAAACACACACTCATGTTGTAAATACTCCCACACCAAAAGTCTTGCCCAAAGTCGTAAAATTGTATCGTTCTTTTGTTTAATTTAATTTTTTTCTATATCAACTCTAACTATTCGCGAAGATCTATCAGGTTGGTCCAAAAATAATGACGTAATAATGTCGTTTTTTGACGTATTTTGTAATGTCAAAAAACGACATTATTACGCCAATATTTTTGCACCAACCTAATACATTTTCAGTAATTGTAAACCGCCTTTTGGTTATTAATTTAGCATTCGCAACGTTTTATCTATCTATCTATCTATCTATCTATCTATCTATCTTATTCTATTCATATCTATTTAACTTGTTCAATTCTACCTATCTTTTTTGTTCATATCTATCTATCTATCTGTCTATCTATACGTCTTTTCAATTCATCTATCAATCATTTCTATTCACGTTGATCAGTCTTTTTCTGTTGATATCTGTCTCTACACGTATCTATCTATCTATCTATCTATCTATCTATCTATCTATCTCAGTTCATATATATATATATATATATATATATATATATATATATGTATTTATCTGTATGTTTCTATTCTTATATCTATCTTATTCTATTTATAGCTATTTAACTTGATCAATTCTTTTCTACCTATCTTTTTCTGTTCATATCTATCTATCTATCTATCTATCAATCATTTCTATTCATCGATGAGTCATTGTCTGTTGTTATATGTCTCTACACGTATCTATCTATCTATCTATCTATCTATCTATGTATCAGTCTTTTCTATTCATCTATCAATCTTTTCTATTCACATCGATCAGTCTTTTTCTGTTGATATCTGTCTCTACACATATCTATTGATCCATCTATAGATAGATAGAAAAAATTGAAAAAACAAGAAAAATAAAATAAATAGGAACAGCAATAAAAAAAACAAAAAAAAACGAAAAGGGAGAGAAAGAGGAGGAAAAGTTCCCCATATTCAAACCCAAGAAATAATTAGTAATAGCGACAGAACAGATTAATACTTAAGTAAATTCTTAATTTGGAAAAGAAAAAAGAAGAAAATGTAGGAAAACGAAGAAGGTATACAAGTATTAATTTTAAATGTGTACATGTTACTTGGAGACAGGGTCAAGAAACAGAAAACGAAAAGAAAAAGAAACTGAAATCCGAAGGCGCACTGAGATTTCGAAATGTGAAGAAAAGAGTACTGGCCTTTTATATGGTAGTGAATTATGGTATATATCCTCACATATGAAGAAAGCAACACAAATATGGTTACACAGAAGGATGCTGAGAATACCATGGACTGAACATGTGACCAACCACGACGTTTTAGAGAAAATGAAAATAAAAATGACACTTACACTTTACGTCAGAAAGCCACAGTTGAAGTTCCTCGGAAAAAGGGTTTGAAAAAATTGACACTCATAAAACATATTGAAGGCACAAGAGACAGAGGAAAACAGGGCATAACTTACCTGTAAAGCTTGCGTAAACAGATAGCAGAACAGTGTTTGGAAGAGATAGGAAAAAGAGAAAATATCCTACAAAAGAGATACAACCCCCCCCCAAAAAAAAAAAACGAAATTCTGGAGTCCCAGGATGGCCAACGTCCAAAAGGAGGATTGCACATAGAGAAAGAAATTGAAAATTAAAAGTAAATTATATAATCCCTCAATGACCACACCGATGTCAACTGTTCTCTATTCGTAACTATGCCTGCGACAAAAATATTTACTCCAGTCTTCATTTTAAGACTAATATCGTGGATTAATTCAGAACGGCAGTTGACCTCAAAAATAAACTTCTGTATGTTGTTAACTGTGGCAAGTAATGGGTTGTTAATTTTCATCCAAATCCAAAACGAATTTACAAGCATCTTTATATGTCTACAATTGTTATGGTATTAATATTGATGTCACATATAGCATGGTGATTCTGGTATGTATCTTGTGAGTTCTAGCAGAATCAAAAGAAAAAAAAAACTCAATGTTATAGGTCTTGACCAGGCAATTTCCCATAGAGGATTTCTATAAAATACTTTAACGGTAAGAAGAAGATTCATATCTTTTCCCAAGGGTATTAGCACGTAAGTGAATATAATGGATTCGAATTGAATTGGGACTGTGCTCTTTGATTCCTCAACCCGAGCGGCTATCCATTACTCACCCTATCTACACCACATAATTTTCTATTTAAGAAAGCTGACACGAAAATGATGGTGTTCATACAGACCTTCATGATGTGTGGCAGAGTCAATGAAAGTGAATATACTGAATCCAATACCTATGATTTGCATTAATTGCCCTTCTATTGGTAGTAACTGTTTCTTTCTGCAGTAGACCAATATAGAACCCGGTCTGTCCTGCTATATACACATAGCTGAGCGGAGCGGAGAAGAAGAGGAAGAGTTTTAGGACGTAAGTGAATGTAATTCGACTTGAATTCGAACACGGTTCTCCAATTCCTCAACCCGAGTCTCTATCCATTACTCCACCATATCTACACCTCATAATTTTCTATTTAAGAAAGCTGTCACGAAAATGATGGTGTTCATAGAGATCTTCTCGATGTGTGACAGTGTCAATGAAAATGAATAAACTGAATCCAGTACATGTGATTTGTATGACTGTATTACTTGTTCTATTGTTCTCATTACTTTTTGGTAGGGGGTGACAGGAGTTTGGGTCACCCAGTATACTAACTGTCATCGGGTTAAGGTATGGTCCGCCCTTGACTTGGGACTGAGTAGTTCTCAATCTTCTCTTTTCGTATTGTCATCGGTCATATTGGGATGAGTATTTGGTAGGGGGTAAAGTTGATAGAGTTGTAGTTAGGTTGGTAAGTATCACCCACCTGCCAAAACGAACGTGCGGATGCAGCCTCGAATAAGTACATTGGGGAAAAAAAGTTCGCCTTCTTATTTCTTGACGTGGCATTGCTTTCTTCTTGTTACCTTCTGAGCATGCATAGCGCCCTTCCCCAGATTTCTATGTATGTCAACGATATCAATGGATTGGAATGTAACATTGGGTAATAATTGGAAAGCTTCTCCGAGGGGCATGTTGTATATTTACATTACTAATTCTATGGATGTGTGTCTAGTATGTAAGTTGAATCGCTGAGTCGCGTTCTAAGTATGGCCAAATTTTGCTGCCTTCACTTTCGCACAAACATCAGAGGCAAAGTCATGAATCATTCTCTTCTTCATCCCCACAGCTATCGGTTAAATAGCAGAGTAGACAATTCCCTCTCACTATAGCTTGCAGCCTGTAAAAAAACAAAATGAAAGCTCTGAATTCTCGGACAAGAAAATCAAAGGAACCTGTGAAGACCCATGCTCCTCTACGTCTTGAAGGGAATGGTATAGAGGTATATAGTAGAGAACACTGACCTCTCAAGACTAGAACATGAGGCAATTTACGAGAAAGCCCTTTCTGAATTCCGAACAGTCGAATGGGCAAAGAAACTACTTCAATGTGATTCCCAAGAAGTCAGGAGAATTTACAGATAATAACGAAAAGGGAACTGTCTTGAGCCATTATCGCATAAACTTTCTTTTTTTTTCAATCATGAAATCTTGGCAAGAATATATTTTAGAATTTAAACTATATTAGGAAAACCAGACTATTTGTCAATCCGCGTGTTAAAGTAAAATATTAATATTTTGGTTTAAATAATTACGGAATAGTGTTAATGAAACATCTCAGAACTTCGGACATTAAACATATTATTTTGAAAATATAGCAAATAAAAATAATTTATCGTGACCGAAACGAAATAGTAAAGGTTAAAATAGTAATAGATGTTTGAATAAATAATTCGCTGAATGATATCAATATATTATCTCAGAAGTCAAAGAATACTTGTCTTTTTTTTAATTTATTTGCCGGAATCGCGATAGAATTAAAACGAAATGCATATATTTGAAACTAGAATGTTTGAAAGGACATCACTATCAATAAATTTTGGTTGAAGTGTTTGTGGAAGAAAAAACAATAGAATAAATTTTGATTAACTTTTTCTCTTTTTCTAATTTTAATAAAAAAAAAAATGATTCGTAGCACTTTTTTAGCCTCTTTATCTGCTGCGGATGTTGGCGTAAAATCTGTCGCAGAATCTCAAAAAGAAACGACCTCGTTGTAGATTTATTGGTATAATTGGATAGAACCGTAAATCTAATAATGTTCATATTCGATAAGTTTCTGAAATTCATTATCAGTGATGAGTGTTGCTCCATAAAAAAACAAATAGTCTACTGTGTAAGGCTTGGCGCCGGCTTCTTATATCCCCAAATAAATTCATTGCTA
Organism: Acanthosepion lycidas; assembly: GCA_963932145.1. Lineage (NCBI taxonomy): Eukaryota > Metazoa > Mollusca > Cephalopoda > Sepiida > Sepiidae > Acanthosepion > Acanthosepion lycidas. The sequence continues at coordinate 36,388,511 of OZ010598.1, read as the reverse complement.
CCATAAATTTAGAAGTTATTGTTCGTTTGGCTTCTTAAATTGCGATAAAAAATAAAAAAATAGAATATATTCAGAATGCTAATATTGACTTAAGATTCCTGTGAATTTCCGGGAAGAAAAGATGGCTGACATTTCGTTTGGTAAATGTAATCACTTCCACACAGATGCAGTATCATAAGCCTCACGGTAATCTATTGCTATTTCCGTGGCAAATGTTCAAAACGAGCCAAATTCATTCATTTTAATTTTAATTGTTGTTGTTTCCAGGTCCACATTTATCCGGGGTGGTAGCACTGTTAGGCTCTCAGCTGTGAGTAAATAAAGGACGCCCAAACAGAGATCAAAGCATAAAAATACCAGTAATATATTTATATAAGCAAAACTAATAATTCATTTTTATATTAAAATTACCAATAATACATTTTTATAGTAGACTTACCAATAATAAATTTTATAGTAAAATGAATATTAATACATTTTAAAGTAAAATTAATAATAATACATTTTATAGTAAAATTAATAATAATACATTTTATAATAAAATTCCCAATAATACATTTTATAGTAAAATTACTAATTATACATTTTTATAATAAAATTACCAAAAGTACATTTTTATAGTAAAATTTCCAACAATACATTTTATAGTAAAATTATCAATAAAATATTTTTATAATAAAATTAACAATAATACGTTTTAATAGTAAAATTACCAATAATACATTTTTATAGTAAAATTAGCAATAATACATTTTTGTAGTAAAATTGCCAATAATACATTTTTATAGTAAAATTAACTATAGTACTTTTTGTAGGAAAATTACTAATGATACATTTTTATAGTAAAACTACTAAAATACATCTTTATAGTAAAATTACCAATATTACATTTTTATAGTAAAATTATCAATAATACATTTTTAGTAAAATTACCAATATTACATTTTTATAGTAAAATTGACAATAATACGTTTTTATATTAAAATTACCAATAATACATTTTTATTATAAAATTATCAATAATACATTTTATAGTATAATTACTAATGCATTTTATAGTAAAAACATAAAGTAGTAGATAGTCATGAAGCGAACCAATCTGGCCAAAGTATATACAGAAGATGTTACCAACATTTTTGCGTCATCGTCCACTTATACATGATATAAATTTTTCACAGTCTACCTGTACAGTAAATATTCAAAAGCATATTTTGTAAAAGTTTGTTGCTGGTTCTTGAACTTATTTTATGATGTAGTAAATAATACCAGTTATTGTTGACAACTATATTTTGTGGCAAAATGATCAAAAATACTTTTTTTATAGTAAAATGGCCAACAATACATTTTTATGGTAAAATATCCATCAATACATTTTTATAGTAAAATGACCAACAATACATTTTGATAGCAAAATGACTAACAATACAGTTTATAGCAAAATGAAAATCAATACAGCACTAAAATGTATAAAAATACCTTTTTATAGAAAATTATCATCAATACATTTTATAGCAATATGACCAGCAACATTTTCTACAGCAAAATGTCCCAGAATATAATTTATTGTAAAATGACCAATTATCATGGGTCCTTACCTATAACTACAGAATGAACTCTTCCTAACACTATGTATACTACGCCTCTCAAGAGAGAGGGACGAATCGAGTCGAGCCGATAGTAGTTCACTCCAAACCAGACTGACAGTCATACTAACACCTACCACATCTTGTATTATTATTTCGTGTAATATACCTTCGTTATTTCTACTCTTGTATTCGTGTTGTTCTTCCTTGGTCCTAACCTGGACCATAACACCAACAATACATTTTTATAGTAAAAAATATATATTTTATAGCAAAATGACAAACAATAATACACTTGAAAACTATACAAATAATTTTTTAGTAAATTACTATCAATACTTTTATTCAACAATTATCAGCAATATATTTTATCATCTAAAAACCACATCTAAAAGACATAAATTTGCCCAGAATGTATCAATTGTGCACAAAATATCTATTGTTGTTGATTCCGTTCCACATATTCAGATTTTGTTATTAAATCAAACCCCTATACTGTGAATGGATTTGGGGCCTTATATTGGGAGAACGTTAGTAAAAAATAAAATCATATAAACTACAATGGATATATGGAGCATTATAAAATCGTTGAATAGAGAATAATTTATCTGTAAAATATTTCTTCATACATAGTCTTCAAAACTGCTTATGGATTTTCGCTATCACTGACCAAGAATCAGCAGGATATGATCGCAAACATATGTGCCAGGAATGTGGCACGCAAAGCGCGCTCTCATAGATACCGCAATGCTTTCCCCACAGAAAAACTCTGTTCACATTCAATGCTCGGGTTCCGTATACGTTCTATTAGCTTTCTTTATTTTTTTTTCTAATTTAAAATCAGACGTCGTTTTACTAGAGTGTCGGTCAGCTGCTATCGGCAACAAGGCAAAATATATGGGCAATTTGTGGGAATGTCTTGTTTCTACTACCGTAATCAAAGCATAATAAGACGGATCATTTTTCGAACCATACTAGCATGTCTTTAAAATCTGGAATGGTTTTAAGTGGTGGATATTGGTTGAGGAAAGACCTTTGGTCTTACCTCCGCAGCATCAGTGTGTCAGCGGAAATAGGAACTGGTGTTAGCATAACCAAGAAATGCATCCGGTGGCTAAAATAAACAGGACGCACAGATGTCTTGAGCCTTGAATAAACAGGGCGCACAGGTTGCTTGAGCGGAAAGAAATGCATGCTTGCGTGGGCGCATGCCTAAAGATGCATGGGCGCACGAAGTTTCGTAGGCGACATAGTCACGTGAATTGAGTAGGTGTCCAAATGTTATTTAACCCTTCCGATTTTTGATCTTTACAGAGTTCACCGAAGATTTGTCTGCGTCAATTCCTGTGTGCGCAATTCTAACCTCTGACATTCTCCCTCTAACCATTCGCCGCAACTCGAGCAATAAAGATATATATTTTTATATATACGTGTTCAACGCTTCATTTGAGCCCAGCAGCAATATACAACATAAGTTGTTGAGCTTATTTTATATGGTATGAACTAAGATGAGCGAAAAACAAATGCGTTAATTTATATTTTCGTCATAAAAAATGGCACTGAAAAATTCGACCTGGAGTAATGACTCGCTTAGCTAAGATATTGTACGAGGTTTTAATGAGAATGGAAACAATGAATTCTTGTACATAGAAGCAGAAAAAGAAAGTTGAAATATCCGGACAATGAATGAGTATTTGTTTGTTTAACGGCATATAACAACCTTACGGGTCATTTAATGCCAAAATTTAATTTTGAAATAATGTTATTCTGCTTTCACACTTGAATACATGATAGATGATACTCACCTTTTATTTTTTGATTAGCTGCAATATCAACCTTTTGAAGATTATTTCATGCCGAAATCTAAATATTTTGTACACAATTTTATTTTATTTTTGGAATTAATAATGGATTTGAGATACAAGTCATACTAATTAACCCATATCAGGGGGAGAAGAGGTGGATTAATAACTTTCCAAGGGTATTTGCGTGTAAGTTAATATAACAAACCGGAACTCGGCTATTCGATTAACAATTCGGAACCATGATATAATTACACCAATCGCACATCGTAACTTATAATACCTGGTATCCCAAGTAGTCACCCATCTTGGTATTAAGCAGGAACGATGTTGCTTAACTTTGGTTACCGTATGGGAAACGGTGTTTCAACGTGATATGAATCCATCTTTTAATCCTATCACCTATGGGTTGAATAGCAGTAGAGACTGGGTCCTTACAGCGTTGGTTAGCAACCAGTCTATCGCAGTATGGAATGAATATATACCGCGAGAATATCTTTTGCCTAGTCAGTCGTGAATTGAAAGAGACGTGATCGTCCGAGGATGTATCACTTAACTGACTGCCTAAATTGCGATTAATTTATTAAGGCGAAACGAACCACCGTTAACCACACCATAATCCGGTCTAAACCTGAACAGGTTGGTTGGTTGCTTATGTTTAGCGACATATCAGCCGTACGGGTCTTTTAATGCCGAAATCTCAGTATTTTCTGAATAAATTTATTTATTTATTTTTGAAGATAACAATCTTATAGTTACATGTATCACTAATTAACCCATAGCTGAAGGGAAACAGAGATGGATCTATACGTTTTCCCAACGGTATTTGCTCTTAAAGGTGAACATAACAAACCTCACTGGAATTGAAACTCGGGTGAACATAACAAACATCACTGGAATTGAAACTCGGCTCTCCGATTCACAATTCCGAACCATTAGATATCAAACAAACCACACATCGAAATTTACTGCACCTGGTAACCCAAGCGGTCACCCATTTCGGTACTGACCAGGCTCAACGTTGCTTAACTTCTGTGACTATACGGGAACTAGTATTTCAACGTGACGTAACCGTAAGCCACTCAGCCTTTGGGCATAGACATGTTTGTATTGACATGAATACTAGAGGCGATACATGCATTTTATGTTGAAGCTATATTTCCTTGAGAAATTGTTGTCTCTTATATGGATTATTGTCATGATTGTTGATTGGCTGATTTTGTTTAACGGCGTATCAACCTCTATGGGTTATTTAATGCCGAAATCTAAATATTTTAAACAATTTTATGCCTTCAACTAAAGATATATTCAACGCAATTTTGTGCCGTCAGCGACAGATAAAGTGTGTTTTTTTGTGAATTTGCTATAGATATATATTGTTGGTAAAATTTATATAAAATGTATTGCTGGTATCTTTATACTTTCATAGTTTTGTTTTTGTTTGGGTGTTAAGTATTTGCGCATAGTTGGGACTCCTAACATGTGTTACCACCCGGGGTCAAGGTAGACCTGGGAACAAAAGCAATTAAAAGGTGGTTCCTTCATGCCGGATTTAGTTTATCGTCATGCCAAGGACTAAGGCAATGAGGAAGATGAGCTCAAAAACTGAAACTTGCATGACTTGCAGACGGCAATAGTGGTAGTGTAACCCGTATATAAGATAAACCCGGATATAAGAGAGATTTTCTCTGTTCCCAAATTAGAGCCATACTTACCTAAACAAAATAGACCAGACCCGGATATAAGAGAAACCCGGATATAAGAGACTTCTTCTCCGGTCCCGGTAACTCTCTTATATCCGGGTTATACTGTATGAGCAAACAACGAGTAAAAATGATTGTGTAAATTGTGGGTATAACACTGGGATAGTTAGAGGAGAAATTATTGAAAGATGCAAATGATAGGAAGTTGTGGAGAACAGTTATCGTCCTAAAAAATAAAGTATATACAAGAACTTCATTTTAAGTAATGGTAATTTAGTTGATTGTTTTGGTTTAGCGGCATATCAACAGATCTGTCTATATTTCTGAGATGAGGTATTATGTACACTATTTATATTATTCGGAGTATTGTCCTCATCTTTTTCGCCATATTTATTACAATGTTTCGGCCGTTGTACGCTCCGGCCTTCTTCAGGTGGTTGGAATGTCGAACTGAACCCTTTATTTCGCTCACTAGGATAGACTGATTCTAGTTCCACCTTCTCAAAAACACATGGCACAGTGGATATAGGCGTTGGTTAGATCCAGTGATAGGACCCAAAGAGTTGTGAGTTCAATACCCCGCAGGGGAGAACTGAGAGAGGGGAATTAACAGGAGATAACTGATAACTGACATCCATTAAATATGGCACGTGGAACTAGAACAGTCTACCGCAGTGATCGAAATAAAGGGTTCAGTTCGACATTCTAAAACCCCTGAAGAAGGCCGGCGTGTACAACGCCCGAAACGTAATAAATATGACGACAAATATGAGGACAATAGTCCGAATAATGTAAATAATCAACACATATATATGTGATTTAATGCTGAAATCGAAATATTTTGGACGTAATTTTATTTTATCTTATTTATTTTTTTAGTGAATAATGGTTTTAATAATACAAGTCTTACTAATTAACCCATAGCTGGGGGCAGAAAAGGTAGATTCACAAAATTTCCAAGTTTATTTGAGCGTAAGGGAATATAACGCAACTGGAACTAGAACTCAGCACTCCTATTAACAATTACAAGACATAATTTATTACACCACCCGCACATCCAAACTTACGACACTTGATATCCCGAATCGCTTACCCAAGTACGTAGAGACCCGACTCGAAGTTGCTCAACTTCGATGATCATACGGGGAGCGGCGTTTCAACATACGGCCGTAAGCCGGAGGACATACATGTGTGCGAGCAGTAAGCATCGAGTATGGTACCTGACACGTTTATGCAAATTGTAGAGGGATCAATCACTGAAAGGGATAGTGAGACTAAAGAGATCAATCAGAAAAAGATCCGACTCATTCCATGAGATGTTTGGCACTTGGTAATGGAATTTCAGCTATGACTGGCACAAGACCAGTGAAAAAGAATTGAAAATGAAATGAAACGTGTGAAGTAAATTGTTGCTTCAGGAGAAAAGTTGAAAGTTAGAGAGGGCGAAGAACATCTTGAATTAATTGGAAAATGATCCTTGGATAATATATATATATATATATATATATATATATATATATATATATATATATATATGAACTTTATTTCAATAATTAATGAGCATCCGATACTTAACTAGGATTAATTAATTACGAACATGTCATTTTCGTTTATCATCGATTTCATCACGATTCTTCTGTTAAGCTTGGAGAATAATTATATATTCTTGTTGCTTAAAGTAAAGATCAATCGTGTTATAAAAATCTCGGAGAACTCCAGTAAGATATCTTTAATCATTTCTAAAATACAACGGTTCACAGCTTAATCTAACAATTGAACAATTTTGCTATAACACGATTTGGACAATTTTGCTGTTACACTCAGAATGTTAGTAATTATTCTTTATTTTTTTTTTATCTCTCCTTTTGCTTTTAGATGTGATGAAAGAAAAAGTTCAAGTCATAAGCTATTTCAATAGCAAAACTATTGTAAATATCGAAATTAAGTATTTAGATCGAGAGCCTCATTTTGGCCACTGTCAAGCCTGCTAACTATTATATTAAGTCGCTTACTTGGCATGTAGTCCATTGCCTAATTCATATAACATGAGAATAATAGGTCTAAGAGTGGTCAATCATCTGGGGGATGGTGGGGGGGGCGGGTTGGGGTGCTCGGATGGGTGTTTGCATCGAGTGCCCATCTTTAAAAAAACTGATTCATAACGATGAACGAAGAGCTACTATTTGCCAATTAGGACAACCGCCGATGGCGGTTTCATCTGCTTAATTTTACGCACGAAGCTTGAATCAGCCCGTGATATGATCTTCGGTCACTTCCCACCGATGCTGACATTATGAAGAAACTAATTTCGCGATGAGATTCGAAACCAAGATATCGTGTTTAAAGGGCTTACACGCTAACCATTTGGCTAAGTGTTAACCTTCGGTATAGCAACGGGTAGAAGAATACTAATTTGAATTTGAATTCGGTACCATTGTATGGATTCAACAGCCGAGTGAATTTCACTCTCCGCCCTTGGCAGTCCGTCTAAAAAGACTGCATTGATTTCAGAACCATTTTTCTTCATTTAAATAGAAAGAAATCTCCGAATAGTCATTGTTTAAAGGTTTGGTTGTCGAATGTTACCAAGTGATTATGCAAAAGAGACTTATTAGGTTTGTTTGGTTTGGTTTGTTTGGTTTGGTTTGGTTTGTTTTACGGCATATCAACCTCAATGGGTCATTTAATGTCGACAACATTTTTATTCTGGTAATATTTTTGTTTTGCCAAAAATCTATTTCTGTTAATATTTTTCCTCAAAAACGTATGGCTGATAATATTATTTTTCCAAAAATGTATAGCTGGTAATATTATTTTTCAAAAATTGTATGGCTGATATTATTTTTTCCAAAACGTATAGTTGGTAATATTATTTTTTCAAAAACATACGGTTGGTAATATTATTTGTTCCAAAACGTATGGCTGGTAATATTATTTTTTCGAAAACGTATAGCTGATAATATTACTTTTTCAAAAATTTATAGCTAGAGTTATTATTTTTTCAAAAACGTATAGCTGGTAATATTATTTTTTTCAAAAACGTATAGCTGGTAATATTACTTTTTCAAAAACGTATAGCTGGTAATATTATTTTTCTCAAAAACGTATAGCTGGTAATATTATTTTTTTAAAAGTGTATAATTGGTAATATTATTTTTTCAAAAACTTATAGCCAGCAATACTATTCTAAAAAAAAAAAACACACACACATATATAGCTGGTAATATTATTTTATCAAAAACGTACAGCTGGCAACATAATTTTTGCTAAAACGTATTATCAGAGGCCTTGCTGTTGGACTTAGTTCTTACCCAGGACGCGGATGTAGTTTATTGTCATATCCAGGACGCAGATGTAGTTTATCGTCATACCCAAGATGCAGAGACTTATTAATTATTATGTATGTTAGTTAGTGATTAATGCAAAAGATAAATATGAAAACTGGTAAATTAGAACTAGTGTACTCTGCGATTCAAGTTTAGAAATGATATAGTTCTAGACTATATTTAATTTCCATCAGGATCATTTCCTATAAAAGGAGATGATCTTTGGTCCTCCTATATGTTAGAGATACTAACATCAGCTTTCTACTAGCTGTCTCTTTAGAATATCAAACGAATGTGCCAGAGAATGCTTATCTAGAATTTTTTCTCCATAGCGACCATGTGCAGAATAGGTCTTCTAAGGATGGCGTATCTGGCGGAACATAACCAGGAAGGACCAAAGAACATGCAGCAGACGTTATAAAAAATTGCGTTATCGTCCACTTTCACATAGAAAAATTTTCCACCGCCTACCTGTATAGTAAATATTTAAAACCATACTAAAATAATTTGGTAAAAGTTTGTTACTGGCTCGTAAACTGATTTTATGATCAAATAAATAGTATCAAAGGGAGGTAAAAAAATAACGATGACTTATGCGGTGGCTGCTACTGCTACTACCGTATTAAAGAACAGACGAAGGCAAATATAACCATTTACAACGATATAGAAAATACCAAAATATTCCTTGTTTGCGAGGATATGTATATCTTATCTCGGAATGTGACCAAGATATTCTCATTTAGCTTCCTACTTTATTTATACAGTTTATTTGCATATCTGCTTTGAACATTATTTTAGGTAACATATTTGTAATACCTTTTTAAAGCTCAAAATCCTATATCACCAGACAAAATTTCCATCCGTCCATCATTTTCTGGTCATTTGCACATCGGCCAACCAGCAGTTCAAATCGTCCACCCAACAGTACAAATCGCCCACTGTTGGGGGATATGGCTCAGGTTGAGTAACACTAACATACACACTCAACTGCAGGAGAGGAAGTTATATTAAAGACAGGCCAACGAAATTGAGGGCATAATCTCATCACATATTCACGAAATATTTGAAGAAAGTTCTCGAAAGCACATACCAACACGGCCAAGCTTAATTTGACGGTGTCCAAAAGTAAATAAAATCTAATTTTTTTCCATGAAAAGTTTAGATTACAATTTTTATCACACGTTACTAACATAACTTTAAATTAGATTCAAACCGCAGACCAGAATGATGTGCGTATAGATTATGGATGGAAGGTACGGCGTAAGTGCAAGTTTATTCGGTGACACTCTCACCTACAGGGCCTGGGGCCAGCACATCATTAATTTCATCCAACAGTTGATAACCTCTGACACAAATTTCAACAGAAACACACCCACAGCTGCGGCAATAGTACTCTAAGTAGCAAACAACAGGGTGGAAATGATAGAGGTCAATTACGTTAAAACCCGACTTCCAAGGCGCCAGTAAATCCTCGTTCAAAGACACATACGTCCTTTTGGTCATTTAGTGGTGTACAGGACGCCAATTACACCGCTGGGAATTATCGATGAATCAACATACAACAGTAATATCGCAGATTTACTAAGCTTACATATACATGGCTTATATATATATATATATATATATATATATATATATATATATATATATATATATATATATATATATATATATATATATATAAAGCCATATACATATATATATATATATATATATATATATATATATATATATATATATATATATATATATATAAAGCCATATATATATATGTATATATATATATAGTATATTATAGACAAAAGTTCATTTTCTCCATCAAGACATTCATTTCTGTAGTTTAGTGCTAGCAGCAAGCAGAAATATTTCTCCTCCCGATGATGGCCATTTCGGACGAAACTAGTCGAGGAATCTAAATGGAATAATAATAATAATAAAAAACGAAAGAATATTAATCTACAACCCAGTGGGTCTGAGGATTTTAATTTTTTTATTTTTTTATTGTTCAAAATATAATCATGAACAATGGACACGGGACTGAACCAAATGCCGAGGACATAACAACAACAGAACCAATAAACACCGAATTATTGCCTATCCGTATGAATAGAGCAACCAACAAATTGGCCAGGTATGAATCACATCAGGAATATATAAGGGATATGCCTCAAGGATCAACCAATTTCAGGATTGATTTGGAACCTTCAATAGGTAAACACAATGATGCTTTTTTAGCATCATGGTACCGTAAGTTAATAGTATATTATATATATATATATATATATATATATATAATATACTATGTATATATATAAATATATATATATATATAATATATATATATATATATATATATATATATATATATATATATATATATATATATATATAAATTATTTTCTTGTGTGATCCTCAGGCAAATTATAATCTGAGGATCACATGATAGTGAAACTGCCGATCACAAACTCATGACCATTTAAGTATGTATGTTCATTATATCACTTATATATATATGTATATATATATATATATATATATATATATATATTTGCGTATATATATATATATATATATATATATATATATATATATATATATATATATATATATATAATGTAATGAAAAACAAACCACTTTAATGTACCATTACGATAATTTATTTCACCTAAATCCTTTTTTAAGGATTCAGGATCATCAGGTAAAACTTCCAAGAACGAATTGAGAAAAAAAATGGGATTAGATATTAGTGGGTAGTGTAATTTTTGTAATTTAATAGAGGGGGTTGAGAGTGGTAGTTAAACAGACAATATAAAGTATAGAGAGGGGTTAATTTTATATCTCTCTTAAGTATGTTTTATATTGGAGTAGGAGGAGTGACAGAAACTTGACCTCTTTAGATTGTTAATAAAACGGAAATGAATTGTAGAAAATGTATACAAGTGAGTCTTATGGTAAAGAGAGAGATAGGGGGAGGGGGAAAGTGAGATGGAGTTGTTATAATTTTGTTTTAACCAAATTATGCAAAAGATAGTTTACAATGTTTGATAGAAAATTCGATGTCTGAAAAAAAATTTGTTATTAACTTAAATGTTTAATTTTTTAAGTAAATAGTTTACATATATATATATATATATATATATATATATATATATATATATATATATATATATACAGTTTACATATATATATATATATATATATATTTAGTTTACATATATATATATATATATAGTTTATGAAAAACTAGGTAAAAAGTAGGACGAAATCCGGAGAGCTCAGTGTAAATCCAGGGCAAATAAAGTTTTATTTAATATATATATATATATATATATATATATATATATATATATATATATATATATATATATATATATGTGTGTGTGTGTGTGTGTGTGTATGTTGTATAGTAACAGTTCATGTTAGATTCCCGTTGTGGATGCGCACTGCGGATGAGTCCCAAATATAGGACGAAACGGCCGTCCAGTGCTTTCTACATTCTGTTGAGGATTTTTTAGCAAAGAATAAATAAATATGAAAATTGTTGTGAAAAAGAATGAAAAATGAAAATACTTATTTTTGGAAAGAAAAAAATAAACGAAAGAAAAAATAAAATGGAAGTAAAAACGAAGAACTAAAAATGAAAATATTTATGAAGAAAAAGAAAGAAAGAAATACTTGAAAACAATTAATATAAGAAAGAAAGAAATGTTGAGGTAAAAAATGAAAATGGAAAAAAAGAAAGAAAAGCCAACAATTTAAAAAAATTATATGAAAAAGAAAGAAAGGAAGAAAAAAGAAAGGAAAGTTGGGAAAACACAATTGAAAAGAGGAAAAAGAAAGAAAAACAAACAATTTAAATATAATATGAAAAAGAAAGAAAGAAAGAAAGGTTCGGAAAAACAATTGAAAATAAAGAAGAAAAGAAAGAAAAATATTAACAACAAAAATAAGGTGGGACGTATAAAAGAATAAGTTACATAAGCAAGTGAAAAAGGTTTTAAAAGTTTTAGTGGAAACAAAAAAAAATGGACGAAAAGAAAGTGACTAGAAAGGTGAATCTAAAATGGATGGTTAATCTGCGACGGAAAGTAAGAAAGAAATGAATGACAGTGAAAAAAACAAAAAAAAAACAAACACATAGCGAATGAAGAATAGACCCAAGAAAAAAAATGAGTGGAAGGAAGAAAAAAAAAATAATTCACTATGAAAGAAAAAAACAACAACATATAAATGTAAAAAAGGAATGAAAAGAAAAGAAGAGAGAAAAATTTATAAACGATAGAAATTGCAAATTGGAAATAAAGAACGCTATTGGGAGCCCAACAACAGAAAAATCAATTGGAATTGAACATTGATTCATGCCGACCAATAGAATCATCACTGAAGGATCTTTGACAACGATTAGAATCCAGTTCAATAGCGTTAGAATTCAGGACATTATTGACTACAAAATCATGTTTTCTTTAGGACTATTTTCTTCATGGAGACAGCGGTTTCTTTCTGAGTGGGGCAGTGTTATTAACGCATCACTCTTATTCCAGCCTAATATGGCGTGCCTTCAAGTCAATACATTAATTCAATTTATGGTTCATTACGGTTATGCAATATGCGATTTCACTCAAATTATTATTTGAATTTCGTGAAAGCAAGTAGAAAATGGAACAATCTTCCACGAAGCAAGGATTACACAGATAGTCTTGTAAAATCATGACGATATTACGGGGTATCCTACATTTATTGTCCATTAGGGAAGGACGATTTTGAACCCGTGGTATTGCAATCAATTTGAAAGTTCAGGTTAGCCATGATAAATAATACAATATTTTTCCAAATTGTTATCGTTTTTTGAGGAAAAGATTTTAAAGATTAAATGTAGGTTCAAAATTGAAGCGTTGGAATTTAATTCCGGTGATCAGTGAAAGTTTATAGCACAGCCTTATAAAATCTATAATAGAAATATATAAAGTTAGTTGGTTTTAAATTAAAATGGATAATAAATTCCGTAACAAACAACTGTTGTTTCTCAAACAGGATTTAAAGAATAAAACAACAGTCGATCGAAATATAGAATGTTGCACTAAAAATTCTACAGCTCAATGCGTTCGCCTTGCTTCCAGAATATATTCTTTTCTCAATGTTGAAGTCAGATGAATTTGAGGTGAGAAAGAACACTATAAAAAATCTATCTATTAGATAAGTAAACATTTCCTCATAATTAGTTAGGTTAATTTACAAGACTAATTTTAAAATTACATTCAAGCTACATTACAAAAATATAATCATATATGGGTAAATTTACCAATAAAATATTTTCGGCGTGTCGCAAAAGAAGAGATTTTTAAAAATACATTTTTCAGTTCTGAAGCGTCACACTGGTCAAATTTGCTTAACCTTTCACAAAATGGAGTCTGTGAGTCTGTGCTTGCAGAAGGTTGTTCAAATAATAAATTGCAATTGGTTCTAATGAATGGAACCGCATTGGATTTGCAGAATTTACTACCTGCATATTCTCAAGGTGTATAAAGAGTAGTTAAATTAAACTAGTGAAGGATCATAAAGTGTATATGGGAAAGAAGCAAGTGCCAACAAATAAGACCTTCACATATTTCAATGGAAAATTGTACTGAACATTTAATCGAAATTATTTAGGGATCATTTTCCTCATAGCTGCACTAGTAAGGAATTCTTTCTTATGCATAACTAGCACTCCATGCCAAATTTTAAGCTAATAGATCGAGGTTTAGTCTGCAGCAATTGCAACTGAAATTTAAAAGAAATACTTGTGTTGTGTTGGGAAGTGCAATGTACATTGTATAAATGCACAATATTTATATTCAATTTTGTTCATTAACTATCTTTTTCTCTTTACTTATCGGATAGGCTGATCAATTTGCTATTGAGATGGCTTAATGTGGCCAGCCACAGATCGTACATTGTTTGGTTCTGCAAGTGTTCTTCCTGTAAAGAAGGCTTGAGAAAATTGTACAGCAGAGAAATCGAAAGGAGAGATGTTAAAGAAATGATTCTAATAAGTGTGATGAAGGAAAGTTTACAGATGTCTCAGTGATTAACATGATAGCCACCTAGGATTGTTCTGAAATATGAGAAAAAACAATTGGAGATAGACTCTTTCTCATCTTAGTCAGAAAAATATTGAAGAAAGGTTTAGAAAATTGTACAGTAGAGGAATTGAAGTTAACAAAAAGAATGTGGATAAAAAAGCTGCATTTCAGGAAGAAATGAAGGAGGTATTTAACATCTGTAGCTGTTACTGTCCCCCTGTCTCCTGTTAGGATGTGAAGTGCAAAGTTAAGAAGTGTGGCGGATATCACCTGGCCTGTAATTGTGATATAAAATTTCCCAAACGTGAAGTGCAGTTCATCCTTGACGAGCGAGATGATAGGAAAATGAAAATTGCATGTATTGACATGAAAGTGACAATGATGTGGGGCACTAACCCTAAGAGAGAAGCATGATGCGGACAGAGCTAGCAGAAAATTTGATGAAAGGAATAGAGATCTGGTAGGTGGATATATTCCTTAAGCTGAAGATAATTCGGATGATTCAAAAGATATCCCTCTTGTCAATAATGCTGCTGATTTTGTTCCAGATCCAAAGCTCTGAAAGACACCAGCACAAGACAAGATTCCACCATTGGCTGCCGTTTGTACCGATAATTGATAGTAATTATGGTGGAGCTGCCATTGCTACTGTTGTTTTAAATGATTCTGAAATTATCACAAAGGATGGCAAGACTTAAGTTATTGGGCCACATAAGCTACAAGATGCGAGATAAAAATAATATCGCCTGAAGAAGCAGAGAAATTCAGATGGCTGGTTTTGAAAATATGACGTCACTGTATTTTTCTGGTAAGAATACCGCCATTCGTATGATGAGATATACAGAACCAAAATATGGAGTTTGAGGACGTACTAATACATGGTTATTATGTCATCATAATTGAGCCTGTCAATGAATATCTCACACATGTGACTCCCAAAAATTGACACGAAAAGCAGATTGCCAAAACTATTCACGAGTTTCTCGTGGAGAAAAATCTAATCCATCAGCCCATTGTATATGATGGAAATTATGGAACCAATCTAAATGTAAGATCAGAAAATAATTCCATTCACCATATTTAAATGTTACTTGGTCCCCTGCTCCATTATTTCATCTGTCAGCTTCACCGAAATGAGCTGCCATCCCGCGCCGTTTTCTATCACTCTGATGGTAAACCAACTAGTTCTGAACATTGACTTGGTCTCATTTGAATGCAAATCAAGGAACCTTTATCTAAACTGCCTGTTGTTGTCTTCCAGCCAGTCATTTTCACTGATTTCCCTGCCGTGAATGAAGAAGTGGGGAAAGATATGTCCTGGGATCAGAAATACGTGTATATAATTTGTAAAGGAGTTATTACAGGTGTTGTTGATGACGACTTGGCTGCTATTGAGTCAGGCACACCCTGCCTGTCAAGGTGGAATACTTTATGGAGTATAATGCTTAGGCCGTATATATTAGCATCAAGACCCGTCCACGAGCTGAAAATAATCGTCATTACGATTATAAAGTTCTACATCAAGATGCGCCCTTACGTAACACCCGTCTCAGGTAATGGATTCAAATCCTTGCTATATGTGAAAAACTCGAATAGTAAGAAGACTATAGTGAAGAAGGCTGTCCAGAGTATTGCGTACTTCGCCTACACAGATCAAATTCTTTTTATGTATGCAGATGAGGGCGTGGAAGTTAGAGAAACAGCTATCTCAATGATAAGAAAAATTTAAGAGGAGAATCAGAATCCATTGTTAGATCTGATGAGGAGGAAGAAGAATCCGTTAATACTGTTGACGAGGACTTGTTAAACTACACTGATGATGAGGAAGACAGTCAAGATGGAGATGGGAATGTGAATTTGCATCCTGTAATCAACATGAGAAATTTGGTGACCTCGAAACTAAAATGGCTCTCAAAAACCTATCATTACATGATTATGAATGAACTCAAGATTGATCCTCCTTGCATTACTTCTCTATCGGATCAACAGGTTAATAGACTTCTTGAGACGCCATTAATAGTGTCCAAATACAAAGCGAGAAATGGATTTATATTAGATAAAGTTTATTGTTTAAAGTTTATTGCCATCCTATGGCCACGTTTATGATAAAAGAAGATATCACTATTGTAATATTTTAATATGATCTATATCTTAAATAATATTGGAATTAAATTGATTTCATGTACAATTTGTGATTATCCTGGCAAACAATAAATGAAAACAGTCCAGAGAAATGCATACATCGCCCACAAATATCAAATTCTTATGTATACAGATGAGGACGTGATTGTTAGAGAAACAGCTGCCCCAATGATAAGAAAATTAGAAGGGAGATTCAGGAACAATGAAATGATTAACCTGACGTGGATGAAGTAGATTCTGCTTCTGCTGTTGACGATGATTTGTTAAATTACACTGATGATGAGGAACAGTGAAGATGGAGATGGGAGTGTGGATATGACTTTTGTTGTCAACATGAGAAAATTGGTGACCCCCAAACTAAAGTGACAATCAAAAACCTATCATCACATGATTACCTGGATAAAACTCAAGACTGATTCTCTTGCATTTCTTCACTATCGGATGAACAGGTTAATAAAATTCTTGAGACCTCATTAGTATTGGCCAAATACAAAGCGAGAAATGGATATATTAGACAAATATATCTATATATCTGAGATGAGGTATTATATACACGATTTACATTATTCGGAGAATTGTCATTGGATCCTAATTAACGCCTATATCCACTGGGATATGCCGAGTATTTCACGTTGAGACACCGATTTCCGTACGATCATCGATATTAAGCCTCATCGATCCTAGTCAGTACCTAGATGGGTGACCGCTGGGAATACAAAAAGCTGTAGACATGGATGTGCAAGGGCTACGGCTTACGAGTATTTCACGATTAAACACCGATTCCCGTACGATCATGGACATTAAGCAATATTGAGACTGGTCAGTATGAGATGGGTGACCCCTGAGAATACAAATGGCCGTAATCATTGATTTGCAGGTGGTACGTCTTACGAGTATTTCACGTTGAAACATCGATTCCCATAAGATCATCAAAATTAAGCAACATCGAGCCTGGTCAGTACCGAGGTGGGTGAAAGCTTGCGAATAGCAAGTGCTGTAAGCATGGATTGGCAGGTGATACGGCTTACGAGTATTTCCCGTTGAAACACTAATTACCGTACGATCATCGAAATTAAGCAACATCGAGCCTGGCCAGTACCGAGATGGGTGACCGTCTGGGAATAAAAAATGCTGTAAGCATGGATTGGCAGGTGATACGGCTTACGAGTGTTTCACGTTGAAACACTAATTACCGTACGATCATCGAAATTAAGCAACATCGAGCCTGGTCAGTACCGAGATGGGTGACCGTCTGGGAATAAAAAATGCTGTAAGTATAGATTTGCAGGTGGTACGTCTTACGAGTATTTCACGTAGAAACATCGATTCCCGCACAATCATCAAAATCAAGCAACATCAAGCCTAGTCTCTACCGTGATGGGTGACCGCTTGTTCATACCCAGGGGTGTAAGCATGAATTTGCATATGGTAGGGCTTAAGAGTATTTCAAGTTGAAACACCGATTCCTGTATGATCACCGATATTATGCAACATTGTGCCTGCTCAGCACCGAGATGCGTGAACGCTTGGGAATACAAACTGTTGTAAGCATGGATTTGCAGAGGGGTGCACAGCTTACGAGTATTTCCCGTTGAAATACCGATTCCCGTACGATCATCGAAATTAAGCAACATCGAACTTGGTTTTTACAGAGATGGGTGACCGCATGCGCATATCATGTTCTGTAAGCATGTTTTGCAGGTGGTACTGCTTACGTGTATTTCACGTTGAAACACCTATTCCCGTAAGATCTTCGAAATTTAGCATCACCGTGCCTGGTCAGTACCGAGATTTGTGACCGCTTGAGAATACCAAGTGCTGTAAGCATGGATTTGCATTTGGTACGTCTAACGAGTATTTCACGTTTAAACACTCATTCCCGTACGATCATCGAAATTAAGCAACTTCGAAGATGGTCAATACCGCGATGGGTGACTGCTTGGCTATACGAAGTGCTGTAAGCATGGATTTGTTTGTGGTCCGGCTTACGAGTATTTCACGTTGAAACACCGATTCCCATAAGATCATCAAAATTAAGCAACTTAGTGCCTGGTCAGTACCGAGATGGGTGACCGCTTGGGAATACTAGGTGCTCTAAACATGGATTTGCAGGTCTTACGGCTTAGGAGTATTCCAGGTTGACACACTGATTCCCACACAATCATTAAAATCAAGCAACATAGATCCTGGCCAGTACCTAGATGGGTGACCGCTTGGGAATACCAAGTGGTGTAAGCATGGATTTGCAGGTGGTACGGCTTACGTGTATTTCACATTGAAACACCGATTCCGCACGATCATCGAAATTAAGCAACATCCAGCCTGGTCACTAACTATATGGGTGACCTTTTACGTATACCTGGTGATACATGCTTCGATGTTCTGGTGATGTAATAGATAATGGCTCGCTGAGAACAAGAATTAAGATGACAACAATTGATATTTCATTTAAATTTTTGAAGATCAAATGCGACTGGAAGGCAAGAAGCTGGAAAAGAGTTCTACAAGTGTGAGAGAAGAAACTGTTTGTTAATCAGAGAGCCGTGTTCCAATCCTTGTTTGGTTCTTTATATTAACTGAGTCGATTTTTCCTTGAGATAGTTATGAATACACATATTCTCCCCAAGTAAGGGTTAATTATTAAGTATTGTGCCACTAAATCATTAGTATCTAAATAAAATGATTCTTATAAACTAAAATAACTTTCTGGCTTTAAATAACCTTAAATGTGTTGATAAGCCATAGAAAACGAATCATTCTATGAGTAAATTAAGTCACTGTAACTCTACAGCTTATAAGGAAAAATCATTAGCTGTATTCGTCTATATCTTGAAAATCTTACAAATTCTATTGCTTAAATCCAAAACAATGACTTCAGTTAAACCTGTCAACTTATTTCAACGGAGATGTGTGTTCAGTTGCTGGGCAACAAAGTGAAGTCGCTTCCCGTATCGCACGATACAAGAGGCTTTGTATCTTATCTCTGTTTTTCGAAAAATCGACGTCAGCCGAATCATTATTTGCATAAGTATTCCTGAAGAGAGATGGCTGTTATTACTCCAGTCAACTGCAGTCAACTGATCCAACATGTCGCACGGGAGGTTGGGGGCGCCAGTCGATCTGTCAATATGCAAATAATATAGATGAGGACAGTTTATATCTTTTCTTCTCTTATGTTGATCTATTTCTTTCTGTTTTCTCGGCAGCGAAGCACTTTTTCCAACAGTTTAACCCCCACCCTCTTCTCTGCAATATTTTCATATTCGAAAGAACCAAATATTAGAAACACGATCCTAGCTTTATTTTTCAACGGCCTTTAAATTTTATGGGAATAATCCTTAATATTTTTCATATAATATATTCGTCTGGGTGTGTAGTCATGCATAAATTCATATATTACGTTGTCACACATGAAATGACACACTTTACAGGAAAGGAATAAAACGTTTCTGAAATGTTAAATATCTAATTTATTCAATTGAAATAGGCACCATATTGATAAATAACTGTTCTCCAACGTATTTCTAAATTGTTGATACCATCTTTAAAAAAAAAATCCTCGTTTTTTGATGTGACAATCAATTGAAATTATTCGATTACCCCTTCTTTATTGGAGGCTGTTTTATTGCGTATAAAAAGCTCAAAATGCTTAAATAAATGATAATCAGTAGAAGATATATCGGAAATATGGAGGATGAGGCAAAATTTTATAATCCAGGCTTTGATGCACTTGATTGAGAATCGTGCGGCCGTACGTTGCGTGCAATAAAATTGGGCCTTCCCTATTCACAAGTCTAGGATGTTTCTTTTTCAATTTTTAGTGTATTTCCCATAATTTTCCCGCAATATTAGTTTTCTGTTCTTTTTTCCTTTGGTGAAAGTATGAATAATGAATAGCTCCGTTGAAAGACCACCATACAGTTACCAATTACTTTTTAGTTTGCAGATGTTTGGGGTATTGTTTTGGGTGATTCACTTGCATCTAACCATAGGTTTACTCTCTTGCTGTTGTTAAAGAGTATCCATTTCTCGTCGCATGTAATGATTTTCCCCAATTTGTACTCATACAGGAAGATTACGCGACGTTGTTTCATTGTACTCACTTTCACTGGGCTTATGAGTAACAATATATTGAAGAAAAATTATCTAGAAAGAAAAAGAAATCAGATATGAGTCAAGTGTTTTTATATACTAAAGAGGTTATTTCGTTAGACGACCGTAATTTAATGTCTGACAAACTTAATAGTTTATGGAAAATAAACCTTGTTATTTTTTTTCGTTTTATTTAATTTCGACTGTGCTAATGGCTGTAGTAATATTAGCTTTTCCTTATAAGGAAACAATCAACAATTATTGGTTGAGTATTACTGTCGGTTGAAATTTATAACAATCTTTCGTTTAAAACATTTTTCCAGAGAAGTAGGTTTATTAAATCCAATAGCTGTTATCGCTATTCCAATATTGATGGGGGAAGGGGTTCCATATTAACATTTTTTTTGCAGTTGTGTGGAAAATCAACATCTTGATTAACCATTATTTTCTCTTCGAATAACATTTTATATCGATTTAAATCTTGCTACTGTTGAATGTCTTCAAGTAATTTAGTTTTTGTAGGTTACAGTTCCTTTTTTGCGATTCGGTAGCAGTAGTCCACAACATTCGAAGAAGTGTGATCGTTACCAAATTCCATAGGCTTTGCACATTCAAAGCCGTCTTTAACCATCGATCTTTGTAAGACAATTGATGTGGTAGCTCAAGTTCAAAACGAAACGAACAAATAGAATCCAAACTTGAATATTCAGTGAGGGGAGGAGAAGAAAGAAATGTCGAAATCACGAATCGTATGTCCAAATCCCAAGACACGTAAACGGCTAGAAATTAATCGCACGTCCAACAATCATATGCCAAAAAATAACAGACACCCAAAAATAAAATTGCTCAGGAAGCATATGCTCGCTTTATTTTTTTTCTTTTGGTGACGGAATAATTTCTTTTCGTTGGCTGACGGTTGCGTAAACAAGATTCACGTGTTCACTTTCTTCCTTTTCCGACCTAGGATACATGCGACACCCAGTCGTATTGTCTGACGAGAAAAGTCGCTTTTTCTTCGTATACAGAAGACCGTTTAGATATTTCTTGATGGGTTGACGCCATGCATGAAATCGGTATGAAAACCTCGAATTGACGAGGCATTTTATGAACAGGACTCGAGTATTGAGGTTAATGTCTTGATTTTGTAGCAATCTGTGGTGTAGGGCGAAACAGCCATTAGCGCAGCCTATATCATACCAAACAGTCACGCCTCTGATATGTCTTACTCTTACTCTTAGTTAACTGCCTTGATCTCATCAAAGATGAAGAGAAGACTTGAAGCAACAGAAATGTGGTTCTTCGTCTTCAAACAATTCAAGTTAAAATTACTACTAATATTGCCAGAGTAAATAACGCAATATGATTTAGGATGAGAAAAATACTACTCAAAAATAGTTGACGATGCTCCGACAAAAATTCCAGTTAAAATTCAAACTAACATTGGTAAAAATATAATCTAATGCAGCTCTAACAGCTACATTTAACATGAAAAAATTCTCATAATTATCACTGACGACGCTTTGTCCCCTAAAAATCAATCTAACATTGGTACTAATAAGGACTAATCCAACGGAAACAGTTATATTTAAGATTAAATAAATTTCTATAAGTATTATTGACGACGACGTTTTGTCCCCCTTAAAAACTAATCTAATATTTCTACTAATAAAAACTAATACATCTGAAACAGCTACATCTAAGATTAAATAAATTCTTATGAGTATTAGTAAGGACGCTTTGTCCTCCTAAAGTCAATCTAACACTGCTACTAATAATAACTAATCCAACTGAAAAAGCTACATTTAAGCTGAATCAGTATTGACAACGATTTGTCCTAAAAATCAATTTTAATTTGCTACTATAAAAAATCTAATTCAACTGAAGCAGTTACATTTAAGATGAAATAAATTCCTAGAAGTATTATTGACGACGCTTTGTCCCCTTAAAAATCAATCTAACATTTCCACTAATAAAACTAGCGTAAAGGAAGCATCTAGAATGGATTCTAATACAGTGTAACCCGGATATAAGAGAGTTGTCGGGACCGGGGATGAAGTCTCTTATATCCGGTGTTTCTCTTATATCCGGGTTTGGTCTAATTTATATACATTAACACAATTTGGGACCAGAGAAACTCTCTTATATCCAGGTTTCTCTTATATCCGAATTTATCTTATATCCGGGTTACACTGTAAATGGTTTACAGGGATTCTGCATTTAAAAATGGGAAATATTATGATTATAACTAGTTTCGTGCATGCAAAAAATAAAATATAAATAAATATAAATTCAAATTGTGCTGTTGTGAGTGAACGCAAGAAATAAATCAAGAGTTTATATCGTTGGATTTCAGTGCCTGCTACTGGGGATTATCGGAGTTAGAGTTCAGACGACAGAACGCTTTTCGAGAAAAGAGGATTAGTTGTTCTGGTTCGCCGAGAGATTATTCATTACTCTTGATCCGTACAGTTTATTACTGGTTGTGGATTGCTGGTTTCAGTAGTTGCGAGGGAAAGAAAACGAAATTGTGTTAAAAGAGATATTAGTTAAAAACTAATAATGGATTCTGTTTCTATTGTATTTTGGTTGGTTGGTTGTCGGCCAAAGAAGCTCACGTTGTTTGGTTTGGTTTGGTTTATTCCTGTTTAGGGCATATCACTCTTAATGGGTTATTTAATGCCGACAAGAGTTTAGAATAGATTGGAATGAATAGAATATGTAGAGTGTAACCCGGATATAAGAGAGTTGCCGGGACCGGAGAAGTCTCTTATATCCTGGTTTCTCTTATATCCGGGTTTGGTCTATTTTATATACATTAACACAGGCTCTAATTTGGGACCAGAGAAAATCTCTCTTATATCCGAGTTTCTCTTATATCCGAGTCTCTTATATCCGAGTTACACTATTATTTACATGGTTCGGACTGTTGTCCTCTTCTTTATTGACATATGCACGTCGTTTCGGCCCTTGTAAGCTTCGGCTTTCTGCAGGGGATTTGGAATTTTGAACAGAACCCTTTATTTCGTCCACCGAGGTAGATTGTTCCGGTATTGTTCCACGTGCTATGCCCCCTTCCAGATGTCTTAGTTATCTCTCTTTGACTCAAAGTTTTTGTTGCCCCCTGCAATGCCCAGGTAACACACAACTCTTTCGGTCAAATGACTAGATTCAACCAACGCTTTTATCTACTGGACCATGTGGCAATAAAGATGAGGACAACAGTCCGGCCAATGTAAATAAAGTAAATAATTACATTACCTCATCTCAGAAAAAAAATAGACAGAATATGTATTATTTGTTAGAAATCAATTTGTAGGAGTTGATGTTTCATTGACGTATTCTTATAAAGAGGTTTTGTAGAGAGTCTGATTTCATTATTAGTTTGGTTTGTTCAAGTCATATCAGAATCAAAGGGGTATTTAATGCCGACAAGATTTTTAGGAAAGGTTCGTATAAATAGAAATCAATTTGTCGATCAGCTAAATTTTCAAAAATATATTGCTGGTAATATTTAAAAAAAAAAAATGTATTGCAGGTATCTATACTATAAAAATGTATTTTTATACTTTCAAAATGTTTTGACCCCAGTTTGAGGGCTAAATATTTTCCCATAGCTGGGACCCTAATAGTTGCTACCATCCCGAATCAATGTGGGCTTGGGAACAACAAAAGTTAAGAGGTGGTTCGAATCTACTTGAAACCTCCCGATCAGAGGTCTTGCTGCCGGCTGAAGTTTATCGTCAAGTTCATTTTGTAATAGATGTTCTAGTTATATGCGAGTGATGCACAACTTTAAAGTCGAGCATAGGTACGATAGAAGAATGCAATAAAAATGTTAAAGGTTGCAACTTTTGAATTTCATTGATGAAGGGACTGAAAACGCTGAGAGAAATAAAGGGCTTAAAAGAAGTGAATAAAAATAAAAATAAATGTTGTTTCAAAAAAAAAAAAAAGAAAAAAAAGGAAAGAATGAGTAAATAAAGTAAATAATTACAATACCTCATCTCAGAAAACATGTCTTTATCTACAGACATTCGTTTGCAGATAAAGACAATGTTAGATTAATTAGAAGGGTGGGGGTCAATTGTAGTTTGGTGCAAGTGCTGTATATTTCGAGATTCTTGACCAGATCCAAAGAAAGATCTGTAATGTAATTGATTCTGGTTACGCATTTCGACTTCAGTCACTTTCTCCCCGACGTAACGTGTTTTTTCTAGAAATATTTTCATGGCAATTCTTCCGACAAGCTTTTCCTCCCGCTGCCCAGAATACATGAATTTAAGCGTCCTACGAAACGGGTATCTAGATCTCACCTGTTTACTTTTGAAATAGCTAAATATATTCACCACTTCTACTTCTAACAGTTTCTTTCTTGCACTTCTGACATATGGAAATTTCTTCCGGTTACTTTCTTCCCTGATCCCTACAATCTTTAAAAATTTAAATGTAACGTCAATCGCCATTTTCTGTCTTCTTGAATCCTCTTCATCTTGTGTCCTTACCTGAATCCTCCATGTTCTCAGTTTTCTCTTTCTGCCCCTGTAAAACCTTGCATACATATAGCATTCCCGCCTAACATGGCGGGGGATGATTATCATTTAAAAAAAAAACTGAATTAAAAGATTGATAAAAATAATTAAAATGGAGACCAGAAGGATTCTAAAAAAATGTAAAATAGGATAGCTGTGAGTGGAATATTTACTTTTATTATTGCGCACGCAATATAGTTCTCTTGCGCATTAATTGACATAAGTTGAGACGAGTAAGATCAGTAAAAAAACAAAAAAAGTAAAAGGCCGTTGACTACGGTCTTCCGCGCTTACCTTTCCGCAGCAAATGTATGCAAACAACAACAGTAATGGCTGCCGCCAACGACGTGAATGAATCCGAACTTTTATTGTTGATAATTCCAAAACGGTAGATTTTATCAAATTTATCAAGTCATTTTCGAATGAAGCATGTACATTTACACCTTAAATGACAATTTTTATTGCAAACTGAGCGCGGGTTTTAATCAGCAAATTAACTAATATTACTATTATAAAATATTATATATTACTATTATTATATAAAAGATATAAAATGAAAGAAATAAACAGAAATAATGATAGTTAAAATGACTTCATCTAAAAATAAAATATAATATTACGACTAATACTACTACTTAAAATAAGCCAAGATAAATTAAGAGGACATATGGCTCGTTAAAAATCAATAATTACTTACAATTTTCCGCTTAATAATAATGATAATTCGAGATAATATTACTAACAATACTGTTAGCGTATCTCTAAATATAAAACAGAGGATGTCTGTGTGTCTGTCTATCTGTCTGTGTGATACCTTTTCACTCGAGATCCATCCAACCGGTTTTGACCAAATTTAGCACATTGTTCAATATAAGACATAGGTGTTTAGTTCAAAAAACCGTTATTTTTTTTAAAAAATTAATCATCGATGGAGCCGATCAAATATCAATAAATAAAACTTCTTTCCTGCGATTTCGTTCAAACTCGGTATGTAGGTTACTTACATCCTGTCGATCTCAATAAGACCTCATTTTATTTCTACGCCACTGCGTTTAGCAAAAATCGCGAAAAACAAAAAAATCGATTTCAACACAAATCGATTTCAGCACACATTTTAAACTATTAGGTTGGTTCAAAAATAATGTCGTTTTCCCACATAGTAACATATGTGAGAAAACGACATTATTTTTGCACCAAACTAATAAAAACTCCCTCAATTTTCAAGCAATCTAATACAAACTCCACTCAATTGTAGCCAACAATTAGTTGATTGTTTAACGGCCTTTTAACTTGATAATTTAGTCAACCCATATAGTAAAGACCCACGTAAATAGCTAGAAATGACGATTTTTATGGTTTCTTTATTATTTTTCGTTGATCTTTCAACCAATTTTCATCAAATTTAACAATTGCGTTATAAATGTATGAGCTTTTACATCCCTGGTAGCACACTGACAAATTGGATTTCAAAAACTCCAAAATAATTGTGGTTTGAATTGGGTCATCATGTTTCCTGTTTTAGCACTTCATGTCATCGGCTAATTTTGATTGTAATAAATACAGACTACTTCTGCTATACGGATAAGTGAATTATTAGGTTGGTGCAAAAATAATGACGTAATAATGTCGGTTTTTGACGTATTTTTTAACGTCAAAAAACGATATTATTACGTCATTATTTTTGCACCAACCTAATAATTCAAAATGTTTTTTTAATGAAAGTACTTTAAACTAATTGAAAAGGATAGACTGTGTTACATCTAAACTTGATACTTTTTCTGCTGCATTCTAATCAAACGCATTTTCTGATCGACCAGCTGGATATGGTTGCTAGTATCAAATAATTGGGATTAAGAGGACGGATGGTATGTAGTTGAAAGACTACATTGAATCCATTGAGAGGTCAGCTGCCAAGAAATTGATTCACTGTATTGTACTTGACATTTTATTTATCTCCTGTCACTTTTCCTCTACAGCAACTAAACTTTTTCGATAAATATTTTCACTGTAATTGGTCTAAGGACTTTCCTCTATCGTACCTAGACGGTATGAATGGAAGCGCTGTACTACATTGGCGGCAAGGTCTCAAAATTTTACAGCTTAAAAGACTAGACTTAAGCGTAGCTGTTATGGCAAGAGTTTCTCCTATCACACTTCTCGCTTGTGGAACGCCCTTCCGCGTTCTTGCTTTTCGGTCAAATTTGTCTTCAAGATTTAAAATGTTATATCAATCGTTCTCTTTGTCTTCTTAATTCCTTTTCTTGTATTGTTCTCTTCCTAATAATATTTTCTTTTTCTTATATTCCCTCAAAATAAGTAACCCGTGCGTCTTAGTGGCTTTATTAGCTAACGTGGGTGGGGCGAAATGATTAAAAATATAAATTCTAAATTTGATCATCTTACCGTCAGCGAAACGAACGATGCGTATCAAAGTAGTATTTCTAATGTCAATCCCAATATCGTCCGAGTGGAACAATGTAGAATAAAAGAA
>OZ010598.1:36333281-36355781 GCA_963932145.1 Acanthosepion lycidas | reverse complement strand
TTTTGAAAGTAGATTTAGTGACTGAGCTAGTGAATGAATTCGTGTTTTCAATATGGTTGCAACATAAACTTCTTTTGTTGTTGCATGGTTGGGAAAATCCTGTTATTTTTG
Organism: Acanthosepion lycidas; assembly: GCA_963932145.1. Taxonomy (NCBI): domain Eukaryota; kingdom Metazoa; phylum Mollusca; class Cephalopoda; order Sepiida; family Sepiidae; genus Acanthosepion; species Acanthosepion lycidas. Next base: position 36,355,670 of record OZ010598.1, on the reverse strand, counting down.
TTCTTAGTTTATTACGTATTACCTTGTCCCCTGATTTCTTTTAGGTTCTTATATATATATATATATATATATATATATATATATATATATATATATATATATGTGTATGTTTGTGTGTATCTCGGCACTTCAGACTCGGATCAGAATATTTGTTCTTGGATTAAAAATATTGCGGCCTTGATCATTGCCTTCGATCAAAGCCTAATATCTAAGCGTACCGTGAAAAATGTTACACCAATAAGCTCACAGACATATTAATACACTCACATGCACACACAGGCAATCACACATACGCATATATATTAATGAAAAGGAAGGTAAAGAAAAAATTATTTTTGCAAAGCGATTCGTTCTTTGAGTTATATCATCAAAGTCAATATTAAAAAGATTTATTACGAATAACCGTATTCATTCACACAAGAGAAAAAAAATATGCGTTCAAATTTAAATTTGAGGACATCTATATACATACGACATTGTGTGTGTCAGTGTGTCACACTATTTCAGCTTTACTCCTAGAGGCCGTAGTCCAACATTTTCGAACAAGGCCTAGTCCGTGTCGAAATTGAAAACATTCCAGACCCGGATAAGCACCCGCAATCCTGAAATTTGGGATTTCCATGTTTACATTACTGCGGTGGTTTTCGGTGTTTGTTTGTTTTTTTGACGTGATTTTTGCAACGAATTTTTTGTATGATAACAATTTTTATGACTTGGAAATAAATTTGTGAATAACTAAAATAAATTGAAAAATCCAGCTAAAGGCATCCACGAAATAAAGATAATTTTTGTGAACGGATCGTAAGGACCTACGTACATCAAACTGCCATTAAATTAAGTGACAGCAGAAGAATTGTCATTGGACTTTTAAAAGGAAAGCTTAAATATTAATGCAATACTTAAAGGCAGCGATCAATTTTGAGTTCTGTAGTTTATTGTTGCCTATTGCATCTACTCCTCCCTACCTGTTATGATGAAGGTCCAAATAAGTACTACTCCGATAGGGCGCCTTTTAAGCTAGTTTATATATATATATATATATATATATATATATATATATATATATATGTGTGTGTGTGTGTGTGTGTGTGTGTGTGTGTGTGTGTGTGTGAAAATAAATAGAAAATAGGAAAGCACTGCTTAGCTAAATAATCCAAAGTTCTTTAGTATATTTGTTATTATTTTTAAAAAAATAGTGCTCGATACGAAAGTAGAGCATAAATATAATTATTTTTATATGATTCCAACACGCTACATAAGAGTGCTCATGTTTCAAAACAAGAGCAGAAAACATCAATATAATTATTTGAATTAAATTGAATTAAGGTAAGCTCTGTTCCATCTTCAAGCGAAAACCTCAATACAATTATTTGAATTAAGTTGAATTAAAGTAAGCTCCGTTCCATCTTCAAGCGAATTTTTGTTTCGAATTTGATTCCAAATAAATTTTCGCTTGAAGATGGAACAGAGCTCACTTTAATTCAATTTAATTCAAATAATTGTATTGAGGTTTTCGGCTCTTGTTTTGAAACATGAGAACTCTTATGTAGCGTGTTGGAATCATATATAAATAATTATATATATATATATATATATATATATATATATATATATATATACATATATATATGAAGGTTGATTGAAATGTCATTGCCTATTTTATGTATGACTGACAAGCCCGTAGTCCTGACTTAATACCCTGTGACTTTTTTCTTTACGGTTGGTTAAAAGAGAAAGTCTTCTCTACCAACCCATGATTTTGGAAGAACTTGAAGAGCTAATACAAATAATTATGCCTTCCATACAACACCAACTGGTGAAATCAGTTAGATGTGTTTGCTGAGCGGCTTGAAAAGCTGGTAGCGAAATCTGGTCCACGTATCAAATTTGAAATAAAACTCATGCTAAAAGCTTCCCTTTCATATTTATCTCATGTACAAATTATGGTTAATAAAGGAAATATGAGTATTTTAAAATTTGAAGTTAATTTTTAATCACTTGTATATGTAAAATATATCATATATAAATATATATATATCGCATACATAATTAACATCGTAAATAGACAGTTGAAATTTCTAAGATACATAAGAAGACTTAGATACTGACAGGTTTGAGTGAAGGCAAGAGGAACAGAGGAAAACAACGCATAACCTAGCAACCTGGAGTAAATGAATAGTGGAAAAGGTCTTAGAAGAGATAACAAAAAGTCAAAATTTATTCAGACAAGAAATTGGATCGAAATGCTCAAAAATATCTTAAAGAGATACAGCACATAGAAGATGTATCAATTATATCATATATATTCAGATATATAATAACTGTAAACCAGCGATATATCCAATTACACCCATATATATATATATATATATATATATATATATATATATATATATATATATATATATATATATTAAATGTGTGCATGTGTACCAAATGTATCATATTTGAATTCACAAATTTATCATTTTTAAAAAAATATATCTTGATAATAATTCACATATATATCAGATATATAATATCACACATATCACACACACACACACACACACACACACACACACATATATATATATATATATATATATATATATATATATATAAAATATGCATATTAAAATATATCAGAACAATAATTCACAAATATGTCACATATGTATATCTATATATATAATTTATTCGAAAATTATCACATAAATATGGTATAAATCACTACAAAAATAACCATTTTGTTTTTCAACAATTCTGGTGTTTTTACACTTCATAAGACACCATAAGTGTTGAAACAAAATGGTTATTTTTGTAGTGATTTTATAAATTATTTATGTTACATTTTCGAATAAATTATATTTTCTCTACTCAGTATTCAGCACTCTTTTAAAAATAGCATTTTTTGATTATTGGAATTTATTCCGTATACACCAATACTATACTAAACTATACTATACATACATATATATATATATATGTATATATATATATATATATATATATATATATATATATATATGTATATATATATACTAGAAATATCCTTGAACATTTCACATTTTTCCTTTTCAAAGTTTCATTCTTTAGTTAATGATTGAAATTTTACGGCGAGTTCTACAACAAAATTTCCTTAGAAATTCTCCTGTCGCATTTTTAAGTATTTTTGCTTAACAACTTTAAAAATATATTTCAAATACAATCATAAATACGAATGCTGATTGTTACTTAAAGAAGCGAGGTAGTAAAAATATAAACGTTTGAAAATTAACATTTTTCATTTCACTGAAACAAACGGTAAACAGTTTCTTGCCTTCTTTCATTCCTTTTCTCGCTGAAAGCAAGCGGTGTCATGTCTTTTCCGTCTTTCTACGCGATGCAAAAGGAATAGTCCATTTTTTTTATTAGATGTTGTTAAAGTGCAACGTATGAACATTCTAACTAAGGGATGGAAAATCAAAAAAATTACAATAAGATACCTCTGGTAGGAATCTTTAAAGAGACGAGGACGGTCAAGTATTCCCGGCATATACGAGAAACTGTAAATCGAGGGTTATCAGATTTTCCCAAAATTTCATAAATGACATTTTAAGAGGGCTTAACAAATGTACAGTTTGTCAAATGATTTAGGATTTTTGCATGTCGCCAACATTTACGTGACTTCGACTATCATTATATTTGCATCGTGCTTCCGTAGAACTTAAAGCCAATCATTATATAAAGTACCAGATTGAGAACTGGCGCAGGCTAGCTGCACGTGGTGAGGGTGAAAGGAGTCTCTCTGAGCTTTTGTTAGCAATCCTTTTAGTGTTGTTTTCACGATAAAAAAAAAGACTTCAGATGGGACAGCTTAACCCGGTCATTATACTGCATATGTCTGCCGAGAGGCGTGTACTGGTTGATATTGACTGTGATCCGGAGAGGTTAAACTCCGCGATAATAACACATGAGGACAGTTGTTCGGAGTTTCCGTGGCAAGTCTTTGCACCGTTACTTTTTTATCGACAGATCCAAAAAGTATGAATGCTCCAACACAAGCCTTCACGACTTGAAACAAATCATTGTGTTGGTTTTCTGATAACTAGCTGATGTTGTTTCGTATGGTTTTTCGCACTACTAGTGCTAAAAACTCTACGAAACAACACCAACTTCATCTTTGTACTTGGAATGTACGAACTCTCCAGGACAACTCAGCACCAGAAAGAAAAACATCTCTGGTTGCATTGGTTCTAAAGAAGTACAGCATTGATGTAGCTGCACTGAGAAGTAACTATCAGTCGACTAATAAAACATGAAACGAGAAAGCAAAATAAGACAGCTAACAGTGTTCCTGCTGTACTTGGATACAATACATTCTCCTGTACTGTTTGTGGTCTTTTGTGCTATTCACGAGCCGGTCTCAAAAGTCATGCGCGTCATAGGTATGCAGATAATTAGTTTGTGGTCATCAGAACCTCATACGTCGAACTCTACAGTAGAATCCATCATATATATATATATATATATATATATATACACACATATGTATGTATGTATTGTAAAGTAGTCATTCAAAGAACATATCAATAAAGTTAACGTAATTCATGACTAACTCACGTCGCTAACAGTTTAAGAAGGCATTAACTCACTGACCACTCGCTGAAAGACACGGTCCTTGTTTTTTATTAATTGTACAATGGATTAGATGCTTGGTCCATATTGCTTGCAAGTACTTTCAGTAAAACCATTTACCATCCTCAAGCATAGATTACATTTTTTCTCAAGTTCAGGTAATTACGGGTAAAATTCCAAGACGAAAATGAATGTGTTACTTGTCGAAAGATGTTTTATTAAAAAGAGTGCAATTATTAACAGTTAAGAATTTTTTTGGAACGTGCAGTATCATTTTAAAAAGGTGCGATCTGGAATAAAAAGAATTTCTGAAATCTTCTAAGACATTGCTCTACTTACTGGTCCAATAGTCCGTGCCACATCAACGGAAAAAACAGCTTATTATAATAGAATTCGTGAATTACTAAATTACTGCAATATTCAAAAATCTAGCGTCGTATTATTGCACGTTCAAAAAAAAAATCTTAACTGTTAATCATATCACAATTTTTAATAGAACATCTTTCGACAAGTATCTGATTCATTTTCGTTTTGGAATTTTACTCGAAATTACCTTAAATTGAGAAAAAATATAATTTTAATAATATTTTTTCACACATCTTTATGACAAACCCCAAAATTACTTTTTCGATATTTGTTTAAATTAATCAGTTAAAACCTTAAAATTTTGACTTGTTTTTTAAATAATTTGACCGACGTGTTCTTAAACTGTGATTTTTTTCCTTAATATGTACACATGATTTTTCTTTGTAATTCTTTACAATTATATCAATTTTATTATTATTATTATTATTATTATTATTATTATTATTATTTCCTTTGATTTCTGGTGTGTACACATTTCTTTCCGGGTCCCGCCCAAAGACCTAAGGTTAGAAATGTCATCATGACATTTTCCACTGACCAATTAAAACACATATTTTACATAGATAAAGCCCTTCGTCAGGTGTGGGCTGTGCTCGATAGAACAATTTTTTTTTGTTTTTCTTTAAGGCATGGCCTTCCAGGAATCCCTTTAATGAGTCTACTGAAATCTTTTCCAACCGATCCGAGGGTTCCAATTACAACAGAGATGGTTAATGTTCCCATGTGTCACATTTTTGAGATTTCGATTTCAAGGACTTTCTATATTGATATTAGATTGGTGCAAAAATAATGACGTAATAATGTCGTTTTTTGACGTTGAAAATTACGTCATAAACGACATTATTATGTCATTATTTTTGCACTAACCTAATATATATATATATATATATATATATATATATATATATATATATATATATATATAGATATATATATATATATATATGTGTGTATGTATGTGCACACTCCTGGTCAAAATCTTATATATATCGTACATTGGGTGCTGTTGGCCATAAAATAGTACTCAATACAGTATAACACAGCTATAAATTATATATTATATTAATAAATATACATTTTCCTCATCCGTATTAAAATTCGGAATTTCATGCAGAATGCAATCTCCATTTGTTGTATATGAAACTCCGAGTCGTTCTATCCATGTGCAAAATAATGTATTAATCATTAATATATATATATATATATATATATATATATATATATATATATATATATATATATATATATATATAATCAACTTGTCAGCAGTCAATATACCACATAACACCCTTGATCGCTTAGCTTTGGTAGAATGGAGATCAACGTGTTTTAGTAGACTCAGCAGTTTTCAATCTGTTTGTTTGAATCATCTTCAAGAAGCGAGAGCAAGATTTAAAAGGTCAGCCAATCTAAGAGTGATCTCATCTTACAATCCTCCCACTTGCTCCATATGTGGCCTCCTTTGTAAATCACTAGCTGGTCTTAAATGCAACTTAAGATTATCGCACAAACTTTCATAACTGAATCAATAAGCTGTCAGATCCTCATACGTGGAAACCGATGGGAGAATCCATTATATATATATATATATATATATATATATATATATATATATATATATATATATATATATATATATGTGTGTGTGTGTGTGTGTGTGTGTGTGTGTGTAGATGGACTATATCTGTAGAAGACACAAAACGAATGAAAAGACAAGAGGTAAAATATACGCTCTTTTGCGCCGACATGTTTCGTCATCTGACGGACTTTAGCAAGGCAAATGTGATGGTTTTATTTTGCAACAAGTATATATTTTACAGTAACTAATTTTTTTTAATTTAAGAAAGCTCTTAAATATTCATCAGGTCAACTGAAAAGTTTAGGTGTTAAAACCTAGTTTACCTCATAAAGCATCTTGAAAAAAAAGTTTTTTTTTTTTTTTACTTAAAGACGCTCATAAATATTTCAACATTTACCTCGACATTACAGTTAACCTATTGAGAGGGACACCAGAGAATAAACGTATCTCAGTGAATAAGTCCGTGTGAAGATGCAAATCTCAGTAGTTCTTGCATAGACACAGCTAGTAATTATAAAGGAACTAAAGCAGATATCGTAGTAACTCATATTAGAGCATGTAAAAAAGAGCAGTTGTCATGGAAGGCAATCACATAAGGGAAACAAGCCCCCCCCCATGAATGATTACACTATAGATAGTAAGTACCTATAAAGTCCACTGTCTAAGATATATATATATATATATATATATATATATATATATATATATATATATATATATATATATGCAGATAATTAGTTTGTGATCGTCGGAACCTCATACGTCGAACTCGACGGTAGGATACATTATTCTCTCTCTCTCTCTCTCTCTCTCTCTCTCTCTCTCTCTATATATATATATATATATATATATATATATATATATATATATATAATTATATATTTAAAAATATAATTATAATTATAATTATATTTAGGCTCTACTTTTGTATCGAGCACTGTTTTTTTAAAAATAGTAACAAAAATACTAAATAACTTTGTATTATTTACCTAACGAGTTCTTCCCCATTTCTATATATTTTCACACACACACATACACATATATATATATATATGTTGCAAAATAGTTATTCAAAGAATATATCAATTAAGTTAATGTAATAAATGGTGAACTCACTTCGCTAACAGATTAAAAAGGCATTAACTCCCTGACCACTCGCTGAAAGGCACGATCCTTATTTTTACTAATTGTACAATGGATTAGATGTGCGGTCCATATTGCTTGCAAGTACTTTCAGCAAAAAAAACATTTACCATCCTCAGACATAGAGAGAGAGAGAGAGAGAGATAGATAGATAGATAGATAGATAGACAGAGAGAGTGAGAGAGAACAGTCACATAGATTGTTCGTAACTGTCGAACTCTCTGCCTTGAGCATAGAGGAACTCGGTTTATGCGGGTTCTAAGGGAATATTTTTGGCCGAGACTACGGGCTCGGAGAACTCAGGGTAGACTCGGCCTTGTGCCACATACATCCCTCGTGGGGGTGGGGACTATTAAATATCAACAGTGATCTAGCCTGTTCAACTGTTGAATCCGCTGCCGAGAGGAATCCGGACGAAGGGCAAAGTTTCGTCCGGGGAGATAGACAGACCATGAACCCGTTTATGCGGGTTCTAAGGGAATATTTTTGGCCGAGCCTACAGGCTCGGAGAACCCACGGTAACCTCGGCCTTGTGCCAAATACATCCCTCGTGGGAGCGGCTGGTAAGTATAACAGAGAGAGGGACGAGTGAGAGAGAGACGACGCAAGCACGTCCGGCCTTCCAATTAATGGCGCCCACTACTAGATTGATCTGTGTGTATAACTGTACCGTATTTCATATTGTACTTGTGTACAATAAACCTTTCTTCTAGTATCCACCTGGTATTATGTGTTTATTCCCTTAGCACGTAATATAACAAAGAGGAAATGCATAGTTAGGTATTCACGTTCAATGATCAGGATTGTTCTAAGTGACAATAAGCTACAGTAATGTTTTTTCCGCCTTTTTTTTTTTTTTTATCTCACGGCGCATTTGATCTTGTCGTTAAACATACGCGGCCCACATAAATTATGATGTTAAAAAAAAGAAGAAAAATATTATGAGGTTAAAAAAAATTGATTATAAAACATTATGATGTTAAAGAAAGATTAAAATATTATGATGGTAAAAAAAGAATTAAAAATATGAAGGTAAAAAAGAGTAGAAAACATATGCGGTTAAAAAAAGGCGTGAAAAATATGATGGTAAATGAAGTGTAAAAAATATGATAGTAAACAAAGGAATAAAAAAATGTTATGATGTTAACAAAAGAGTAACAAGTTATTATGGTAAAAAAGCGTTAAAAATATGATGTTAAAGAAAGGGTAAAACTACTATGATGGTAGAAAACATTAAAAAAATATTATGATGTTAAAGAAAGTGTAAAACTAATATAATGGTAAAAAAGAATAAAAAAATATTATAATGTGAAAAGTGTAAAAAAATATGATCGTAAAAAAGCATAAAATTATGTTAAAAAAGACTAAAAAATTCTGATGGTAAAAAAGAAGTAGAATAATGTCGGTAAAAATGAGTAAAAAATATGTTGGTAAAAAAAAAATTAAAAATATATGATGGTAAAAACTCTAAAAAACAAATTATGATGGCGAAAAGGAAGAAAAATTATGATAGTAAAAAATAATTAAAAAAAATCGTGAGGGTAAAAAAGTAGTACAAAATATATGACGGTAAGAAAGAGTAAAAAAATAAGTCTACTTTTTTATGATTTTCTTAATAGCACAAACAAAAAAAATATATTATAATTCGTAATAAAATGATAATTAAATTTTTTTTAAAGAAACAACATACATTTATTTTTCCTGTTTATTATAATATAAAATTTAATGAGTTTTAATACATATTTTTTTAGGCGTCCTGGATGTGATGTTAAACTACATCCGGTAGCAAGGCCTCTGATCGAGACATTTTGAGGCTTTTGAAACCACTTCTTGCTGTTTTCCTAAGTTCATCCTGATCCAGGATGGTAGCACCTGTTAGGGGGTGTCAACTATGGGCAAATAGTAAACCCTTAAACTCGGCTCTAAACACTATAAAAGTATAATAATATATTTTTATAGTAAAAATACCAGCAATAAATATTGATATTTATTATGTATAAAAATACACAATTACGGCACAAGGCCAAAAAGGGGAGGGGTGAGACTGGTCAAACAGTAACTATCTTATACCTAGCTAATTTGATTCACTCATTACAATTTCCACATTCACCATAAAAACCCTTGCGTCACCAAACAATCCTCCATACACCATAATAATGCGTCCTTACAAGGGGGTTCTACAAAACGCGCCCGATGCCATAAAAATCTGATGATTATAAAATTTATACTTAAAAATTCATGGACGAATACCAGCAATACATATTTGTTAAAAAATAAATAATAACAACAATATATTTTTGAAAACGAAATTTTGGCATCAAATTGCAAATAAGGCTTGGATAATTTACAAAACAAACAAACATTGTTCTTTTTTTTTTTTAGAAAATTTTCTTTGCGAGATCGAATTTTGAACGTGCATTCTCATATAACTTCTTCCAAGGATTCTAGCCGTGATCGATTTTTATTTTAAATATTTTTATTGAACAAAAGATTTTCATATTTTATGCATTATCTTAATTTTATTTATTATAACAATAATATATTCTTTTCAAGCATTTCACCCCAAGCAAGGCGGGAGTCCCACAAGCACGCAAGGGGGTTAGAGAGAGTGAGAGCAAGAGTCAAGAGGGTATTTGAGGAAAGGATAGAGAGAAGGACAGGGATCAGGATCAAGACATCAGAAGATTTCGATTGACATTACATTTGAATATTTGAAGATCAAGAAAGCAAGTAAGAATTATGGAGTTCCACTGACGGGAAGTACGAGATAAGAAGCTGTTAGAGTAGAAGAGACGACTAGATCTACCTATTTCGACAGGGAAAGAGTGGGACCGAAATGCCAACCAAGTAGCGCGCTTAAATTCATGCAGGTTGGGAACAAGTGAAAGTAGCTCATTAGAGCAGTTGCTGTGAAAATACTTGTAGAAAAGACAGAGAGTAGCCACAGCACGTCTGTGAGGGAGTGACTATAGACGAAATGCCAGATCAGGACCTATCACATTGCATATGCGTCTCTGGATTTTGTCGAGGACCTCGAGATGAACAGCGGGGTCACCAGATCATATAGGGCAGCAGTATTTAATGAAAGGAGACATGGTTGATTTGTAGATTTGAAAGATGGACTCAGGTGAGAAAAACCTTCTATATGTTCGTATAGTTAATTTAAACGGATGTTAATTTTGATATGTTCGCTTATTGCCTTTTGCACTTCTTTCGAAAATAATTCAACTAATGATCTTTGAATATTTTGCGGCATACCTCCGGACCTCTCACGGTGCACCTATAGAATATCATAGATCTAAAGGATTAAAAATATTTGTTAGCAAATTTGGTATCATTGTGATAGTGAGTTTAATCCCTGAGCTGGGTAGTTCGGATGTAAACAGATTTACGAGAAACAGGACAAGACGTAACTGAGTAGAACTGAATTTACAATTAGACAAGATGTGATAACCCTAGACATCAAGAGCGGGATGAGAAAAAATCTATCCTCCTCGATTGTATAAAGTGTTCAGTACGAAATTCTCTGATGGCCGCCCAGTTCGCAAGACCCCTAAAGAAGGTTCGAGGACAGAACGGTCAAAAAGGTTGTGTTAGTAACAAAAAGATGAGGGTATCAGTCCCACTGTAAATACTGTAAATAATTAAAATATCACCTGCCCTCCTTCCCCCTTGTAGCCTGGTTGTTATTTACAAAATCTACGTAAAGTGTAACCCGCATATAAGAGAGTTGTCGGGACCGGAGAAGAAGTCTCTTATATCAGGGTCTCTTATATCAGGGTCTCTTATATCCGGGTTACACTGTATTTGTCAAGTTAATGCTTATTTCGTCAATTTAAACGTTATTTTTAGTGGATATTCGTATTTGTGTAGACGCTCCTTTTATTTATTAAACATTTAGTAAATATAGCGAAAACTACAAATACATATCTATTGAAATGAAAACTATTGATACATGTCTATTGAAATGAAAACTACTAATATATATCTATATAAACGAAAACTATTAATACATATCTATTGAAATGAAAACAGAGACAAGATTATTTATGTATCTCACTGTATTAAGATTAAGCGGATATAACCAATAAAACATACTAACATTTGGTAAGAATTGATATATATATATATATATATATATATATATATATATATATATATATATATATATATATAAAGAAATATACTCTTAAGGTGTACTATATTTATGGAATAAAGTGCTCAATATCAGTGATAGAGCGTGTGTAAATATAAAAGTGAACATAGAAGTCAACACTTAGAGGTGACAGTCTGTTTCATGCTATATGCAATCGTCAGGCCACTTATATATATATATATATATATATATATATATATATATATATATATATATATATATATATATGCGTGTGTGTGTAAGAATAAGAATTTACACAAAAATAACAAATTTACATAATTATTAGAAAACATATATCTCTAATTACGCACCGGTTTTTGTCTAGCTAAGTTACACACATGCCGCTCTCTGCCCAAAACAGATTTTAAAAGAATCCCAAACATATCAGACTTCTGGCCATTATTCAGATGAATCTTGTTTGCATCGGATCCTTTCAACTACGTCCGCTCTTTTCCCTCATATCTCTATCTATAAAATGCACGATGTGTGTGTGTGTGTGTGTGTGTGTGTGTGTGTGTAACGAATGCCCAGCCGCAATTTTCGACGGATTTTCACCAAAATTTACTTACACAAGCTCCAAGTTAGCGGGAAGGCCAAGACCGACTTTGCATTTCCAAACTTCCATCGATAGTGGAAATAATCTACTTTTTCATGCTTCTACGGCACTTTTCATGTAGCTTGCGGTCATTTTCTACTGGCCAGTTGAGAGCCAATAGCTGGCTGCCACGAATAGACAGGAAGATTCTATTGGCCAGCGTGAGAGCCAAGAGCTGACTGGCACGAATGTTAACTAGCATGATGGCATGCAAAAAAATCGATGGCTGCATTCGTCACAAGTGGGAAAAATTTAAATCTGCCTGGCACTTTACTCCAATTGAAACATTCGCTTGCTTAAACTCAACGTTGATTCTGATTTCGCAGAACTGGGTTGGGTGTGAAAAATTATATGTTGCTAACATTCTTTTTCATTCGGTTTTTCCAGTTACGAGTCCTTTTTTTAAAGCTGATCGTTTTGTGTTCATTTTGTTTAGTTCTTTTTTCCTAACAGATTTAATGTTTATTATAGAGCTTAGAAAAATTTGAAGTGTGAGATAGGCAAGAAGTAAGGCATGTAGCAACATCATCACAGCAAAAGTTACTCCTTTAAAGGCAAGGAAGGGCAAAAATATTTTAAGTCAAGTGATAGCGATTGCTGTATGAGTCGTAAGATTTTTGAATCAAGCACGGGCAACGCCGGGCCATGCTGCTAGTATGCTATAAGGACCCGGACAGTAGAACACCAACAGGAAAGTGGAGAGAGAATACACCCACAAAAGGCTGACTGCTCGGCCGACCGTTTGTAAATGACCTACGGTAAATATCGTAAATGAACGGACACTATCAATACGACATGCACAAATCGATAATTACCAAGCAGTCAGCCGGGTTTAAGCAGAACCCATTTTCACGTTCTCACGTCACACCTTGTACATGGCTCATTTAACTGGCTACAGTATTCCACTTACGAGAGACATTTTTATAACTTCTACATAAAAATAAATCTTTGATTATTTATCTGAACAAGCGTAGAAGTTTATTTTTACCTACACCAATCTCGAGATCAACATTGGTGACCACAAAAAGAACACGACTATAAAAATGGAAGAAGTCTCATTGTAACTTTCAGACATATCTACGGAATAATATAGGTACCTCCATGTGATCGCTAAAAAAAAGAGGATAGCATGATGAAAAAGACGCCAAATTTGACGAAATCAAAATTTTATCGTCTAAATGTTTATATTATTATTATTAAGACTTTTATCTTTCCTCTTAATAATAAGATAAACATTTAGACGATACAATTTTGTTTTCGTCAAGTTTGGCGTCTTTTTCTTCATGCTATGCTCTTTTTTAGCGATCTCGTGGAAGTTCCTAGGAATCATACGAATCAAGACTACACATCATCCATTTACCCCCTTTTGACAGAAGAAACTCTCGGACATAATCCAACAAAGTACAGGCTTCATTACAGATCCGAAAGATAACTTCACAGCAAATGAATTTTGTTAATGTAGTAGAAGCCCTACTAGAGGATAGAGCTACAGATGATAATGATATCAAATATAAAATGAGAATATGACTTAGGCAATGGAAAAATTTAGTTGGTAATCCCCCTGTTGGTGTTTATCGCATTATTGGAGTGTTTCAAAAGGAGCAGCAACGTGTAGAAGACGAATGTGAACGCATTTTCCGAGGAGAGTTTTGTTCGAAAAGAAAACCAAATTGTGTTTACCGTGATGAAAGGCTTAATAAGATAGTTCACGATCGTGAAAACCGGTCACAGATCTTATGGGCTGTCTTAATGCTCTTTCTCTTAATTTTCCATTATAAATTTTTCATAAATTCTGCTTTTATATATTTTTTAAAATCAATTTTGAATGTTTCAAATGTATAAACACTATCTAAACAGTTTTTTTTTTTGTAAATGTTTAGTAATAGAGTTATTCCAAATTTATTTTTTTTCAATTTCTTCCAAAGATTATTTTTCGGGATTCTGATCTTTGAGGATTTTAAATTGTGGGATTTTAATCTTTCGGGATTTTGATATATTCGAGAATTCAAATTTCAGGATTTAAAATTTTTAGGATTTTGACATTCGGGATTTTAGGATTCGAGATTGAAACCCAAACCCGTTTTTTTTTTTTTTTTTTTTTTTTTGTTAGCGGTATATCCCTCTCTATGCGATATTTAATACCGAAATTTAAATATTGTATACTCAGTTTTAGATAATCAGTCAGTTATGTGCCATGCGTGATACACACTTAGGCGATCATGTATCGAAATATACATGACTGACGAGGAAGATTTCTTTCCGCAGTAGGTTGCTGTTTCTTTCTGCAGTAGACCAATTGTCATCCAAGTCTATAGAACCCGATCTATCTTGCCATTTACCCATAGCTCTGGTGGTGGGAGAAGAAGAGGATTCGTACCTTTACTGAGGGTATTAGCACGTCAGTCAGATATGTGCCATACGTGATACACACTAAGGCGATCATGTATCTTTTGATACATGAGTGACGAGGAAGAATTTTTCCCGCGTAGGTTGCTATTTCTTTCTGTGGTAGACCAATTGTCATCCAAGGCTATAGAACCCGATCTGTCTTGCTATTTACCTATAGCTGGGGGAGAAGAAAAAGATTCATACCTTTCAAAAGGTTATTAGCACGTAAGTGAATGTAATGGATTCAACTGGAATTTGAACTCGGCTCTCCGGTTTCTCAATCCAAGACGAAGAAGAAATCGATATATACATTTCCCAAAGCTAGTTATGTGAACGTGAGAGCATCGAAGTCGTTAGGATTTCCAATAGGACTCGCCGATTTCAGGCTTCGAGGCGCTAACCAGTACAATATCTTCACGCCCAGACATATCTAGGTGGAAGCGTAATCAGAGGACGTCTGCACAACGAACACACAACGTTGCAGGCGCAATATATCTTGATTTTTTGGATACGTGACGTTGCACCGAATTTACTGTACTGTGCGCTCAACAATATTCCAGACCCCAAACTGGCCGTTTATAACCAACTTGGGCAGTAGCTTAAAAAAAGTTCCCATATTTAAAAAATAAAAAAAATTTACTAATGTTCGCCTAATATAGGGCCCAAAAACCACTCAACGTAGAGGGTTAAATGTATGGAGTTATATTAGTGTAGGAAAGATAACAGCTTTAGGAATTGGTCCTGATTTGGCATTTCGAATTCAGTCACTCTCTCATAGATATTATGTGGCTTCCCTCTATTTTTCTTCGACAAATATTTTCATGGCCACTGTTCAGATAAGATATCCTTCCTGATTTCCGGAGTACATTCATTTAAGCTTGGTACTAGATTGGAATCTAGGTCCCACCTTTTCACTGTTGAAATAGTTAAATTCAACCGACACTTCTACTCCAGCAGTTCCTTTCCTCGCTCTTCCCGAAAGAGGAACTCCTTTCTGTTTAATTGCTTCCCTGAAAACTACAATCTTCAAAAAATTAAATGCAACGTCAGTCGCCATCTTTTCTTGCCGTAAACCCCGTTCTTCTTTTTGTCCTTTACTCAATCCCCTCTATACACAGTCTTTTCCCTCACTTCCACTGTCTGTAAGGCTTTGCGTGCAAGTGGCTCTCCCGCCTTACCGTCCCGCCTTACTCTCCCGCCTTACCCTCCCGCTTTGCCCTCCCGCCTTACCCTCTCGCCTTACTCTCCCGCCTTACCCTCTCGCCTTAAATAGGTGTATAGGGCTGAAGCAGACGTTGGAAGGAACCGGTAAATGTATCTTAAACAGGAAATAAGGGGTAAAAACTCTATTGTTCAAAATGCTGTGGAGGTGTGTGAACAGGACGATTGGCGAAAAACCAGAATATTTTTTTCGCTTAAGATATATATATATATATATATATATATATATATATATATATATATATATATATATGTGTGTGTGTGTGAGTGAAAAGTGTGTGCATATAAATATAAATAAATAAATGAATATATATATATATATATATATATATATATATATATATATATATATATATATATATATATATATAATTATTTATATATTATATGCGCGGTACTTATTAGAAAGCGCTCAATATCAGAGATAGAGCTAACATATTTGGTTGGATAGATGTGAGTTTGTGACCCTGGGTTTCACGCTTTTTCCCGACGGACGACTCAGTATGTATGTGTCTGCGTGCTTCATTAGGCGTATGAACATACATCGATGCTTGCGTTAGTACGATGACACCATGACGACGGTTTCCCCACCACTTCCATAATAACACCAATACACGCAATCTACATAAACCCACAATTTAAAAAGAATTTATCAGTTTGTCTGACGATCGCAAAAGCGTGAAACCCAGTGTCACAAACTCACATCTATCCAACCAAAAACATATATATATATATATATATATATATATATATATATATATATATATATTTAGAAAGGGATTTTTTGCGAATCAGAAATTTAGACGAAGAGTATAACTTCTGAGTGCCTCCTGGAATTTATTATCCATTTTCTCTTAATGAAATCTTATAAGGTTACATATCTGTAAATTTACGAAGTAACGCCTCAAGCACGTTGTAGGGTATCTGCAAATAAATAAACTAATAAATAAAATGTGTTTACAACCCTTATATAACATTGCAGTAACGTTATAGTATAGAAAGCTAGGGTGAGCGGTTAGTGTAATTCCAGTTGGGGTTATTATATCCACTTACGCGCAACTAACCTTGGAAAATGTATGAATCCTTCTTCTCCCCATCTATGGGTTAATTAGTAGAAATTGCATCAGTAAAAAATCATTATTATCTCCAAAAACTTCGTACAATCTCAAAATATTTTCGGGTTTTAAATAACCGACAAAAGGTTGGTAAACAGTAAAAAATAAATCACTTGTAACATTGTCATTTTGTTAGTTGTCTTTTTTTATGTCAAAAAATGTCTATCTCAGATGTATCACAAAACTGAAAGTTTGGAGTACCCACTGAAGATCGAAATTATTAATCAGTCGTAATTCTATAGCGAGACAATCTTGCTAAATATTACACCACATCGTGGCGCCCATGTGCTGTCAAATATGATAGTCAAAGTTCAATGCACTTATTAAGAAATTCATTTATTAGGTTTTATTATTATTTTTTTATATTAATTCCTAATCTCAACACACCATATTTTAGGAATTTCTTACCCTGTTATTTCTAAGAGGAATTATATATAAAATAAAGTCATGTTGGAGAAAATCCTTCCTTACGAAACTTCATATAATCCCTTTCCTCAGCTTTATGCCACGTTTTTCGAATTTCCAGCGTCTATATTCTGACTGTATTTCTGGTTGTCTTTAAATGTTATCTTTACAGTAGGATGTTTCTCTGGCTTTTTCCACCTTTTTGTGCATACATTATTGTAATTTTGTTTAAATAGTTATTGGCGTAAATAAATATAGAATAGATCTTTCTTATCTACGCTGGACATGTTCCAATGAGCCCAGTGAATATTGCCTAACCATATAAGGAACCTTTGAAAGAATAAAAAAAGAAAAAAAAAGGAAGAAAGGGTTTAGGGAAAGAGTATGAAGAGACAAGAAATTAACGAAAAGGACGAATAACAACGGTGTCCGATACACAAGTACACCACTACATACACACGCATACACGAACAGGCACAGGCACAAACAAATGAAAAGAGAAAAAAAAATCAATCTAACATCAAAAAATTATTTTTTAACATAGTATAAATATAGTGAAAATATAGAAATCTAAAGGCAATTACTGAAATCTCCTGACGAGTGGATCGAACCATTAAAAAAGTTTCGTCTGCGAATCTCTGGCGTCGGGGTTCTAAATATAACATCAATCAGTTAACTGATACATTTTATATTTGTATTGATCGTATTTGTGTACACACACACACACACACACACATATATATATATATATATAAAAGTGAAGATAGAAGTCAACACTTAGAGGCGACAGTCTGTTTCATACTAGATGCAATCGTCAGACGCTCTGTCTCTGATATTGAGCACTTTATTCCATAAATATAGCACATCTTAACACTATATTTCTTTATATATATATATATATATATATATATATATATATATATATATATATATATATATATATGTGTGTGTGTGTGTGTGTGTGTGTATGGGATGGAGATCTATACATTTTTATGTATTAAGTAATATATACCAAAAAGTCGTCCATCAAAAAACAAAACCCAAAACCATTTATTAAAAGAAAAAAAAATAAATTAAAAATATTTGATAAAATATTTTCAAAATTTAAATTCGCAGCGCCTCTCCTTCATACACATGAGAAACAAAATGCGTCACACGAAAAGCTTTTACACTTTTTCTTACATCTTTCCTCCATATATATATATATATATATATATATATATATATATAAACTCTAAGGACATTTAGGTAAGAGCCGATAAATAAAAAAAAAAATCCCCCAAATCCTCACGGACAACATAACGGAAACACACAAACTCGATAAATACAATAGTAGGAAATCAGAAATCGATACAGAGACGATCGAAATAGCGACTAAGTTAAATGCTGCAGATAGAGTGTGAAATATCCACACTGAGGATGCCCACATTTTATTTAAGTTCCACAAACAGAATTTCACTACCTGTACAAAATCTAGATTAATAAACCCAACAAAAACAGAATTAGGCCTAATCTCAAAAAATATAATTAAAAGAATAACCGATAATTTATTAATCACAACCAGTACTAAACTTTGGAAGGATTCGTCTGGCACTATTAAATCTTTCACTAGCATGAGGAATAAGGACAAATCGACGTTCATTATGTTTGATATAACTGACTTCTATTCCTCTATCACAAGGGAAGTCCTGGTAAGTAGTATCAACTTTGCAAAGAAATATATAAGAATAACGGATGATGAAACTAATATCATCTTAACGGCGAGAAAGTCACTGCTACTACTGAATAACTCCACCTGGACTAAGTGCCACAATGACAAATTCGATGTCTCCGTAGGAGTGTATGACTCAGACCAAGTTGCTGATCTGGTATGTTTTACATTTTAAATGTGCTTAGTAGAATCGTAAAACCGTAACTAATAGCACTGTATAGGGAAGACGGACTCTTCCTCATTCTTAATAGCAATGGTCCACTCGAAGCCAAATTAAAAAGAAAAATATCAGGACCTTCAAATTCTTAGGGTTTAAAATCGAGATTTTTTCTGACCTTAAAATATTTGACTATCTAGATATCACCCTTAACCTTAATGATGAAACCTTTAAAGCTTACCATAAAGAGAACGACCCCCCAACTATATTAATATCGGTCTTAACAACCCCAATGAATTTCTAAGATAAATACCCACAACCGTTTGCACCAGGATTAGTAAACTATCGTCCAATGAAAAAGTATTTAATAAGAATAAAGAACTATATAAAAGGCTGCACATAAAAGTGGTTTCAAATATAAGCTGTCTTACGCGAACACTATTACTAATGTAATACCGATACACTAAAAGTCGGATATAGGTGTAAAAATAGGAAAAGAAAAACACTAAGTTCAACCTTCCCTTCTGCAAACCTCAAATGTCAACATCGGACAGTACTTCCTCAATTTAATTACTAAACATTAAAAAAAAAATCCTCTAAATAAGATATTCAACAGGAAGTAAATCAAAATTAGCTACTCCTGCACGGATAACATGTACCAAATTATTAATTCGCATCACGATTACATTTAAAGTAAATTCTATGGGAAAAAAAATCTAACATGGAACCACCTCCCCTGTAATTGTAGAATTAAGGAAACTGCCCAGTAGAGGGCAAATACGGATCCATTACGGTAGTATGCCAGGAAACGATTACCCATAAAGAAAATACGACAAACCATAATATTTACAGTGGCATTTCTGCAGGAGAATTTAAAAAGCGAATCAATACACATAGACATTCTTTCACCCATCCAAAATTTAAACACCAAACAGCCCTTTCGAAAAAAATTTGGAAATTGAAGGAAAAAGGGTCTGAATCCTCAAATAAAATGGAAAATGCTAGGTTTCGCAAACATACCCAATAGTTTTAGGGATGGGTGCAAATTTAGAAGAAGAAAAAAACAGGATGATAAAATATAAAGATCACTACAAATTATCAAATCAACGGAGAGAACTAAACACGAAATCCAGACAGAAACAGATTCAAAATTACATAGGAATACATGTGTATATATGTGGAGGTGTATATATACGTATATATGTATGCATGTGTAAATGTGCATATATGTATGTGGCAAGATATGTACGTATTTAAGTGTGTTGGACAGCAGGATTTATTTTATTATGTGCTTTGGTGTTACCCACAACCTATAATTCCATCATTCAACTAGTTTACCTTAATCTTAACGAGTTTAAGTTTAAATCCCCCATCACTTAATAGTAATATTGGATCCTTGTAGTATAAAAATTATTTACTGTGATTTCCAGAAAAAAACACAGTTGGAGCTTGTGGTTGGAAATGCCACAGGAATCGTTTTTTAGCTGCAAACAACGAAATGCTCTAAACAATATAAAATCTAACTCCAGACACCTTCCTTGGAATAAGATACCTTACGCCCTCCACCAGTCCCTTCTCATTAACAAGGTGACTACAAGAGGAGGACTGCGATTGAAAATACATTTAAAATAATGCTTCGAGACAGAGACATAGGGGCTGATGATAGCTGCGTACAGACTAGCTTGAAATAGACTATTCCGATGTTGGATCCAACTTCTGTATGCGTCTCCCGGTGCGCTGGCGGAAGTGAATGGGGTTCGATCGGAGAACTTTCGTATTGTCTAGCTCCATTCGTCAAGGTTGTCTGCTTTCCCATTTGCTTTACGTTCTTGCCTTAGAGCCTTTACTTCACAATTTAACGATGAATGCGGAGTTTCCTTACATGGTGCTGCCACTTCGGCCAGATATTCCATCCATGCTGAAGACGTTTCGGTTCTTGTATCGAACAGAGCCAAGATTGACGAAGTCAGCAAAGAAATCAGTGGTTACGAGACGGTGACAGGCGCTAAGATCAATAGGGATAAGTCTGATGGCTTGTGATTCGGTGGGTTGAAATGACCTTTCCTCTGCACGGACGGGCCGGTCAGTATACTCGTTATCTAGTTCGGTTGCTGGAAATGAATTGTTCGGAGTTGCAGGAGAAGGCCGAGGTCGCAATTTTTCTGTGGTCCCGGAGGAATCTTTCGTTAAAGGGATGACAGAAGTATATGCCTTGCACATCTAAACGATTCTCCTTTACAGACTCTCCATATGTCCGATTCCGTCTCCCACACTAATTTCGTTAGTAAGGCTTTTGTTCTCTTTATCGTGGGAAGGCAAGGCCCCCAAGGTAACTGTGGAGATCTGTTACTTCTATCCTTCTGAAAGCGGTCTCGGAATGCCTATGTGGCACCATTTAGGGGCGCAAAAAGAAGGAAAGGAAAAAGAGAAAGAAAAGAAAGAAAAAAGAGAGGCGAAACTTAACTTATATGATAACGGGAGGCCACCCACGAGAAATACCATTTGAAAATGTTATTTTGATAATGGAAGACACTGGTGAGGGTTCTGTCGGCCATTGTCTTGGGGCTGGCTGTCAGGGTCCAGGTTAATACATTGTTTTGTTTAGATAGATAAAAAAAATTAACTATGTCTTTGTGACAGGCGGACTGTCGGGGGTGGTGGGGTTCCCCGCGAGGAAAATTTTAAAGATAAAGTCACCTACGAGAAGAGACATTTGAAAATGTTGTTTTGATAAATGAAGAATGGTGAAAATTCTTATGGGCATTGTCATAAAGCTAATTGACAAACACCAGGTGATACAGAGTTTTAAATAGATAAAGGTTTACTTGTGTCATGATGCTGTCTGAAAACAATTTAATAGGTCATCTGTTGACCACACACAGAGAGAGTCATCTCTAGGTTGGGTCTTTGTCGATGGGAGGTGTCATTGAGAGATAACACATCTGGGCTGTGTT
>OZ010598.1:36290781-36318281 GCA_963932145.1 Acanthosepion lycidas | reverse complement strand
CTTTCGACAGTCCGTACCACAATGCAATAGTTTTGGGCAAGAAGCTTTCTGAGTGGAACTTACTCTTTACAAATGGAATATAAAGTGAGTGAGGATAAGTCGATTCAACTTACGTGGCATAGTGTGTTCTTATTTTTAAATTAATTTAATCACAAGCAAGGCGATAATGCCACTAAGACGCAACGGGCTACTAAGAATGAAAATACTTTACAAGGAAGCGGAATTCCGATCTTAAACAGGAAAAAAGTGATAAATTTCTATTCCTGTTCCAGAAACTGATGAGGAGTGAGAAGCGGACGATAGGCGAACATATCTACTCCTAGACATGTGAAGGTCTTGACTGTTGGAACCAGTTAATGTATTTCCAGCGAACAACTCTTATGAGAAAAGCATAAGCATAGCGAGAGGCGAGTAAGTTTCATCTTTCGGAATAAGGTTGAATGGTGGAGAAAAGCCATGGGAAAAACTGTGGCTCGTAAGCCCCATGCATCCCGTTTCGCTTGCCGAATCGCAAGCCTAATTTAATGTGGAAAATAACGTTTATTAAAATGTGTTTGTTTCATTCTCACTTGTTCACTCACATTCTCTCTCACGCCAAGAGGTTGAGAGATGCTCGTGTCGAAGGGAAATACATATTAAATGTCTGCGTAACCTACCTTACTTATTAATTGCAGTTCTGTTTTGAGTACAGATAACCATATACATAATCATTAAATATTAGGTTTCTTGTATTTTGTAATTTTTCGTTGAAGGTAGCGTTTTCAATATTTTAACCCATTGAGGATCTTCGTTAAGGAACATCATATCTGTAAAATAATTTGCTTTAGAAATGAGAAACATTAATATCGTTTGTTTTTTGTTTTTTTTCTCTCTGGAGAAGTATCATATGTTTTCTTTTATAAATATTTTTTTCTATTTTCAAATGAATAAATCATTAACAAATCAATCTTTCCAAAGTTTATCAGAAAGTGAATATCAACCGGAATTCGAAATCCGTTTGCCGATTTCTTGTTCCTCGCCTCCAACAATTACGCCACCCGCGCATCCATCCCTGAAACTAGGAACAAAAAATAATTAAAATTGTTAAAATTAAAAAAATAATAATTGCAAATATATATATATATATATATATATATATATATATATATATATATATATATATATATATTGGAGAAACCGATATGTGAAACTACTGGCCCATTCTGAGAATATCTCGTAAAGGACTATGCATCAAATGATGAATGTCTGAGGAAAGCCGAAGAAAGATATTGGAAACATTGTCTCTTTCTAAAGTCTACTGCAATGATTTATCTTTATAAGAGTCAAATCAGACCAAAGATCGAGCACTACTGACGTATCTGGCTTAGAATTGCCCAAAAATTCATGGCAGAGTTCAAATGCTTGTACGAATCCTTGAATTATTTTCATCATTACAGTTCCTTTTCCACAGAAGACATGTCACTCGCCTATTGCTTCTCTCTCGCTATTTCCATGACGAATGTTCAGACGAAAAATAGCCATTTAAAGCTTTTCAAACGTTTAAAACTAGGAGGCATCATGCTGCATACACAGAATCGAATCTCCCTAATT
Source organism: Acanthosepion lycidas (assembly GCA_963932145.1). Lineage (NCBI taxonomy): Eukaryota > Metazoa > Mollusca > Cephalopoda > Sepiida > Sepiidae > Acanthosepion > Acanthosepion lycidas. Next base: position 36,316,691 of record OZ010598.1, on the reverse strand, counting down.
CCGTTCTTATAACACTGGCAAGAAGAAAGTTCCAGTTTTTCCACGAGAACCACGATACTGTAGAACAGACTCCCAAGACGAAGCTTCAACAATCACTACAATTTTTACCTCTTCAAGTCTAGAGTATCCTCGTAATCTGCAGTCGCTTAATTGTTTTATATTCATGTAGGACAGTTATTCGATAAATACTTAACTTGAGTGTACGTTTGGTGAATATTCAGCAAAGGCAAATAAGATAAATAGGGATAAAATATAGAGAGCGATCCAAGATACGAAAAGTGGAACTTAATGATAATATTAACGATCACAAAATGTATCAAATATTGATCATTTTTGAAGCCTCAAATAAAACCCAAATATTATTTATCTTGCTTGTATTGTCCTTATCGTTGTTGAAATTTTTTAAAACCATTATTTAATTAGATAATCTTTTCATTGCTTTTATAAATAATATACATTAAAGACGATATTGTTTGGAGAGAAAAAATAGACGAAAAATCAATTTTCATAAGATTTGTTTTCACTTTTTTTTACAATTTTAAATTGAAAATTTATAAAGTTTTTAAATCTTTTAAAATTCATTTTCAATGAGATAATTTTCAGGAAATATTGTTATTAAGTAAATCTAATCATATATTGTTAGGCTTATTACAATCTGACAACCGAGAATATTTTTAAAATAATTTCGATTGTGACCTCTCGAAAGATCACCAAATACAAGTCCCAAGGACCAATCGGTTCGAGGTTTATTGACTGAGTTGAACGTAAGAGAAGGATGTGGTGGTAAAACAACGACTCAACTGATAGTAGCAGATAGGAAAACGCGAGGAGGGTAACCGACAAAATAGTGTCACACGTCCAACCTTCTGACGAGCAAAAAACACCGTCATCAGAAACAAAAAAGCGCCTGCTTTATACAGCCGAGGACCGACCATGATTTGCACGCGAATGACGAGACAACGAGATTTCGCGTTAACTGTCCGAGACCGCCTGGCTTTGTAGAGCAAATTTTTTCTTAAGCATTTGCCTCGAAGCGGACAGTTTTTTTGTTTTTTTTTTAACGTCGGCGATTGCATGTTCTGTGATTATTGGCTGTATATGAAAATATGTAATCGTGGACAACAACTGGTTTAAACCTATGGCATCTCTTCAGTTATGCGGAAACCCACAAAAAAACAAAAAAACGAAACAAAAAACAATTAAAAAGCAAGATAAAACAATTCACCGGAAAAGAACGCCCCAACCATCATTTGTTAATCTTTTATTTCTCGTCTTGAGAAAAGAGAGGCGTGTCCGAAAATTCCGATTTTAAATATTTTTCTCATTATGCTTCTATTTGGTCAAAAGTCCTAGAACAATATTGTTATCAGTTTATTGTTTTTTTATCTCTCGAAATTCTTTCAGTGGCCTATTATATCCACAAACGCACGCCCCTACACACGCATATATATATATATATATATATATATATATATATATATATATATATATATACCAGTGTCTATCGTGTGCTCCACCTCTTCTCCCCGCCAGCATTGGGACAGTTAGTAAGACTTATATCACTAAAACCATTATTATCGCCAAAAAGAAAATGTTTTATACACAAAATATTTAGGTTTCAGCATTAACCTCTTACACGCCATTTTTTTGATGAAGCAATCTTTCATTTTCAACCGAATTTTCTTATTTGTTTTTAATATAGTTACTAAGGAACTGTTGTCTAATACCTCTACCAGATGTATGAATTGACAATTAGACTCGTTTCAATTTCATAAGAAAAATCAAGATCGACGTATCTGTAACAGATTTTTGTACGTTATATTTTGAACGTGTTTATTCGTCCGTGTCTGAAAAAGATACTTTCTGAAATGTATATATATATATATATATATATATATACGTCTACGCCGAGGAACGGGTTCAATAACGTATAGAGGTTGATATGCCGCTAGACACAAAAAAAAAAAAAACGAACCAACGAACCAACCAACCAACAAATCTTTCTTTTGGAATTCATAATTGGTCTGAAAAGTACGGTGATAATCTAGCAGGAGGGGTGGCTTTCCGATGGAGAAAAACAAACGAAAATATCTGGGATTATTGGCTGTTTGTTTCTATACTAAAAATTAAGGCCTACTTCCTTTTTTTTATTTGGCCTGTTTTTGTTTGATGCCATAAACGTTGAATATCTTTTGCAGTTTCTTAATCAGAAGGAACTAGAACATAGACATAATCCATTTATATTGATCTGCAACAGAAGGAAAATGTGGTTAGGGGAATTATCCCAGGAATTCAGATTCCAATCGATCGATGCTTTCAAGTATGTTTGCAATTTTGTGCCATAATTCTTTTAGCGCCATTAAGTGTATGCGTTCGAAAAATCCCTATTTCGTTAAATAATCACATAGAAAATACCTTCATAGTTTCATCTTCGTTCTCGAAATACCTTCTATGCCACTGTCTAATGAAACTAATTTGACGGACGGAAACAAATCAAGAGGACGTAACAATTTAATGAAACGGCAGACGAATGTTTTTGGTTCCCTGAAACTAGAACAGATATGGATGCCACTATAGATTCGAGGGTCCAACTTCTAAAATGTAGGCTATGGCACCTAGGGGGTTCGGGCGTTGCAAGCCTGCAAGAAAAATATTTAAATTTGGCCAATTACAGAGGAATTTTGAGACCATATGAAACGGGGGTATATTCTGAGGGTAACATTAAGAACTTCAAACCATTCGCTTATGATTCTATTATAAAATAACCTTATTTAATAACAAATAACAAACAGTTAAACTAACTGACCATCACTTTTGAACATTATTTATTGACTATTGTCCTCATCTTTGTCGCCATATTTATTCCAACGTTTCGGCCGTTGTACGCTCCTGCCTTCTTCAGGTGGTTGGAATGTCGAACTGAATCCTTTATTTCGTTCACTGTGGTAGACTGTTCTAGTTCCACGTGCCATGTCTAATCGATGTCAGTTATCTCCTGTTAATTCCCCTCTCCAAGTTTTCCACCGCCTTAATCTGGTATTCCACTCACGCAATTTGGGTCCTGTCACTGGATGTAACCAACGCCTTTATCCACTGTGCTATGTACGTGAGTTCAATACCCGGTTAAGGCAGTATGAAGATAAAAACAAGGAATGAATGACATCCTTGAATATAATATGACCCCCGTAGTAGAGACATGATTATGTATTTTTCAAAAAAGTTGTAACACATTATCCATTAAAAATAAATAGTTGTACATAAATTTCACTAAAATCTTTAATTTTTCGTAATATTATTGAATATGAATGAAATATATTTTATTGCCATTGCATGTTTTCTTCTTCTAACTTCTCATTGAAAACATATTTTCAAATTTTCAGGTCAAGTTGCTTACTAGACCCGGTAATACATTTTAAGGTGTTAATTAATGTACCATACTTTTCTTGTATTTTTTTTTTTACTAATGTTCACTTAATACAATGTCCAAGAGCCACTCAATGTAGAGTGTTACTGCCAGGACTTGTATTAGCGTAAGAAAGAGCAATAAGTAAAATTCCTGCTGCCTATGCAGGAACGTCAATGGTCAACTATGAATTTAAGTTGACAAAATTTAATTAGTTGAAAAATAACATTTCAGAGTTCAGTCTGATATGTTTGAAGTTTAGCGCGAAAGTAGACATTAGAAGGAACGGGAAATACGATCCTAAAGTGGGGAACAAAAGGGTAAACCTCTCTCTTTGTTCAAAAGACGCGGTGTGGGGAATGTGAATCGGACAATAGATTTTTATATATAAAATAAAACGCGTCTTTCATTACGAATGAAGAGAGAAATAATTAGTAGAAAAATAGAAAATCGAAATTTAATGAAAGTTTGTCTTGTGTTAAAAACTGGGTGTATTTTCCAAACTGATTAAAGAGAATTCTTAAACTTAGTAAAACATTCTGATGATGTCCCTTTTGCATCATACAATACATTCTGTCTTGCGTTTAATTTTCGTTCAAATTGTATCGTATTATACAGAAGAAAATATGGTAATTTGGGTTTGGTTTGGTGTGTTTTACGGCATATCAACCACAATGGGTTATTTAATGCCGACAAGATTTTTATTTCATGTAATAATTTTTTATCTATCTATCTATCTATCTATCTATCTCAGTATATATTTGTTTGGTTTGTTTTGTTTTACGCCATATCACCCTCATTGCTGGGAATATTTTTTTCAAAAAATGTATAGCTGTTATTATTTGTTTTTCTTACAAAAAATGTATTATTGGTAATTTTTGTTTTTCAAAAATGTATTGCTGGTAATAATAACCTATTTTTACACTTTAATAGTGTTTTGACCCCATTTACCTATTTTCCCTTAGTTGGGACCCTAACAGGTGCTACCAATCTGGGTCAGAGTGGACCTGGGAACACCAGAAATATTCCCTCTTTGAACTCGCATAAACGGCTTCAGGGGCAGTCAACCAACCCGAACGAGTTTCTGCCCTTCGGCGGAGCCTCGTCCGGATTCCTCTCCACCCGAAAGCAGAGAGTTAGACTGTTACTTACCCGGAGGCAAGTATTCTTTCTCAAAGTAAGATTCTCCGTCTTCAATGCCCTTGTTATAAACCTCCAGTGACTACGTGAATGTCTCATGGAAGTCATTCAAAGTGAAGTTTTTCAGGATGTTTTTCAAAGCCTCTTTCACTTTCTCAATGTCTTCAAAGCGACTGCGTATGTTTTGTTTGAATAACGACCAAAAGTCACATGGAACAAGATCTGGACTGTAGGGAAGGTAGTGGCTACCAACCACCACCCTCAGTTACCAAGGCTTAATCCCTTGCATCCATCACAGAGCACACCGGGAAAATACTTTGGACAAATTTTGCGCATGTTCAGAACTTCATAAATCCTTTTTCTGTACACTTGCAACTTCAACTTCAAACTATATGCTTATTTTCTTTAGAGACACCTAACAATCCACATCCAGAAAATTGAGAATTTTCTGAATCAGCTCCGATCTTCTAACAGCCCCCGTCCACATTGTCTCCTTTCCACATCGCATTCCGTTACTCACATCTTCTCAACCGTCATTGAACAACTTATGCCAGCCAAAATCAGATACTCAGATCAGAAAATGTCAAACCATAAGCAGTCTGGAAGATTTCATAGCTTTCTGGGGTATTTGGGTACACAAAACTTATTGCAATTCTGCGAACTTGTCTCCTATGACAATCACTGTTTAGTAGGGTGAGTTCAAAAGGCTTTTGCAACAGCTCCACCGCCTTCAATCGGGCATAACAAAAGTTGGCAAGTCAATTTATTGCATGTACATTAATTCTACACTAAAAATACAATACATGCTTCTCGAAAAATTGACTCAAAACTTCATTAATGCGCACACACACAAACACACGCACGCACACACACACACACACACGCCCCCCATATATATATATATATATATATATATATATATATATATATATATATACTAGCAGCATGGCCCAGCGTTGCACGTGCTTGATTCAAAAATCGTACGACTCATACAGCAATCGCTATCACTTGACTTAAAATATTTTTGCCCTTTCTTGCCTTTAAAGGAGTGTCCTTTGCCGTTCTGATGTTGCTACATGACTTACTTCTTACCTATCTCACACTTCGAATTTTTTCTAAGCTCTATACTAAACATTACTGTTACGAAAAAAGAACTAAACAAAATTAACACAAAACGATCAGCATTAAAAAAGGACTCGTAACTGGAAAAACCGAATGAAAAAAGAATGTTAACAACAAATACTTTTTCACAACCATCTCAGTTCTGCGGAATCAGAATCAACATTGAGTTTAAGCAAGCGAATGCGCCAATTGGAGTAAAGTGTTATGCAGATTTAAACTTTTCCCCACTTGTGACGAATTCAGCTATCGATTTTTTTTGCATGCTAACATGTTAGTCAACATTCATGTCGGTCAGCTGTTGGCTCTCACGCTGGCCAATAGAATCTTCCTGCCTATTCGTGGCAGCCAGCTATAGGCTCTAAATCTGGTCAGTACAAAATGGCCGCAAATTACATGAAAACTGCCGTAGAAGCATGAAAAAAAATCGATTATTTCCACTATCGATGGAAGTTGGGAAATGCAAAGTCGGTCATGGTCTTCCCGCTAACTTGGAGCATGTGCATGTAAATTTTGGTGCAAATCCGTCGAAAATTGCGGCCGTGCATTCGTTACACACACACACACACACACACACATCCTGCCTTTTATACATACATACATATATATATATATATATATATATATATATATATATATATATATATATAGCGGGTGTAACTGCATACTTTTTGATATCTAAAAAAAACATTAAACAAATTTAGATAGTTTTTCCAGGTTTTCAGATAAAATTTTTAGCCATCTTGACACCATTTGTCAAAAAGCCCTTTGAGTTATTCAGCTATAAAGAGAACAGGTTAAAATCGTTTTGTGCCAGACCCACTGTGTTCCCAAATGAGCAATGGTGAGAGGAAGAAGATTTCGGGCTTTCATTAATGGTACCAACATTCATACCCTGGCTTCCATCTTCAAAGTTCATTTAAGAACCATCAAGAGAATGGTGAATAATTTAAAAGGGGGAACAGTAGAGAAGAAAACTTATTGAGGAGGTCACAACAGCAAGAAGGGATCATCATTTCAATTTCAGTTCTTCATGAGCTTCTGATCCTTAGCTATGATTAATTAATGATGAACATGTCATTTTCGTTTATGATCGATTTCATCACGATTCTTCTGAAGCTTGGAGAGTAACTATACATTCTCATTGCTCAAAGTAGAGTCCAGTAGGGTTATAAAAACCTCGGAGAATTCCAGTAAGATATCTTTAATCATTTCTAAGAAACAACAGTTCAAAGGTTAATTTAACAGATTGACAATTTTTCTTTTACACGATTTGTACAATTTCGCTGTTACACACGGTATGCATACACACGCATACAAACACACACACACGCACACATATATATATGGTATATATATATATATATATATATATATATATATATATATATATATAATGCTCAGACATTAATATTCCAAAGAATATAATAAAAATGTCTGAAACACTAACATTTCATGGTTATAATTTATTACATTGGAATCGCAATCACAACCTAGAAATTCTTATTTGAATTTGTTGTTCTGATGAATTGGATCTTAATTACGATTCCAATGTAATAAATTATAACCATGGAATATTAGTGTTTGAGCCTTTTATATTATATTCTTGCTCTGTCTTGGGCATTGATCTCTACTTGGATTCTATCCTCTTGGAATATATATATATATATATATATATATATATATATATATATATATATATATATATATATATATATATATATATATAAGTAATTTATCAAGTCTGACAGAAACCACATATTCCGAGGTGGAAATCTTACTGAGTTCTCTGTAAGAGTTCCACCACGGAATATGTGAGCGAGTGGCGCTATATTGAGTCTGATTTGCAATCTCTTTGTCACCAGGCCCCGTTGGAACAGTTGGGATGATGTTTGCTTGACAACCTGACTGTCAGGGTTTCAATTGTCGGTAGCGGATGCACATTGCTGATGAGTCCCAAATATAGGACGAAACGGCCGTCCAGTGCTTTCTGCATTCTGTAGAGCTTTCTTCTAGACTCGATGAATTACTTAAATATAATTATCAAATCCTCCTAATAATTTCTTTCATATATATTGCGAGGCTTTGGTGAACGAATAGTGTTCGTGCAATAATCGTGATAAAAGCAAATCGATAATTTAATCATTCTGGTCGGTATTTATTTCATATACTACCTGGTATGATATTTTATTATATTCGATAGAATTTTCGTAATATCAAAAATATAAGCATTGCTAACTTCTCATGATATATTGCTTATTTCGCCTTTATCTAAATCTGTGACGTAAATACTAATTTGATTAACACGTTTAGGATAGCAAATGCTTGCTTTGAATAAGAGAATTTAATTATAAAAGCCGCCGATAAAAAACTGTCTTACGAAACATCGCAAGAGACCATTTCTTAATTACAAATATGATTGTTTAAGTTTGCATATGTGAATTCATCTTTTATGCGCCACATTCGTTCTGAACGTTAGCGACCATGGCTCTCCGCAGTTTCCGGTTCATTGTACCTCTTATATCTTACTAGCAGTATGGCCCGGCGTTGCCCGTGCTTGATTCAAAAATCGTACGACTCATACAGCAATTGCTATCACTTGACTTAAAATATTTTTGCCCTTCCTTGCCTTTAAAGGAGTGCCCTTTGCCGTGCTGATGTTGCTACGTGCCTTACTTCTTGCCTATCTCACACTGAAATTTTTTTCTAAGCTCTATACTAAACATTAAATCTACTAAGAAAAAAGAACGTTGAGTTTAAGCAAGCGAATGAGCCAATTGGAGTAAAGTGCTATGCAGATTTAAATTTTTCCCACTTGTGACGAATGCAGCTATCGATTTTTTTTGCATGCTAGTTAACATTCGTGTCAGTCAGATGTTGGCTCTCACGCTGGCCAATAGAATCTTCCTGTCTATTCGTGGCAGCCAGCTATAGGCTATCACTCTGGCCAGTAGAACATGACCGCAAATTACATGAAAACTGCCATAGAAGCATGAAAAAAATCGATTATTTCCACGATCGATGGAAGTTGGGAAATGCAAAGTAGGTCTTGGTCTTCCCGCTAACTTGGAGCATGTGCATGTAAATTTTGGTGCAAATCCGTCGAAAATTGCGGCTGTGCATTTGTCACACACTTACACACACACACACACACACACACACACACACACACACACACACATCCTGCCTTTTATAGATAGAGATATTATTCGGTCATCTCTCTCCTAAACTTTGTAAAGACTCATCATTGTCTTACACTGTTTTGTATTTTCTATACATACTGAATTAATTTTATGTCCATATGCTGGTGATTTTCTCCCAGTATCGCTTCTGGATTAGGCACCTCGAGGCCGTGTAATGCTTAGCAAGCTTGTCTCGCCAGAACAGATACTTTCGGCCTTGTGCCATATCTAAGCTACGCATAAAAAATTCACTATCGCTTCTGGATTTTTTCTAAAATTATATACAAAAGAAATATTTTAATGTTTCAGCATTTTGCCAAAATGTTGTTAATTGCGACGTACAAGTCGACCTGGCGTACAATTCGACCTCATGATTCTTAGCTCAAAATTCTGAGTTAGGCATATACCTACCGTATTGGTCGACCCCCAAACATACAATGAGCTACCAGTGACACATAGCATGGGCCTAACAGTAAAGTTATGCTAGAGTATACAGTAACCTGTGACAAAACTGCGTAAGCTCACACTGCTTACCTGTATATTGAGACACTAACCATATCTTTTTGTATGTGTTGTATAGCAAACAACCTACAACACACACCGGTTGGCAGCATGTATATTCCATCGGCATATAACTTAACGAACATTTAAAATTCGTAATGTCTACTGATAAACTCTTTAAAGTCGAGATCAGTCCATAGAAAATATTATTACCGTAGATTACACATCATGCCAAGTAAAGTTTTGAATAGTATTGCTACGTATCGTATGTTATTGTAAAATACAGTATAACTCATCCGTCATTTGCATCAGTGATATAAACAAACAAACGATGTGCGCTGTAGCGTTTATAGAATACTGAATTTTTGCTACTATTTTATTTTTTTATATTTTCTCTGTATTATTTTATATCTGTAATTTCTGTGTTAATATGCCAAATATATTTACCAAACACAAATTCTAATGGGATATATTTGTGGCAGCCTGCTGGCGGTACGGTAAGTTGTGTATAGTAATTGTTAAGCGTGCTGTCTCACTCATTTACAACTCGGTGGTAAAGGTTTATATTTTATAACCGCCATATTGGTTGATCCCCAGTTTTTGAAAAAAAATGCCTTGAAAACTCGTACGCCGCAATTTACAGTAAGATTTTATGACATCAATTTCCGTTATATAGAGCAATACCCATAGAAATACCCTGGTTTTAGCTACCTATCATGGCAGTGACTAATAATTTCTGTCTGTCATATTTCCCATTTCTATATCATTTCACTGGAGCAGGCGTTAAATGCACGCATGCGCCCAGTTATACAGAATGATAGGTTTAGGTTGAAACACCGTTCTATTTACAATTTAGAAGCATTTTACGGAAAATTTTAGCGCACACAGACTTTGTTTGTATTTTCATTACTCCCAACATTAAAGTGGGCTCTTCCCAAACTAATTTTAATTTATTAAAATTTATAAACGATTTAAGTTAGATAGGTGCTCCAATATCATAGGTTTGTTCCGAAAGATGATAATAATAATTACACAGATACCATCTTAGCTATGAAAAAGGATTACAGCCATATCACGAGCACCGAACATAACCAACATTGAGCCTGGTCGATAATTAGATTGCTGGCCGCTTGAGAATACCACGTGCTGTAAGCGTGGATGTGCAATTGGTATTATGAATAACGGCCTGGAATTAGAAAGACTAGTTTCAATTGAAGTCGTGTTCTTTCTATTCATTTACGCACGAATACTCTTTGGAAAGGTATGAATTCACCTCTTCTCCCCTCAGCTGTGGGTTAATTAGTAAGCCTTGTATCTCTAAATCTTTATTATCTCCGAAAAAGTTCTTGCAATCTAAAATAATTTCTGGCTTTAAATAACTTGCAAAACGTGCTATCAAAATATTAAAACTACATAGACTTTCTCTACTTTCGGGAATTTACAAAAATCTACCATTTATAAAATAATGGTTAGCAGCCCCGTTCTACACACTAGTCTATGTTACAATCATCGAAATACATATTTCACGTCTGTTGGGCAAATAAGTGACAAGATGGAAAATATCTTTCAGGAGATACGCGATCATGGCTCTCCACCTGCCGCAGTTCTCACAAAGTTCCTTCTCTCTGCTTCCTCCCCCAGATCACGTTCTGTCATTCACATGCTTAAGGCTGCCATGTATATCCCGCGTTGTTTTGCCTTGTCTCTCTTTACCTCTATTGGGCCGGTGAGTATTAGATTCTGCAGGCCCTCCTTCCTCATTATGTGTCCCAGAAACTTCAGCTGCCTCTTCCTGATGTAAAATATAAGCCTCCTCCTTGTTTGAAACCTCTCTAATACTTCATCATTGCTCACACGCTCGCTCCATGATATCCTTAGCATCTTAGAACCATATTTCTGTCGCCTCGAGTCTCTTCTTCATCTTTGAAGAAAACATTCAACATTCGATGCAATAAAGAAGGACAGATGTCACGTAACAGCTCAGTATTCTTTTCTCTGTTGCCAAAGAGATCCTCTTGTCTCGCAATACTCTGCCCAGCTTTTGGAATGTCTCCTTGGCCATCCCAATACCTATAAGGATCACAGTGTCGTACTTACCGTCCTCTGTCAAGAATCTTCCCAGATATTTAAATTCAGCGTCTAGTGTTCCCAACCTGCAAATCGCAACTCGGGCTCATCATTATAATGATGGCCATGCATTGTCTTCTTTTAGATTATGCTTGTTTCTTTGAAGAACTCGTCCAACATTCGCTGAAATAAAGAAGGAAAGATGTCACGTACCAGCTCAGTATTCTTTTCTTTGTTACCAAAGAAATCCTCCTGTCAAGCAATAATCTGCTTCGATTATAATTTATATCGAAATGTTACAAAGATAAGAACGTTCAGATTTAAATTGAAATTTTTTTCTTGTTTGTTATGTAGTGGTTTCACACTGGAGGCTTGTATTTGTACTAAGTCGGTCCTAAAATAAGTTCGACATACAAAACGTTAGGAACTTGATATAATTGGTAATGACGCAGTAATCTAGTTAGGATGGCTGATACTTTAGTATCCGACTAACGGTCGTCCGACATCGACTGACTGACCAACTCGATATTTAGTCACCCACTTCACGAGGGCATCATGGGGCACAAGGCCGCTTTAACGTGGGATCTCCGATCCCGTGGGATCTCCGATCCCGTGGGATCTCCGATCCCGTGGGCTCTGCCAAAAAAATGCCTATTGAACCCGTATAAACGGGTTCAGGGTCGGTTTGCCTCCCCGAAAAAAGAATCCGCCCTTCGGCGTAGCCTCTTTCGGGTTCCTCCCCGCCCAAAGGAAGAAAGTTAAAGCGATCAGCCAGTCGACTGACTGAGCAACTCTCTGGGCGACTGCTACTAATACTCCTACTTATTATAGGTGGGAGAGTCTATTAACTATAGAATAGGTGTGTTCCACTATAACACTGTTGTATCTCGATGTTAACAGTCGATGTCGGACGACCGTTAGTCGAATACTAAAGTATCAGCCATCCCAACTAGATTACTGCGTCATTACCTATTATATCAAGATCCTAACGTTTTGTATGTCGAACTTATTTTAGGACCGACTTAGTACAAATACAAGCCTCCACTGTGAAACAACAAACAGGAAAAAAATTTCAATTTAAATCTGAACGTTCTTGTCTTTGTAACATTTCGATATAAATTATAATCGAAGCAGATTATTGCTTGATAGGAGGATTTCTTTGGTAACAAAGAAAAGAATACTGAGCTGGTACGTGACATCTTTCCTTCTTTATTTCAGCGAATGTTGGACGAGTTCTTCAAAGAAACAAGCATATCTCACGTTAAAGCGGCCTTGTGCCCCATGATGCCCTCGTGAAGTGGGTGACTAAATATCGAGTTGGTCAGTCAGTCGATGTTATCTCGACATCATGCGGTTCCCATGAAAAGAAAAATAAATATATAAACGCCAATAAATATAAAAAAAAGTAGATAATATGTTTATATTTATCTACTTCAGATATTTTATTACCTTCTTCGTGTTTTCGTTTTCACTATTATGGCTTTTAAATATACTAGATTGCTTAATTAGTAATTTTGCAAGACGATATGTTTTATGGACCTGGACATAAATTTACTGTAGATGCTTCCAAAATTAGTACATTTTTTATATTTATTGGCGTTTATATATTTATTTTTCTTTTCGTGGGAAGCGCACTATTTCAAATGAATTTATGGCCATGCCTATTATGACTAATGCGTTCAGTATATTGTTTTGTAAAAGGTTCTTTTTCTGTTCATATAATCTTTCATTTGTATTCTTCGATATCTCACCAATATATATCTTGGAATATTTTATTCCATTTATTTTGTTACTCCCCCTTTCATATTGATTTTTGTCTACATTAAATTATGTATGTATGTATTGCCAAGTGGTTAGAATGTTCGCTTTCTGGCCATGAGACCCAGGTTCGAATCTCACCAGGGTCAATTTTTCAGGAAGCTGACTTCTTGATATCGGGGAGGTGATCATAACGTGTGGCATATTTAGAAAGTGACTGAAAACCATACCATCCGTTAACACACGACTTATGCGTGAAATTCGTTAGACAGAATTATAGTTGTTCTGTCACGAAGTCACAAGTCATCATGATCGAGGGTTTGAGCGTGCTAGCCTTGATGGGACTGTTGATTATGCCAGATAATGCGCCCTCTCCCAGAAACTGAAACTAATGTCCGTTCAGCGTAGTTGCAACATAAACCACAGGTTGGCTCTCTGTGTGTTGCATAAACACAAATATGCGTCTGCAACAAGGATTGGCTATCCGCCCCAGTAGGATGGCATACTCGGATACGATTGGCCAGCTATTTTTTTATTATTTTTGTATGTATGCATGTGTGTGTGCGTATGTATGCGCGCACGCGCGTGTGTGTGTTTGTAGGGTGAGACCGAGGAATGTGTCATGTGTGTAAGAAACGCTTTTACTGATACAGTGTAACCCGGATATAAGAGAGTTGTCGGGACCGGAGACGAAGTCTCTTATATCGGGGTTTCTCTTATATCTGGGTTTGGTTTATTTTGTTTAGGTAAGTATGGCTCTAATTTGGGACCAGATAAAATCTCTCTTATATCCGGCTTTCTCTTATATCAGGGTCTCTTATATCCGGGTTACACTGTATAAATATTTTGGAAGGATTGTTAGAATAATCAGGAATTATATACAGTAAAGAAAAATTTAGTGAACAATAAAACCATTGCGCAGTCTACATCACCATCATCATCAATACAACAACCACCACCATCATCATCATCAGCAATACAACCACCACCACCATCATTCTTATAAGCAGTTTTGTTCTTAGGGTCACTTCGCAGTTGAGCACTTGACCAGTTCCCTCCATACATCCGGGTTGAAAGCCGGGGAGGTGTCAATTGATGCATAGTATATCGTGGGTAAACAGACCGAGCGGAGCACATCTTTTATCCGATCTAACAACATTCAATCTTCTCCAATTTGAAGGCCTGTCTTGCTCAAAGAGTCATCGCCATTGATTCTATCGGCGTCGGAGAGGAACCCACTACCCTGGCCATTGTCTTCAGTCCGAGAAGCCCTCCACCCAGCAATGCAATGTCATCACCACAATGTCCGCTAATACACTAGATAACCCAGTCTACACTACTTTGCTAGATAGCCGCCGTTGAGCATAAAACATGGTTCATCTGCCTTTTTTTTTTCAATCTGTCCGCGTTTATAGTTATCTTCCACGCCAGAAAATAACCTGCTGGATAAACTGGTTTAGTAGCCGATGAACCGATTATGCGTCAGTAAGAAATGGGATTCATGACTACATCAAATGACCTGACATAAACGTAATTCGGCACAAAAAATCACGTTATGATGTAGTTGAGGTTATTTTCTAAAAAGAGAAAGGTTAATCTAGAAAGATGCTGAAGTTGGAATGATATATAATTTATTGAAGTCCCGAATAATTTAATAGTGTAAACATATATGTGTAACGCCGTTAAAGAATTTGTAGAAAAAAGAAGTAGATTTAAGTACTGTCACTGGAAAATCATTTTTCGCACGAAACCGACAAAAATAGACACATTTTTCTGCGCATTTTATAGGGTCAGATTTCAATCTGTATATTCGTATTTATTAACTAATCAGTGACGTTATCACAAACGCTTTAAATTTTCAGAGAATATTTATTGTCTGATACGAAATTTATCAAAATATTTTCGCTCCTTTTAGATAGATTTTATTTAAAAAAAAAGTTTATTGGTTAATAAAAACTAATAAACTTATTTTTTTTTTTAATAAAATCTATCTTTTAGTGTTTTCGAAGACGATTTCTTGGTTATAAAAGATACCATATTAGGTCTCAAAGAATACTTTTTTTCAATTTTTTCGTAAAACTTTCAATAGGGTTGTTTTTTTTATTGTTATACAAAATTAAATTGTCAAAACTTAATTAATTACCCAGATTTCGGCATAATTATTCTAGTATTACAAAAAAGGTTTAACTATTTTGAGTTTTAAAAAAGCCATACGAACCGATTTATTTGTCAACACAGATTTTAGCAGTAATATTAACACAGCTTCGCATGCTATTCACTAGTTGCTGCTACTAGAAAATTACATGCATAAATAAACCAGTTTAAATATGTCGCATTCTTATATGTAGATGCATCCTATTTTCAATCATAATAACGCAAATATTCTGTTGCATTGTAAAAAAATGTAACAGTTTTGCCAGGAGTTTTGAGATTTGTTACATTCAACTGGAAAGAAAATTCATACTGAATAATAACATTTATTTAAATTTGTAGATCTGTGTTTGAAGATTGCTTTTTTCTTCGCTTTATCCACGAATATTATTCTACATATATATTTTGCAAAATTGTACACAAGAATATATACATTGTGGCGCAGATAAATCCGGAAAATATTAATGGATAATAAAGACAACGTTTTTTTTTTATAACAGATTAATATATTTCAATGAAACTTCATATAGAGTTAGGCACATATATACGGTATAAACCTCACTCGAAAATGCCACCATTGGCGACCACCACTTTCGCCAGTAGGCCTTGAGGACGTCGTTCCTGTTAATGGTGTCCCTGATGACTGCCTTGAGAGCCTCTTTGGTGTTGAAGTGACTAGTTTTGACCTCGCTCTCAAAGATCCCTCCACACTAAATAGTCGAGATGGGTGCAGTCTGGCGATGAGGGGGTGGGCAACAGTAGGACGAACAGTGGTATGGTGAGCGAGTGACGCCTCTTAAGCACATACTATTTATAATACGACCCTCCTTGATAATACACTTGTTGAAATCGGAGTCGTTTTGCTTATGATAGCAAAATTGAAAGATCAAGGAATGTAAATAAAAGATTATATTAGCAAAAAAGGGAGATTTTACAAAATAATACGTCAAATGCCTTGGTTGCTCACCGTAACGAGAGTGACCACATTTTCTGACATAAAAATGATACTCTGATCAAAGGAGGAAATATTTCATTACGACATAACTGTCTAGAAAGTTCCTTAAAAGTAAATATGTTCCCTGGCTCTTAAATTTCAAAACTTCTGGCATATATTATAATATCTCAGTGTCGAATACCTACTTACAAAAGTGATGGGAAAAAAAGAAAAAAAGACTTTAAATGAATTCCATTAGATAAAACAAACTGAAATTCCCAGTATCCCTTTGTCGTGCGCATGTGCACAACTACCAACATAACAAATTCAGTCCAATGAAATCGTGTAGGACGAAACGCGTGACAATTAAACTTTTTCCACTTGATCATACATTTTCCTCAATACTGTTCTTGATATATAAAAATATATATCGTTATCCAGCCGGGCGTAACCATGACTTTAACAATATAGATAGTATTAATATATAACCCTACAAATCAAAACCTACCCACATTTCTCACCCACACACGACAGACAAGGTTACGGAGGTGTTGAGGCCTCACACTTATACACTCACCCACACAAATATACACACTTACACACATCATACTTACTCAGTCCCTAATGAGCCAAATTATAACACACATCCACAGCAATATGCACGCTTACACATATGTGACACTATTTGGCTTGCTAAAAAAAAAAAAAAAAAAAAAAGAAGAAGAAAAAAGAAGAAAAAAAAGAAAGGCGAGAATTAAATTTACGTGATAAGAAGCCATCACGAAAAGGACACTAAGCGGTGTTATTTTTCTGACAAAGAAAAGTGGTAAAATTTTTATTTCCATTGCCGAGAAAGGAAGATACTGCATTTAATCTGATTTATGTTACAGGGTGGGTGAAAATTCCAGGTTGATCAGATAACCTGCGCGACAGAATTCTAAAGAGATAAAAATTAATTAAGCACCTGCTGACCGAATAACGAAAATGTCCATTGGACTACACAGAGTTACAAAAAACAAAAGACTAAAACATTAGTTATCTACGGAAAGGTCGTTTGGAAAAGTCATCTGTTTTGTGTCGAAACCTGCTAGGATAGCGAAGCTATTTCATCGGATCAGTAATTGGCACCAAGAATGCAAATACGTCCAAATGGCCACCCACTTGATGCTGGCGAAAAGCTGATTGACGAATTCCAGGTGATCCGGTTAAGATAAAGAGTCTAGGGTGTGAGAAAAGGAAAAGAAAGAAAAAAAAAATGAAGATAATTTTTTTTTCCCTTGAGCAAGATTTTTTAAACCGAGGCATGTCTGGCCACACCCATACTGCTGAGCGCCCATTGGCTGAATGGTGGCATGAGCGTTAGGCGGAGGTAATCATGTGAAGAAGGAGGGGAGGCCTGTTGCGCCCCCCTGAAGGGATAGTTGTGAGTTGCCACTGTGTGAGAGAGGGGAAACCCGTTGACACCCTCTGAGGGTATGGGTGAGATACCAATATGAGAACAGAAGGTGGGGAAGACGGAAGGCTTCCAAAAATGGAAAATAATAAAATCTTCCTGACCGAAGACAAAGAAGTGGACTGTGGGTTTAGAATTATCAAGGAACCTCAAACCCCGACAACTCCACTCCGGTTTGGGTCGGCGTCCATATAAGCAGAGTCGCAATCAGTTTGAGTACCAGTTAAGTTGAGTGAAGTTCGCAGTTGGGGTTGGAGACACAGACAGGTGAGCAATTGCAGTGAGCTGAGAGCTCTGAAGAACCGCCTTGCAGAAGCTGACTAAGATTCGCGCAAATTCCGAAATCAATTTCTAACCAAGAATAATTTATTTTTGAAGAACGACTTAGACTCACACCACCAAAACAAGTTTTACGAATATCGTCTGAAGATACACCAAGAACCAGTTTCTTAAAGAACAAACAACTTAAGATGTTAAGACTCGCCTAACAAAGTGTCACGAATCCATATAGCGGGTTGGGAAGTAGACGCAGTCCTGTATTCATCGACCAGATATAAAATATTGTTATCTTTTTTTTAACACATTTGAACTTTTCGAGTTATTATTTTATTTTATTTTACATATACTTGTTCGATATCACCCTTATTCGAACTCGACTTGCATTACGGCCTGGCGACTGATTGATTTCGTCTGCCTAAGATCAATTCACAACGTGGGTAGGTTAGACTGAAAATCAAAGCAGTTACTTCGGTAACCAGACGTTGGAAGCGAGCTGGGAACGACAAGGCTGATACCGAATCTAACCAGATTCCCATTCGAATCACCAAAAGGTTAGAACGTCACATTTGGTGCCGCGACCAATACCAAGCCAGTTGATCGTCACAGGACAGGATAGCACGACAGACGCGGCTAGGCAGACGTCACATTTGGCGCAGCGACACCGGGGGGACGTCACACATATCATACTCACTCACGCCCGAAGAACCAAATAACACACACACACACTTAACAGAGGCACATCTCCTTTCCAGGAACCAATAAAACTGTCAAAATGACCAAGAGAATTCAGAGCAGCATGAATTCATCCAGTTCTTATCTCAAATAACAACTTAAAAGAGACTGTTTGACCAACACAAGAACTAACCAAAATTCATGTTAAAAAAAAGTTCATTTTCTCCATCAAGACATTCATTTCTGTTGTTCACTGCTACCAGAAAGCAGAAAATTATTTCTCTCTTGATGATGGCCATGTTGGCCGAAACTAGTTGAGGAATATAAATGAAATAATAATAAAAACGAAGGAATAGTGTGTCTGTAGATTTTAATTTCTTAATATTTTTTATTGTTCACTATATATATATATATATATATATATATATATATATATATATATATATATATATATATAATTGTGTATTTGGGGAGCAGTCCCTCTTTTATACTAACTTCATTGGGTGATTAAGCGTTTTATTATTGATTTTTCAATTTTTTTTTCTCTGGATACATTCTTCTCGCATTTTGCGTCTCCCTTCATGACCTTGCCGATCATGGGCCTCCACAATTACAGGTCCTTTTCAGCTCTAAATAAAATTTAACTTTTCGTAATCTTTACTAAATCTTGTTCCGCCATCCATTTACTCAGGTCACAGGGGTTACAGAAGATTTGGATCAAGAGCAGATAGGAGTGATAGAGGAAAGGATGAGGAGAAGGATAGTGGATAGATCAAGGCAACTGGAGATGTCGATTGACATTACATTTGAATATTTGGAGATTATAGCTCTCAGGGAAACTGGAATAGGGAAGGGAGTTTCACAGGCGAGAGGTGCGAGAAATGAAGCTATTGGAGTAGAAGTGACGGCTACATTTAGGAATTTCGACAGTGAAAGGGTGTGAGCGGGATGCCAGCCTCGTAGGGCGCTTGAATTTATGAAGTCTGGGAACCAGCGAATGTAGCTCCTCGGAACAATTGCCATGAAAGTATTTGTAAAAAAGACAGAGAGAGGCGATGGCGTGTCTGTGAGAGAGCGACTGTAGACGAGATGCTAGAACAGTGCCAATTATATTGCATATCCGCCTCTGGAGCTTATCAAGAACACCGAGGCATACAGAAGGGGCTCAAGACCATATATGGGAGCTATACTTTTCCCACTTGTCTTCCGTCTGTCCCGTGTGGCATGAAAATTTCCAAGCCCTCTTTTTACGTTAAGTTCCCTAGAAATTTCTACTGTCTCTTTCTGATGCTAAGAGTAAGTGTTCTTTTGTTTCCGTTTTATAAAAATCATTAGTGAGGCTCAGATTTTCGATTTTTCGTATTCTCAGAATTCTTCAGTAGACCGACATTTCTGTGAAGTGTGTAAAAATGTTCAAATATTCTATGTATCCGAGTCTTAACTATTAATCATTCTCGAGGATTTTAAAACTAAATATAGCGCTTTTTACACACACACGCACACACACATATTAGGTTGGTGCAAAAATAATGACGTAATAATGTCGTTTTTTGACGTATTTTTAACGACAAAAAACGACATTATTACGTCATTATTTTTGCACCAACCTAATATATATATATATATATATATATATATATATATATATATTGATAATATTACTGGTAAATAAACAAATACATATGCAATCATATATTTAAAATATATAAATATATATACATGCATATATATATATATATATATATATATATATATATAAATAATTCCAAGAGGATAGAATCCAGGATGAATTCAATGTCCAGGACAGCCTCTCCATCTCTCATCTTCTGATCTTTAAGATTAGATCGTCTATTGTGTGTGTATGTCACCACAAAATGTATCATTTCCGGTTACATCTTTAATGTATTAGACATCCGATAACATTCATATTTCTCTCACTTAAACCGTCTTTGACTCCCCTCTTTAAAACTTCTCTCTCTTAAATTTTAACCCCCTCACCTTCATCTTTATACCTTCCGGTTCTTCTCTCGTCTGTTACCCCTCCTTATAGCCTTCATTTACTCTAACATTCGTCCCACAACCTCATACATACACTCTCAATAAATTTTAGTTTTAATTTCCGGAGTTGCTTGTTCTGTTTTCTTTTTGAATTTCTAGGTCTGATGAATTGGATCGTATTTACTAGTTTATTAGTTTTTAAGCATTTTTATTATATATATATATATATATATATATATATAGATAGATATAGATAGATAGATACACCTAGTGAGACAGACATACCTACCTAGATTTCACCTAAACGGATTGTCAGGGAAAGTACGGCTAACGAGGCAAAGAGAAACGCATATTTATAGGCGATAGCTAAAATTATACCACGTGACCAAAGAACCACAAACACAAACACCTCAGTGGGTGGGGTGTAAAGATTTATTCAACAAAAATGGGGAGGGAAAAAAACACACACAAACATTAAGGTGGATTGACAAAACGTCTAATTTAGTAGCCAATATTTTGTATGTCTACATACGTTAAAGATTTCAGTTTTGGAGTTTAATAGTTGGTTAGGTTGATCATATAAAGCTATGGCTAATTTCTCCTTTGCACATAATTTACAAAATTTATGTCCTGCTTTATATTTGGGGCATTTTTTTAATATTTGTCATTTAAGGATGGGGTCTACATTATCTTCTTGTTTGGCTTTCCATACATAGGTAGATAGCGTGGTACTATGCTTAATTTTTTCGTTTTTAAAACTACTCGTGTGGTTATAATATCTTTTTTTAAATTTATCCCGAGTATCACCTATGTATGTTTTAGGGTTAGTATCCTCGCTATTTTTGTAAATTTTCACTTGATAAACCACGCATTCTTGCTGACATTTTCCCTGTAAATGACAGATGTGTGTGTATGTGTGTGTCACACCTTATATATGCTTACAAAGCATTGTACGCATGAAATCACTTGTATTCGATACATGTACATTGAGAACTGAGATAATTATTTTGATATTTCTGAAATCTTTTCCATATTGTAACCGATAATCCTACCGTGGTTGATATTGCCTGACGATGATCGAAAGTCCTCGAACTAAAGCACCATGTACTTTGGACAATGGCTCCATAAATTTGATCTTGATGTTCGACAGCTTATATGCATATTGGGAAAAATGTAATAAAAATTTGAACACTATTCTTTGGTCGATTTCTATAAAACACGCTTGAATGAATTCTTGATGCCTCATGCATAAAATTTCATTATGCCATACATACATACATAAATAATCACACACACACACACACACACACACACATATATATATATATATATATATATATATATATATATAGAGAGAGAGAGAGAGAGTGAGAATCAGTGTGTGTGTGTGTGTGTAAATGGCAATTTTTGTTTGCCTGAATCGCGTTGCCGTATAAACCCATGAAACAATATTGATAAAACTTTGCATAACATGTTAAACTATAATCTGGTTTGATATTAATCTAATTGTTTTTTGTTTTGTTTTTTTAATTAAAATCTATAATGGGACCGCTAGGGCCGCTAGGTTGCAGCTCACCTCCGAGTCTTACGCGAAACGCTGTTTACATATCTGTCTATATTTCTGAGATGAGGTATTGTGTACATTATTTACATTATTCGGACTATTGACCTCATATTTGTCGCCATATTTATTACAACGTTTCGGCCGTTGTACGCTCCGACCTTCTTCAGGTGATTGGAATGTCGTACTGAACCCCTTTATTTCGCTCACTGGGGTAGACTATATTGTTCCACGCGCCATGTTTAATGGATGTCAGTTATCAGTTATCTGTTAATTTGCCCTCTGAAAGTTCTCCACTGCCCCAGTGAGCGAAATAAAGTTCGACATTCCAATCACTTGAAGAAGGCCGGAGCGTACAACGGCCGAAACGTTGTAATAAATATAGCGCTGTTTATATGTTTATCACTGTGTTTAAGCAAGTCAGATAATTGGTCTAGCAAACGTTCTAGAAATTGAGGTACACGTGTTACGAAATAATAGCTCTTATAAAGTTTAAAATTCCTTGCATCTTTGTTCGGTTTTAAAAATTTAGTGGACCTCCCCTTATCGAATGGCAGGTTATTTAATAACATCTTTAACGCCTTAATTTCGCATAATCTTTATTTCAGTACGATCTCCGTGGTGTGTTTACATTGCAAAAATATAATTTAACGCGATTACTTTAAAAATAAATGCAATTACACTTCTTTAGGTTGTATTTTTAGACATTGGCGCTGAAAAGAAACTACGAATCTTATTAGGTTGGTGCAAAAATAATGTCGTTTTTTGACTATCGTTCAATTCATGCGGAACCCATTTCTCCAACTATTTTGACTCCCCTATTTGCTTTAAATGGCGAACGACTGTTGAGTGGTCGACCTCGAGTTCAACAGAAACTACTCGTGTGGTTTTGCGAGGATCAGCTTCAATTAAGGCTTTCAAATATTCGTTATCAACCGCAGTCGGCCGGCCGGCCGCGACCGTCTTCATCTTCGAGGCTCTCGTCACCATTGCGAAATTTCTTGAACCACCGTTGTGCCACACGTTCGTTAGTGGTTCCTGGGTCAAACGCATCATTGATATCACGAGCTGTCTCGGCAGCTTTTCGGCCTAGTTTGAACTGGAACAAGAAAATCGTGCGGATTTGAATTTTGTCCATGCTGTCGAAAAGCCTTAAAAAAAATGAATGAAGACATTGAGAACGGTAACGAATAACACGATTCGATAGAGCAAAAAACGCGCTTCAAAATGATATATTACATGGCTATATATATATCAATGAATTAATTCAGAAATCATATATAAAAGTAACATAGGTGAGAAAACGACATTATTTTTGCACCAACCTAATAACTATGAAATATTTAAAAAAATGTTTTTAGCGACTGACACGATCAGTTAAGCTTATCTACGTAGAAATTTCTATTGAAAACATAGTCAGTTATGTACCATGCGTGATAAACGCTTAGTCGATCATTTATCTTTCGATAATGCTTGACGAAGTAGATTTTTTTTCCCGCAGTAGGTAGAACCCGGTCTGTCCTGCTATTTAGGGAGGAGAAGAGGGTTCATACCATTCCTAAGGGTGTTAGCACGTATTCAAAGTAATAGATTTAACTGGATTCCTCAGTTCAAGCCGCTATCCACTAATCCATCGTGCCTGCCATTGAAGATTTAGCATGGCCCTAAAATCAATACGAACTCGCCATAAATCTGTCTTTGTTGGATTTTACACATTTGGGGGGACACGTTCAAACCGAATCAAAGGTTGTTTCGTTAAAACAATCTACTGTATAATCTTTCTTCGTAGCCCACAGTTCGTTATCATGGTTACAAAAGTACACCTATATTAAATTAATATAGGGATCGAAATAATACTCTTGTAAATCTTAAAATATTTTTCCTAAAATATCCGACAGATATGGATATATGTTTGAATTTGCACATTCAGGAGGCACCATCTGACCGATACGAAGGTTATTTCGTTAAAAAGAAATATGTAAGAAATCATGTAGAAGGGAATAATTTGTATCCAAAGAAAATTTTCGAAATGATTCGCAAAAATGCAGGATATACTAAATATTAAATTGTTATTGACTTATTTGTTCTGTATTTTCTATCTTTATTTATATGTTCTTATCTTTATGACGAACCAAAAAAAAAATACTTTTTCCATGTTTATTTAAATTAAACAATTAAAAGCTTATAATTTTCACTTGTTTGTTGATAAACTACATTTTGTAATTAAATGTAAATGTTTCGTAAATATATTTCGATTAAAGTAACAGTATTTCATATTTTTAAACTTTTTTGCATCTGATCTTAAGATTTTTGACCAGGAGTGTATATAGTATGTGATATTTAAATTGGCCATTTTATATTTTTCATTTTGCGAATATTTTTAAGGAGGTTGGCGATTATTACTCTCCACGATTTCCTTTTCTTTGTAGCTATTAAGAAATATTGTCATTTTGCGATCTCTCCTAGACCCTATTCTGCCATCCATTTACACAAGCTCGATAGGTAGGTTATGCTATGTTTGCCTCTGTCATTCTTGTCGTCAATATCTCCTGTGAGTGACACATTTTCAAAACCCTCTTTCCTCTTATGTGCCATAGAAATTTCAACTATCACTGTCTCATGTTAATATGTATGCTTTTCGTTTTTATTTTTTTAAAAACTTAATTTCTCACATGTTCAGTTCATAGTGTTCTCAGTATCCAACTGTAGAACCAGTAACAATCTGTTTTCTGATCTGTGAGAAGATTGTACAGCATTCAATGCCATTTGCAGTAAGTGTCTAGTGCTTATTTTATTCACTGGTCTTCCTGAGTCGCTCTTTTTTTTTTCTGACTTCTGCCATTTTCTTTTAATTATTCAGGTACATTGTACTGATAGCAGACACGGAAAATAAACTACAAAATCTCCTACAGAAGGCAGCGAAGGAGAGTGTGAAGAAAGGACTAAGCGTAAACTAGAAGAAGACAGAATGCATGGTCATCCGTAAGAAGAAGACCCCGAAATGAGACTCGCAGGTTGGGAACACTAGAATCAAGCAGTGGAAAGAGTTTAAATATCTGGGAAGCATCTTCACAGAATGACAGTAAGTGCGACACTGAGATCCGTAGACGTATTGGGATGGCCAGGGACACATTCCAAAAGCTGAGCAGGTTATTACGAGAGAGGAGGATTTCTTTAGTAAAAGAAAAGAATACTGAGCTGTTATGCGATATCTATTCTTTTCTTACGGCAGCGAATGTTGGATGATTTCCTCAAAAGATGAAGAAGAGACTCGAGGCGACGGAGATGTGGTTCTACAGAAGGATGCTAAGGATATCAAGCATGTGAGCAATGATGAGGTCTTAGAAAGGTTACAAAGAAGTAGAAGGTTTATACCTAACATCAGAAAGTGACAGCTGAAGTTTCTGGGACACATAATGAGGAAGGTGGGCCTGGAGAATTTGATACTCACGGGTCAAACAGAGGACAAAAGAGACAAGGGATAGCAGTTTGTGACATACCTGACGAACTTGAGCAGGAGAGGATGCAGAGGGAAATAGCTTAGAATGAGGTGGAGAGACATGATCGTCCACGTCCTGAATGGACATGGCACATAAAAAGAAGAAAGAAATCTAGTAATAATTACACATCCACACAGACAACATGTGTGCTATGGAAATGCTACCAAAGATTACCTCGAAAAAATCATTTTC
>OZ010598.1:36280781-36285781 GCA_963932145.1 Acanthosepion lycidas | reverse complement strand
GACTCGAGGCGACGGAGATGTGATTCTACAGAAGGATGCTAAGGTTATCATGGACCGAAGATGTGAACAAAGATGAGGTCTTAGAGAGGTTACAAGTACGTAGAAGGCTTATACTTAATATCAGAAAGAGCGAGCTGAAGTTTCTGGGACACATAATGAGGAAGGAGGGCTTGGAAAATATTCACTGGTCAAATAGAGGGAAAGAAATGGAAAAGCAATGTGGGACATACCTGACGAGCCTAAACAGGTGGACGACAGAACGTGGTCTGGGGGAGGAAGCAGAGGGAAGGAACTTGCTGAGAGCTGCAAAGGATAGAGAGAGGTGGAGAGCCATGATCGTCTACGACCTGATAGGACATGCCACATAAAAAGAAAGAAGGAAGTAAAAATTCTTCAGCGCTGTCAACTAACAGGAAATATCGCTCAACATTTAGTTATTTTTTTAAAAGAAATTTTCAGTAAATTGAAGTCGTATTTAATTTTGTATTTTGGACTAAAATTGTTGCTTCACCAAAGATTTGGGTCTGCATAGAAAGGAAAGTGATGTTTCTATTTGGGAAATATTAGTAAAACGCAAAAGCTGCCTATAAAAAGAACATTTATACGTGAAGATGTCATTTTGAATTATAAAGACACATTTCAAAATAAAATACAGTTGCGTAGTTTAGATCATTCTCTGTTTGGCTTGTAGCTGATATACGAACGTTGGCATGTCTTGATGCTGTTGTATTTTCTGTTTGTGACTTTGTAGTATACAGTGTGATATATTATCGTCAACATTCGTGTACATTTCGTAACATCGCCGTATTTTGATGGCTTTTCGAATATATAATCATTATGTAGATATACGCAGAGATAAATATCTATCTATCTATCTATCTATCTATCTATCTATGTCAGTATAGTAATATATAGATAGATAGATAGATAGATAGATACGAGCAGACTGACATCATGTGGTGATATTTTTAAAAATCTGTTCCAGTCTGGATTGATCTATCTATCTATCTATCTATCTATCTATCTATCTATCTATCTATCTATCTATCTATCTATCTCAGTATAATAATAGATAGATAGATAGATAGATAGATAGATAGATAGATACGAGCAGACTGACATGTGGTAATATGTTTAAAAATCTATTTCAGTCTGCACTGATCTATCTATCTATCTATCTATCTATCTATCTATCTATCTATCTATCTATCTATCTATCTATCTCAGTATAGTAATATATTGATAGATAGGTAGATACGAAAAGACTGACATAGATAGATAGATAGATTGACAGATAGATACGAGCAGACTGACATCCTGTGGTGATATGTTTAAAAATCTATTTCAATCTTCACTGGTCTATCTATCTATCTATCTATCTATCTATCTATCTGCTACTCTCCCTACTTCTTTCAGACTGTTCATATCTATCTATCTATCTATCTATCTATCTATCTCAGTATAGTAATATATTGATAGATAGGTAGATACGAAAAGACTGAAAAAGATATATATATATATATATATATATATATATATACATACATACATATATATATATATATATACATATATATATATATATATATATATATATATATAGATAGATAGATAGATAGATAGATAGATAGATAGATAGAAGCAGACTGAGATAGATAGATAGATAGATAGATAGATATATAGATAGATACGAGCAGACTGACATCATGTGATGATATTTTTAAAAATCTGTTCCAGTCTGGATTGATCTATCTATCTATCTATCTATCTATCTATCTATCTATCTATCAGTTTTTGTCTGTAAGTTTATTCATATCTCTGTCTGTTACGGCGTGCTTCTCTCTCTCTCTCTCTTTCTCTATTTCAATCACTTTCCGTTTGCATCTATCTATCTATCTATCTATCTATCTATCTATCTATCTGCTACTCTCCCTACCTCTCTCCGATTGTTCATATCTATCTATCTATCTATCTATCTCAGTATAGTAATATATTGATAGATAGGTAGATACGAAAAGACTGAAAAAGATAGATAGATAGATAGAAGCAGACTGAGATAGATAGATAGATAGATAGATAGATAGATACGAGCAGACTGACATCATGTGATGATATTTTTAAAAATCTGTTCCAGTCTGGATTGATCTATCTATCTATCTATCTATCTATCTCAGTTTCTATGTATCTATCTATCGATCAATTTAATTGATATATGTTATGTCTGACGTCGGTGGTATACAGTAATCTGTAATTGTTTAACATTGTTACCCACGGCCACCTGGCTAAATAGTGTGATATTAAAGTGCCTACGAAAAAAAAAAGTATCTCACGGAAATTAATCCGGTAGAAAACTTTTCCCCAATGAAATTCATCGATGCTTGTTGCTGTCGTTGGAGTGAAAAGGACAAGCAGCAAGGTGATTTTTTCAGTCCCCACGAAATATTTTTCAATTATGAAATTGTATTAATGACATGTGTATTAGAGTAGTTTTGTAGAGTAGCTGCACACCCTCACAAGATGGACTAGTCTGAGACCATTTAAACATTATTTATTGAGGGAGAACAGTTAACGATTAGATTTTGTTAAAGCTCTCTAGACAACCTGTCTGTCTCAGGGCTGAGAGAACCCCAGATGAGGCTATGCCTACAAGCAGATTCTGGAGAGGTAGACAGCTGCGCGATCCCGTGTATTAAAGCTCTATAGGAAAATTTTGCCCGCGAGTCCCCACTATAAGAAGCCCTCGTTAAAAAACGACCTTTTGCCACAGCCCGCATTGTGGGGATGCCTTAGGTAAATACCGAGCAGTTCAAGACTAATCATTACTGTCAACCTCTCTGCCTTCGGGCGGAGAGGAATCACGTCTGAGGAGGTAGAGAGCTACCCAACCCCATGTATGCAGAGTCTACGGGTAATTTTTGCCCGAGCGTACGCGCTCGGAAAGCCGCACGTTAAAAACTGAACTTGTGCCACATGCCACCTTGTGGGGAGGTCTTGGGTGCCTACCGAGAAGTTAACTCTTAGAGCGTGTCGATCATTTTGCATCCTGGGGAGAGGAACCTAAAGGAGGCTCTGCCTACGGGCAGAGTCTCGTCTGGTAAAGTAGACAGCAGCGCGATCCCGCGTATGCCGGGTCTACGTGTAATTCTTGCCCGATCGTACACGCTGGGAAAGCCCTACATTAAAGCCCGGCCTTGTACCACATCCCGCTTTGTGAGGAGGTCGCGGGTAAATACAGAGGAGTTCACGATTAATCGTTACACTGCTTGTCGACTCTCAGCCTTCGGGCAGAGAGGAACTCAAAACGTGGCTATGCCTACGGGCAGAGTCTCGTCTGGGGAGGTAAAGAGCCACCTGACCAGGTGTATGCGTGGTTTGTGGGTAATTTTTGACCGATCGTACGCTCTCAGCCTTGTGCCACATCCTGCTTTGTGGGGTCTTGCGTAAATACTGAAGAGTTAATGATTAATTGTTTATTACGTTAGTCTGTGATGTCAACCGTGTACATTATTATACACCTGAATAAACAACTTTTTATTTTATATATGTATATCAAAGTTTCCTATTTACGACACAACCAGAAGATTACAACAAAACATTTCTTTTTTTATAATCATTTCAATCCAAATAAGGTGATGATGGCACTAAGACGCCAAGGATTACTGAGAGTGGAAGGGAATGTAAAGATTTTGTGGGGTGAAAGAAATGGATTCAAGAAGACAGAACATTGCACGCCTTTAATTCTTTGAAGATTGTAGGTGACTGGAAAGCAAAAAAAATCGGAAACGTGAGAGGAGCGGGAAAATAAACTCTTAGAACAAATCTTACTGTTATATCTCACTAATTCAACAATAACATAAAAATAAATTGCAAACAATGTAATAGGATGCTTAAGTTCATGGGGTCGGGATAGTAAAGAAGAAAGCTGATTAGAACAACTGCCATAAAAAATATATATATATAATTTTAGAAAAGACAGAGGGAAGCCAGACTTACGGCGGTTCGAAAAGTCACCTCTAATCGAGATGCCGCGTCAGGACAGATAACATTACAGATTCTTCTTTGGATTTTGTCGAGAATCTCGAGATATACAGCAGGAAAAGCAGACCAGATAAAGCGGCAATATTTAATGCACGGACGTATGGCAAATTTGTAAACGTTCAAGATACATTTAATGAGAAAAATTGTCTGTCATGACACAGTGAACCAGTGGTCTAGGCATTAAACCTAGCAAATTGTTCAATATAATCATTCCATATCATTATAAAACATGAGACCAATACTGCGCAATGAGTAATCTTTTTATAAGTTAGCATCGGCCATGCTGATGAGGGACAAATTCATTCACCATGATGTTTAAAGAGAGCATATTTGCATTGGAAGCGTTAAAATTTACTAATATTTCTTGTCCTAGTATACAACATATTCGAGGTACTTTTCGAGTCCAGTTGCCAGCTGTTCCGTGTGGGACCTATCAAATCTTAAAACACTTAAATAGCCCTAACTTATTAAACAAGAGATATGAATTGATCGCCACATGTAGACATAAAAATAAATACCTCTTAAAATACGTTGATCCTGATTAATTCTAATACAGTTTACAGCCTGTCTTTTTATTTTCTTCCGTTTAGTTATCTTATGTCGAGCAGATACAAGTTTTTGTTTTTTAGTTTTAGATTCTTTTATTTTCATACCATTTAAAAAATAACCTGTGTTCTTTTAAAAATATAAATTAAACCATTAATCCTCGAGTAATTTAAATATAGAATATACATCCCGCGTACTTGAAATACATTTTTCATATATAGGAACGTTTATTTTAATATATTTTTTAAATCATTAATCCTCGTTTATTTTAAATATAAAGTAATATCATTTATCCCTGTTTATTTTAAATATAAAATAAAATTCTGTCTATTTGAAAGACAATTTTTATAACCAGTAATTTCCGTATAATATATGGACTGCGCAAACATTGCGTTAAACAAATATTTTTCTTAAAA
>OZ010598.1:36235781-36273281 GCA_963932145.1 Acanthosepion lycidas | reverse complement strand
TCAAACCAGAATCAAACTTATTTAATTTGTTTTGTTATTAGCATTAAGCTTATAAGCAAGGCAAGGCTCAGATTGGGCTCAAAATTAAACATGTCTGACGGTGGACTGAAAAATTTATACGATGACTATGAAGACCAAATGCTGAAGCTGTGAAATCTTGCATGTATTAATTTCAGCTCTTCTTATTAATTGTTGCTTTTCAGGTACGATGGTTGGATGGAAATTTCATATGCTGACTATGAAGGAGTTATGCTAGAGCTGTGAAATCTTGCCTGCATTAATTTCAAATCTTTTTATTATTAATAATGGCATTGTCCCTTTCCTGACAAACTGGCATCTGACTGTTCAAAGACGACTTCAGAAGTATGATGATGGACAGGATAGTTCATATGCTTACTATGAAGGAGTGATTCTAGAGCCGAGAAATTTTGCTTGCGTTAATTTCAAATCTTATTAATAACTGCATTGTACCTTTCCTGGTAAGAATTTTTTAAAATAATTTCACGCCATGCTTTATTAGAAATTAGGACTCAAGCGGTTACCGAGTGTTAGAGAATATGAGAAAAAAATCTTACTATTAGGGAGAGAGAACAATAAAAGGACAAGATAACGATTGATATTGCATGTTTGAAAATAAAAGTTGACTGGGTAGCAAGAAGCTAGTCCACTCCACCAAAACCGCTGTTGAATGCAGATATTGCAGAGAATTCTCCATCGCATATGAACTAACCCAGTTCATCGGAAAACCTACGTCGGACGTAATGAGACATCAGACGAACCGCCTCGACCACTTACTAACCTCCTCCTTTGATAAATGCTTAGCAAAATTTTTACCTCCACTAGGCACGTCGGATCATTCCCTAATCAGTGGCCAGATAGATATGAAACTTAAGGCATCTCCTAATGTACTGTTCCGTAGAACGTTTTTCCTATAAGAAGGCAGACTTATAGAGCTCTCCTTACATGATAGAAGATCCCCTCCCAACTTTCCTTAAGCATACTATCTCCAAAAATTCCGCTCTTGTCACTAATTGGATCCTTTCTAGAAAGAAGAGTTTTATACACCAAAATAAATTCCAGCAAAAACGAAATAGTCAACTCTGTTTCAACCCTGAATAAACTGCGTCCATAACCCACAGAAACCCCTATTTCAATACCTATCGCACGGAGAGATGTGGTTCGGCCCTCAGTGAATTCAGAAATGATGGTAATCGCCGAAAAAACGTAGAAAATACCACGTTCAATTACGCACCAGCCGTCCAGACCAAGGTTGAAAAGAAACAAATTAGATTGCATAACTCTGGAGGTTCACCAACCAAATCATGACCAGAGGTAAAGCGACTGTGCACACAACTATAAATGGCCCGGAGATCATATCTTACTCGATAGATAAGGTGAACCTCTTCGCCTCTATCTTTACCGCAAAATCAACCTTAAATGACAAAGACCATCCTCTCCCTATATTCCCAAGTTCCACTGCGCACAATGTTAGGAATATTACCAGCAAAGCACGAGAAGTCTCTAGACTTTTCAAAGGACTTGACTTTAAAAAAGCTACTGGCCTAGACACAATTCCTGTAGTTGCTGTTCACCATATCAACCCGGAATTATCCCTAATCCTAGCAAAGTTATTGTTGTGGTAGGATCCACCCAATTTGCATAGTGGAGTACCGACCATATAAATATGGTTGGTACCGGGAAGAGAGGGAAGGAATCAAAAGATTCAACGAGAGACTCTGCCCGACTGCGACTCAGTCAACACATTCTCCAGGAACGGTTTTCCCAGGAATATACAAAAGACTATATGTAAATATTGTGTATACTTTCTTGTTTCAATACATTTTGTTCTAAGTACATTTTGTGTTGCATTATTATTCCATGCATTAGTCTCAACAGTTATTAAACCTGCTGCTTGAAGGAGAAATCTTTCCCAAACTTGTGGAATGTTTCAAGCATATGACCGGTTTTCAAGAACTTTGGCGTGCGATCGTCCTTTTCCCAGTACTGACACATCATTATCCTCAATATCCTCAATAAGCTTTTTAGACCATAAGGTTGTCGAGCATCGAGAAAAAAAAACCTCTTCAGCGAGAATGAGGCTCTTGATTACAAACACACCTTATGAACCATAACATTAATCTCAGAGGCCTTACTCTTTAAGCTCTCCAGTTATAGAATCACTGGAAGGTTCTTCTCGATCATAAAATCTTTCCTAACAAGAAGATCCCTGAAGGTAATTCTTGATGGCCACTCCTTCGGAGCCTTAATGATCAACGCATGGGTCATTCCTCGGACCAAGCCTCTTTTTGATTTACATAAAGGATCTGCCTAAAAACATACGCAGATCATATGTAAAAATCTGTGCCGATGATACGACTATATACGGGAGAATAGATACTTGTCATTTCACGCAACAAAATACAAAAAAATGGAAATGAATAATTATTGATGTAATTTCAAAATCTGTTCCAATCAGTTATTCAACTGAGCCAATTGCTCACAGTAATCCGTTATAAATTATTTACTTTGGATTAGACACCAGTTTAGCTGAAAAACATTTTCATTTGATGTCTGTTCTGAATGATTTGCTTCTAGTAATGAATCCAATTTTCACTTCGCCAATAAACCGAATGCTTGTTTTTTAAACCGAATACAATATTTCATCGAAACACATTTGTACAGTGTAACCCGGATATAAGAGAGTTATCGGGACCGGATAAGAAGTCTCTTATATCCGAGTTTCTCTTATATCCGGGTTTATCTTATATCCGGGTTACACCTTAATAACTTTTATGCGCGCTTCTGCATTTTTCTCTAAACGATATAACAGCGACCAATCACTGCAGAGACAGCACACAACGAAGTAAATTTGAAAGACGCTTCTACGTTTTCTATTAGGTTGGTGCAAAAATATTGTCGTTTTCTCACATAGTGACATATGCCAGAAAACGACATTATTTTTGCATCGACCTACTAGTATAATTTGCAAATTACGAAGCAAGGAACGTTTCCATAAGACAATTGTTCTTTTAGTAATATCAGGAATGAGGCAATTACTACATGAAATGTTTTCTTTTAAAGAGGCGTCAAAAGATTGCGTCAAGTCTCTGGATTAAATAGTAATTCCGTGCATTATTTGATTTAATTAACTCATACTAACCTATGATGTTAAAACTATTTAATCAGCGCCTGGCATAAAATTTAAGAATGGCGTAAAATGTTTTAGAGAAAAGGTCAGCGAATTTTTTAAATCTGGAAAGAGAAATTCAATTAGTTTAGTTTTTTCTAGATATTAAAAATTTTGTGGGCTTAACAAGAATACCATGGTGTTACCCGATTTAGACGGTGCAATATAAAATTACTGTGTTTTGTATTAGAGAAAAATAATTTTAGCTAAACTTACTCCTTTCATATAAAATCTTGGAATCACTTGATTTTTCGTTCTGCGCAGTGATCTGTTCTGGAAATTTCCAGTCTACGATTTTGATTTCCAAAATATATTTCATAGCGAGACTGCAACCTGCTACGAAGCTTCTGGTAAGCATCATTATTGTAGATGTGGTTAGTAACCCAATGGTCTGCCCATTGAGTATTGGCTCTTTTGTCTCTGGTAGAAGAATAAATGACCAATTTTCTGTGTGTAGTGTTTTCTTTTTCTTTACTTTAAGTTTAACAATGGGTATGGTCTACTTCATTTATTCATTAAATTTTAATAGTGGATCTATAATTACCAGATTGAGAAGGTGTCTCAATATAAGTCTTCTTCTTGAGATAAGTGCTTTGCTGGTTGATAAGTCTTAAGATCTGTCTATATTTCTGAGATGATGTATTATGTATACTATTTGCATTATTGGAACTATTGTCCTCATCCTTGTTGTCATATTCATCACAACGTCTCAGCCGTTGTACGCTCTGGCCTTTTCAGGTGGTTGGAATGTCAAACTGATCCCTTTATTTCGCTCACTAGTTAGACTGTTTAATTCCACGTGCCATATCTAATTCATATTAGTTATCACTTATCTCCTGTTAATTCCCCTCTCAAAGGTATCCACCGCCTTAACCAGGTATTGAACTCACACACTGTGGGTCCTGTCACAAGATCTGTCTAACGCCTTTATCGACTCTGTCATGCGTCGTGTTTTTACCAGAGCTCATATTGCAATTTTCGTTGTTATTATCGTCTATCTCTGTCATTCCTTATTACTGGTTCCCATATTGTATTCATTTCTATGCTTAGTCGGCTCAGAGGATCTTTGAGGCCTAGCATATGTGCAGATTCCTAAAGTATACGAATTTTCCAATGATGTTCTTTGTCTATGATTTAAACCTGCTTCCACAGAGGGCGGTGATCGCCCTTTTCTCCCCATATGTGGTCCGCCACGCCTGATTTTTCTGCTTCCCCTTGTGTTACAGCTTTCTGGTGTTCTTGAAGCCTTGCCTTATGAGAGCGGCCTGTCTCCTCTTTATATCTATTTCCGCAGCTGCACAGGATGGCGTACACACAGTCCTTAGTGATGTTCTTCTCTAGGGGGTGTGTCTTACTCGGGAGAGCTATCTGCGAAGTGTCGTCTAACTTTTGAAGTTTGCCTGTCTTACAGTTTTTTGTATATATTATGTAACTAGTGAGCCAGTTCGAATGACACGATTCACTTTATAGTCCACCAATGGAAGGTTAACCAATCAGAAGACGTACAACATACAATCTGTCGTGTATAAAGGAGGCCATTTTGTTCACACTACCCGAATGTCCAATCTAGCTTGTCAGGCGAAGAGAATCGAATGGACGAACTACGCTCTGCTACTTTGCTGCGATATCCACTGCTAACCTGAACTACGCTTTCCTACTGTCCCCGAAATATTCACTGCTAACCTCTGGCTTCTATACTCGAAGACGACCGTCAAAATGTCTAACGGCCTGATGTTATATGGATCGCAGATCCTTTGTATTTTCTCTGATAACCCCTTCACATTAGGCAGGCAATATGAGCTCTGGTAAAAACATGCATGATAACAACAAAAATTGCAATATGAGCACTGGTAAAAAAAATGAAATCCCCAAATTCGTACACGGAAGTCCTCAAGGACACATGGCACAGTGGATAAAGGCGTTAGTTAGATCCAGTGACAGGATTCAAAGACTGAGTTTCATCGGAATAAATGAGTATTACGATAAACGATATCTGGCAGCAAGGCAGCTGATTGCATCAATGAAGGTTTTGAAGAGCGTGGAACCACATTTTAATAGCTGTTGTTTCCAGGCCCACCTTGACCAAAGTTTGGAGCTCCTGTTTGGCTCCCAGCAAATAGTTAACCCTCAAACAAAAGCAAAACACTATCAAAGTATAGATACCATTTTTATAGTAAAAATACTATTAGTACATTTTAATACAAAAAAAATGACCAACAATACATATTTATAGTAAAATGATAACAATGCATATTTATAGCAAAATGATCATCACATTTTATCTGTAGCTGAATCATACAGTTGCGTTCAAATATATTTAGTCGAAGCCATAAATTCATTTTCAAAATATTTCGATCTCGGCTTTAAATAACCCATAGAGATCGATATTCTTCTAAACAGAAT
The DNA here is from genome assembly GCA_963932145.1 of Acanthosepion lycidas. Taxonomy (NCBI): domain Eukaryota; kingdom Metazoa; phylum Mollusca; class Cephalopoda; order Sepiida; family Sepiidae; genus Acanthosepion; species Acanthosepion lycidas. Next base: position 36,267,691 of record OZ010598.1, on the reverse strand, counting down.
CAACCAAAAAACCAACGAGCATGAACACTTTCATGGCATTAATCCATATATTATCCGACAATTTCTTAAATCTAACTGTATTTCAAAATATAACCAACAAAACAAGGACATAAAACACATATAACCACCACACAGACGTGTATCTTAGCAAAAGGTGAATATCATCTAACATGTATTCAATTATAAAAGCAGAATAACATATCATATATTAATAATTTCAATGCTTCCCAAAAAATTAAATTTTGACATTAAATTAACCAAAAGGAGTTGATACGCCGTCAAACAAATCAATTAATCGAACTAAGGTGATGTATTCGATGATGTTTCATTTCACAAAAAAAAAAAAAACACACAGAAAAAGTTAAAAGAAACTATATTAAATTGTCTAGACAAGATAGCAAAACATGTTAAAAATAAAATGTCAGCGTCCCCTACCTTCGTGCGCATGCGTAGTCACTTCAACGTAAACATCACATTATTCCGATGATGTCCTGAAGGCAAAATTCGTTACAACTAATTTTCTTCCACTTTGTCATTGATTTGCCTAAAATTGTTCTATTATGTAAAAATTACATATATTTTTCATATATATATATATATATATATATATATATATATATATATATATATATATATATATATGTATATATATATATATATATGTATATATATATATATATATATATATATATAAACACACATATACATATATGTAATTATATATGAATATATATATATATATATATATATGTATAGCAATTTAATTACAAATTTGATGAATTCTCTGTAACACGATTCGTCGTCTAGAAAATCTTCAAACAAAATAATGTGTCTATTTAAGGAATTATATATAAATACAGTGTTTCCACATCATCATATTTTCCCCTAGGCACAAAATTATAACCGACGCTTGCATTTATATCACCTCCCTATGTATATATTAGGTTGGTGCAAAAATAATGACGTAATAATGTCGTTTTGGACGTATTTTTTAACGTCAAAAAACGACATTATTACGTCATTATTTTTGCACCAACCTAACATATATATATATATATATATATATATCCTTCAATTAAAAAAAAAATTACTTTCTTCCGATTGTGTCTGTCTAGAATTTTCATACTTTATCATTCTAACTCTCTACACTATTTACATTCAGACTATTACCCTCATCTTTGTTATTTTTATCTCAACGTTTCGGCCTTCTTCGGGTTTATATCGCTCCGGGTAACCTACAGGAAATTTGGAACTGAATGCTATTTAATCTAGGAAGGTAGACTGTATATCGTCTAGTTCTTATCGTCCTTTAGTACTGTTCATTGATTGCTCATCTGCTTCCACTGAATGCATGGTCTGACACAGGGATTATAATCACAAACAACTATATCACGAAATTCTCAAAACAAAGCTTTTGCCCACTAGACCATTGTCCTACTGGTCAATGGTGTAATGCTTAAAAGCATAAAGTAAGCTTCTTTCTTCTTTTTATGTACCATGTCCTTTCAGGACGTAGGCGATCCTGGCCCTCCACTTCCCCCATACCTTGTGGCTCTGAACAGGTTTTGTATATCTGCCAACTTCCCCACATCAAGCTCCGCCATCTACCTGCTAAATCCCGCCACATATGTCATCCGCTGCTTTCCCCTGCCTTTCCCCCTCCATTCGTCTCGTGAGTATCAGATTCTCCAGGCTCTCTTTTCTCATCACGCGTCCCAGAAATTTCATCTGCCTCTTCCTTATGTTAAACATAAGCTTCCTCCTTGTTTGCATCCACTCCAAGACCTCATCGTTGCAGACATGTTCGGTCCATGATATCCTCAGCATCCTTCTGTAGAACAACATCTCCGCCGTCTCGAGTCTCTTCTTCATCCTTGAGGATGCTGTCCAACATTCATTGCCGTATAGGAGGGCAGATGTTGTGTAGCAGCTCAGTAGTCGATTCTTTGTCACCATAGAAATCCTCCTGTTTTGCAGAACTCTGCCCAGCTTTTGGAATGCGTCCTTGGCCATTCCAAATCGTTTTCGGATCTCAGCGTCGCACCTAACTTCCTCCATAGGAACACTTCCCAGATACTTAAACTTCCACATATGTCGCATCTCGTAAAACACTGTAAACTGTTGGAGCAAACTGAGACACGTAAACCTACACTTCCCTGCTGATTAGGCTGCTGCTGCTTCTGCTGCTGTTGGATGCCATGTTTTGACTGCTGCTACGGCAGTTAAAATTTTTGTTATTATTTATTTCCGATTATACAGATACTTTGGCACAAAGCCGAAGTCGGGAAGGCGGGGCTGGTCTTCATTAGCTACCCTAGTCCTACTAAATCACATTCACGGTCTATTTGTACAATACAATTTGCTCATTCACCACAAGAACTTATCCGTTCCCTCTCAACCTGCAGACACTAAAGTACCACATATTCACAGGGGACCTACACACACCCCATGAGATAAATACTTGATGGAAGTCCAATTAATATATATATATATATATATATATATATATGTATATATATATATATATATATATATATATATATATATATATATATATATATATATATTAGGTTGGTGCAAAAATAATTTCGTTTTCTAACATATGTTACTATGTGAGAAAACGAAATTATTTTTGCACCAACCTAATATATATATATATATATATATATATATATATATATATATATATATATATATATATATATATATATATATATAAATTCCATGATAAATGAAATGATGGGGAGGGTATAAAACCCGAAAAAGAAACAAAATAAAATGAAAATCGAAACACATGTTAGAATGACCCGTCCACCCGTCAAAATGGTAAGACAGGTCGCTCTATTCTGCCGAAAGGCAGAATGAAGAAGCACAATCGCTAATGGAATAGAGAGGGTAAAAATAAATGGCGGAATGGAACAGTCAAAGGCTGACCCAACCGAGATGAAAAAAGGGGACAACCCCCCCACCAAAAAAAAAAAACAAAAACTGGGGAGTTGTTTATTAGCGGTTCCCGCATTGTATTTACTTTTATCCTGGGCCTTATAAGCAGGTCTTCATAGGCTAGTATGTACGTCTTACTAGCCTAACTAGAGAGTGTAACTTATGATAATTCCTCTTCCTAGAAATTCAGACAAAAGTATACAAATGTATATATCATTTTTCCATATATATATATATATATATATATATATATATATATATATATATATATATATATATATATATATATATATATATGTATGTGTGTGTGTGTGTGTTAGAAAGATAGAGAAAGAGAGAGAAACAGTCAACACTGAAAAAAACCTACCTATCTATATTTGCCATTCCTTCTTTGGTTGCTTGAGCATTACTGTTTAATTTTGACCCCCCCCCACGCTCTCCGCCCAACCGAGGAGGTGAATCCTGGTGTCAGGTCTCCGAGGAGCCGAGCCAATATTTATCCATAATTTTTTTGTTAACATGCATATGCGTAACAACCAGTGGCCGCCATCTAATAATAAATCTCCCATTTTCATGGTGCAGAAAAAAATATATGACCATTGACTTTTCCTGGTTCGATGAATTGAAAACTGAAAAATTGAAGGGGGCGTTCTCTGATTTCATTTATTTAATTTAGTTCAAGCTCCACCCTGGTTAGAATTTTATTAAAATATAAATAAATAAATGACAAATTCTGTCTGTGTGTCTGAAATCTCTCTAAATCGGGTCATATACACATGTTATAGCTTTTTGGAACATGGATAATACTTAGGGCAAGAATAACACGGCGCGTAGAAGTAGTCAACTGCTAGAAGTGAGTCAAGTAAATTGCACAATGAATCTCCAACTGCAGGATATCTACCAACCACACCACACAGTCATATGTGGCACAAGGCAGAATTTAATGTGGGTATCCAAGCCCGTAGGCTCGGCCAAAATTTCCTTTTTGATCCCGAGTAGAGTGTTTGACCAGCAGAGCTGGAGACGAATCCTCAACTGCAGGATATCTGTCAACCACCCCACACGGTTAGATTTGGCACAAGGCCGAATTTAATGTGGGTTATCCGAGATCGTAGGCTCGGCCCAAAATTCCCCATAGACGCCGTATAAAACGGGGCCGGGTAGCTGTTTCCCGAGACGAGACTCTACCCTTCGACTCGTCTGAACGGAAGCACAGCTGGAAACAAATCTCTAAATTCAGACCAACATACAGTATTTACTACTTTATTTATGTGAATGGGGATATATCGATTAGCGTCTGTAGGTATGCTACAATACTAATGTTCACTGTTATCGCTCTTTCCTGGATAGACGGTGGTTCTTTGATTAATGTTCGAAGTTTTGTAGGAAACCAACATCTTAATTATGATATTATTCTCGTTAAATTAAACATAATATCCATTTTAGTTATTGCTGTTGTTGAAAGTCCTCAAGTACTGAACTTTCTGTTATTTGTTAGAGTGATTTTGTTCGTGATTCTGCAATGCCAGTCAACGAGGTTCGAAGAATTGTCCTCGATAAACTACATCCGCGTCCTGGGTAAGAGGATAAACTAAGTCCGACAGCAAGGCCTCTAATCAGGAGGCTTTGAGGAGTGCGAAACCACATCTTAATTGCTGGTGTTCCCAGGTCCACCCTGACCCTGGGTGGTAGTTAGGGTCCAAGCTATGGGTAAATAGTTAACCCCCAAATTGGGGTAAAAATGTGTAAAAATAGGTTTTAATACCGGCAATAAATTTTTGTCGGAATATTACCAGTAATGAATTTTTAAAGCAAAAAATATTACCAGCAATACATTTTTGGAAAGAAAAATATTAGCAGCAATAAAAATCTTGTCTGAATTAAATAAAACATTGAGGTTAATATGCCGTAAAACAAACCAAATCAAATCATTTTTAAACATAGACGCGTAAAAGCGGTTGAAAAAAAACTGGCAGTTAATATATTTATACTCTATATTTATATCTGTCTATATTTCTGAGATGACGTATTATTTACACAATATACATATATATTACATTATTCGGACTATTGTCCTCATATTTGTCGCCATATTATTACAACGTTTCAGCCGTTCTAGTTCTACGTGCCATGCGAAAAGAAATATAAAAGGGAGACAGATCGGCCCCTTAAGGTAAGGCTTCAAGAACACCAGAAAGCTCTAACACGAGGGGAAGTGGATAAATCAGGCATGGCTGACCACATATGGAGAGGAAAGGAAGATCACCGCCCTCTGTGGAATCAGGTTGAGATCATAGACAAAGAACACCATGGGGAAATTCTTAAACTTAAGGAATCAGCTCATCCACTAGGCCACAAAAATCTCCTGAGCCGACCAAGCATAGAAATGAATACAATATGCGAACCAGTAATAAAGAGTGCATGAGAAAAGCGATAATAACAACAAAAATTGCAATATGAGCACTGATAAAAAATGATCGCTTTGATATTAAGTCTATAATGCTCAGAAATTCAGACACAGATGTCCTCAAGGGCACATGGCACAGTGGGTAAAGGCGTTGGTTAGATCCAGTGACAGGACCCAAAGAGTATGATTTCAATACCCGGCAGTTAAAGCTGTGGAGAACATCGAGAGGGGAATTAACAGGAGATAACTGATAACTGATATCCATTAAACATGGCATGTGGAACTAGAACAATTTACCCCAGTGAGCGAGGTCAGTTTGACATTCCAACCATCTGAAGAAGTTCGGAGCGTACAACGGTCGAAACGTTGTAATAAATATGGCGACAAATGTAAAAAATTTGATGCTATTCCTGACATCCGTAACATCTGACGAGGCTATTTAAGAATATGACTTGAATTTATGGGTTAATAATGTGATTTATCCCTGGTAGTTTGCGGTGGTGGCCAAAACTATGATTCTCCCAGCTTATTCTATGATCACTTCCCTTATCTCTTATGCCAAATTTGTTATAAATGAACCATCCACCAAGTTATTTAAAGGGTGTTTGTATTTATTAATACATCATGATACACTTTTATGATGGATTGATGTTACGCGCCATCTTTGTTTTAATTCTATTTCGAAATCAGAGATTCTGTTTTGGAAGGGTTTATTTTAATTCTCACCTCTTGGAATACTTTATCGCACTTCACTTTCCGTTTGTGAAAATCACGTTCAACGTCTTGCTTTCTATTCAACTCTGACCTTCAAAAGTTTAAATAGAATTTCCAAAAACTTAAATATCAATCGCAATTGTCTGTATTCTTAATTCCAATTAGTTTATTGTTCTTTCTCTTTAATAATGTTTTTTTCTCATATTCTCCAACGCTCAGAAACAACCACTTGCGCCTTAGTGGCTTTATTGCCTTGCTTGGACTGAAATTATTTTTTTGTATTTATATTAATACATATATTCACTTTTCTTTCCATAGTTATAAGTTTCAATGGATCTATCTATCTATCTATCTATCTATCTATCTATCTATCTATCTATCTATCTATCTATCTATCTATCTATCTATCCCAACAGGTTCATTATCTATCTATCTATCTATCTATCTATCTATCTATCTATCTATCTATCTATCTATGCCAAAAGGTACATTATCTATCTATCTATCTATCTATCTATCTATCTATCTATCTATCTATCTATCCCAAGAGATTCATTATCTATCTATCTATCTATCTATCTATCTATCTATCTATCTATCTATCTATCTATGCCAAAATGTACATTATCTATCTATCTATCTATCTATCTATCTATCTATCTATCTATCTATCTATCTATCTATCTATCCCAAGAGATTCATTATCTATCTATCTATCTATCTATCTATCTATCTATCTATCTATCTATCTATGCCAAAAGGTACATTATCTATCTATCTATCTATCTATCTATCTATCTATCTATCTATCTATCTATCTATCTATTTATCTATCTATCTATCCCAAGAGATTCATTATCTATCTATCTATCTATCTATCTATCTATCTATCTATCTATCTATCTCAAGAGGTTCATATCTATCTAGACTTCGAATACACGCCCATTCGCAATTACGCTCGTACTTTATTTCCGCCTACCACGCAAGTGCTCTTGGGAAAATAGCCAGTCCCCACATGAAGACCTACAATTTCTCTTGCCAAATAATAAACATTCAAGAGTAACCAAGTAATCGCTGAGGCCACCTTTTACTATTATCATCGTGGGATATAATGAATGAGCAATTCTGGCGTAAGCCATAAAATGACTAAGAAAATGTAGTGGAAGGAAATGAAAACAAAATAAATTTAAGATCTCCTGAATTAAACCCAAGCAAAGTAATATATTTTATAAAAGAACAAATAAATGGATACATACGTATGCACTCATGGCCGCCCGCACACACACACACACACACACACACACACACATTTAGACACACACACATATATATATATATATATGCATTATGCATATTCAAAATATATTGGTATATATATATATATACATATATATATATATATATATATTGTATATTCAAAAATATTTTGTTAAATATATAGGACAACGAATGTCTATTATACCTGATCATGAGCCGTTCTAAATTTGATATATTTGCTTTCATTTCGGGAGAAAATAAAGAAAAAAATTATCCATCATTTGCATATTTTTTATTATTATTTACTCTAAGCATTCGGCTTACATGATTCATCTACAGAGTCGTTTTATGGATATTTAAAAAAAAAAAAAAGGGAAATTTTTGGTATGTTCTTAATTAATTTTCTAAGGCTACAAATAATTAATCCGTGAATTTGAAAGGATCACAATGAATGAACTGCATTGGACTAAATATATTATGTTGTTAAGACTACGCATGCACACGACAGATGGTTGCTGGGAATTTTAGAATTTTTTTTTTTTTTTTATCGGCCAAATTCATTTAGAATCTTTTACTTTTTCTCTCCATCAAACTCGAAATGAATTTGGATGAGAAAAAAAGATGAGAAAAAAAATGTAAAATTCCCAGCATCCCTCGTTCTTGCGCATGTGTATTCCTACCAACATAAAAAAAAAAAAAAAATAGTCCTATGAATTCCTGAAGGACGAAACACATCGCAAGTAAACTTTTTATACTTTGTCATACAATTACCCCAATACCGTCCCTGATAAAATAAAAATATATATCCGTATCCCAGATATATATTAGTCCACTTCATCATATATGTTCTCATATCCCTCTCTCTCTCACTCTCTCTCTCACTCTCTCTCTCTGTCTCTCTCTGTCTCTGTCTCTGTCTCTCTCTCTCTCTCTATATATATATATATTATAGATGTATCTGAATGTTTATCTGTGTACATGTATTTATTTTTTGTATGAATACTTTGATGTGCGTGTTGAAATGAAGAGAGATATAAATATTTTTCTTGTCCGTACACCTTTCTATTTCTGTGTAAGTGTGGATGTTTATAACTACTTGTATATGTGGATATGTCATACTTTTTTGTGGGTGTGTGTGTGTGTGCGTGTGTATGGTTCTTTGTATATGCGTATTTAAGAACATACACTATTCTGTTTCCTTAATTGCTCTGATTTTTTAATCCCTTCCTTAGATAACATAGACAGCTTCGCTAGCATGGTATATATTAGGTTGGTGCAAAAATAACGTCGTTTTCTCACATATGTTACTATGCGGGAAAACGACGTTATTTTTGCACCAACCTAATATCTATCTATCTATCTATCTATCTATCTATCTATCTATATATATATATATATATATATATATATATATATATATGTATGTAGTCTGTTTAAACGTTATTTTTATAGATAAAATTATTTATTCAGGTCGGTAAATGTAATTAATATTGTTTATTATAAACAGAACATTTACTTAATAATTGTATCTATCAAAATAACTTATAAACAGAAAATATATTACAATAATTGTCGGACTTAGTCCACTTCATTTTATATGTTGTTATTTGTCTGAATTAATATATGCTTCGAGCAGATAGGATCGTTCGAGAAAGATCGTGGGAACTGTGTTTGTTTAAAAATAGTAATTTGATTTTGCTAAGCAGACGATTTCTCAGAAGCTAAATGGCCCAATGATGTTTCCCTGTATGATATAGGTTCGATTCCAGTCCGACGAAGTAAATTTTCTACGAAATTTCCGGGACATTCTGGCCGGTAAATGTTAATTAATACTGTTTGTTATAAAGATAGCTTTTACTTAAATAATTGTATTTGTAAAAAATAACGTATAAATAGAAAATATATTAAAATAATTTTCAGGCTTATTCCATTTCATAATATATAAATATATATTAAAATATTTGATCATTTAATTAATTATCCACACACACACACACATACACACACACACATATATATATATATATATCAGTGAACATTGACGTCAATACTCAGAGGCGACAGGCTGTTTCATGCTGGACGCAATCGTCAGGTCTGTCTGTCTCTCTCTCTCTCTCTCTCTCTCTCTCTATATATATATATATATATATATATATATATATATATATATATATATATATACATATAGGGAGATGTTAAGGGGTTGTGTTGAAATATACTAGTAACAATTTCTGCCGTTAGTCCCATGATATTAATAAGGAGATTTTTTTTTTCATTAGGCACATCATTTATCAGGTACAGTTTTATTGATTTATAAGATGATATGGCAGGTAGCGGAAATAAAGTACACAGCATATGTGTTATCATTAAAGATATAAGAAATATGATGCGTTTCTAAATCTTTAGGTGGCGAAATGTAGAAAGAAGTTTTAAGGATGTTTCCAAAATGAATATTAGTTCGATAAACTGGGTAAAGAAAATCGATATATAAGATCATTATATTTTAGACCCTCCCCTGCGACAACAATTAAGAGAACATTAGATTTTATGATTGAATGACTGATTTATTTCAGGCGTTAGCAATAGTTTGTGGGTTATTTGCACTATTTACATGGGGAATATTATGCTCTGATCATTATTTTTGTTATCACAACGTTTCGGTCGTTTTTCCCCAATCACAGCCTTCATCAGACTTATAAGCATCCGAGTAAAATATAAGGAATTTTAAAACGAACCCGTTATTAGCGGCTCCTATATCGTATTTATTTTTATGCTAGGACTACTAATAAGGTCTTCATATGCTACCAGAAAGAAAGAAGGCCAATAACATTATGTGTTTCACTGAAACACGAGTGGACATCTTCAGTGAGTGCAGACAAGAGTGACAATCAGTAGTAGCATAATATAAGATAACTAAGGCTAGGTTTAAAGCTCCATGTGATCCAAAGATAATTGTCTTCTGAGCCTAGTGGAGTTGGGGAATTTCGTGAAATGATAAATGAATTTGAATCAAAGGGGGAAAAAATATTTTCAGTGGGGGTGAGGTTTGTGCAGCTACGCCCTTTGAACGTTTCGGCCGTTGTACGCTCCGGCTTTCTTCAGGTGGTTGGAATGTCGAATTGAACCCTTTATTTCGCTCACTGGAGTAGACTGTTCTAGTTCCATGTGCTATGCTTAATGGATTTCAGTTATCAGTTACCTTCTCAAGGACACAAGGCATAGTGGATAAAGGCGTTAGTTATATCCAGTGACAAGACCCAAAGATTGTGAGTTCAATACCCGGGTAAGGCACTGGAGAATTTGGAGAGGGGAATTAACTGGAGATAAGTGATAACTGACGTCCATTATACATGGCAAGTGGAATTAGAACAGTCTACCTCAGTGAGCGAAATAAAGGGTTCAGTTCGACATTGCAAACACCTGAAGAAGGCCGGAGCATACAACGGTCGAAACTTTGTAATAAATATGACGACAAAGATGAGGACAATACTCCGAATAATGTAAATAGTGTACATAAGACCTCATCTCAAAAATATGGACAGATACTGACTCCAAAATATTATTACTTTAAGAATATATACAAATAAAGTTAGTATCTTTTATATTAGATACATTGAATGGAAATATATATTCAAACCAGAATTCTAATTATGAATCACCACAAGCAAAATATCCAATATTTTTTTTGTTATATTCGATAAGTAGAAACTGTATAAAAAATTGTAAAAGATTACAAAAAAGGTTATTCAACGAATAAGATTCGTTAGATAATTTGATGGATCATAATTAATAAAAATAGTAATAGATATAGATGTATATAACAACATAATACTGCTGTGAACATATTATAAGATGTTTTAAACTGTATTGTATATTGAAAATCACACTAAAACTATTGCACTGTATAACATATTACACCGTAATATAGATAAATTGTTCAGTGTAGTTTCTTTTTGAATAAGTGAAGATCTTATTTGATGGCACAATGTTTTATTAATATTGTGTTTGTGCCACGCATCTTGTCAATATACAATTTGTAAAGCTTCAGTAAATTATAAATTTTATATGGATGTGAATAAGGCTTTCACTCATCATCGAAATCATATTGCAACGCTATAATATAAAATCTCTTTTTCTTTAAACTCGTATCATTCAAATGTTTTGTTTCGTTTTTTATCATATCAAACACCAAATTTCAAATTGATTGCTATACTACAATTCCAAAATCGATCTTCCGTGATGAACATATCTGGACGAATCACTGAGTAGAAGCAGAGAATGATGATAAAACGTTAAATATGGTTTAGCATTGCAGAGTAAAAGAGAGCCATAATCACTTAGAAGAGGAAGGATTGTAGATTGGATGATTTGTTTTTTATACAGGTTATCAACCCTTCCTGGGTTATTTAAAGTCGAAACCTATTTTGGTTCCTAAAAATAATTCGAGTGAAGATTGCCTTAAAAAATGTTCTTTAAGAATATCAATGATTTTTCCCGGATACAAGTCTTACAGTTTAACCGAGGGCAGAGATCGATCCATGCCTTTTTCAAAGATGTTTATGCGTGTATGAACGTATCGAACTCAACTGGAATTCGAACACCTTTCATTACACCATCTGCGCATCAACCTGCAACACGAAAGCTGACGGTTCAAAAAAAGAAAAAAAAATCGAACATTACATTTCAGATAAAAGAATATATGCCGAAATAGCTTGGTGTTAGTCTTTTTTTCACAGCTTAAATATTAAAGATCAGCTATAGCATCAAACTTGATTATAACTGATTTGTTGCCATGAAGAAATGATATTGCAGCTTCTTGCGATAACGCTCTTCCCACATGTTAAGTTAAACTACTTCTTAAAAAATGCTGTCATAATGTTTTAGAAGGACCCCAACCAATTGAATATGTTGTATTGTGGTGTATGAAAGATGAACGGATACGAATGAATTCTTATAGTGACTGAGTAAATTGTGATGAATGAATGGATTAGGAATCAGATTAGCTCGGTTGAGCATAACCGGAGACGACCAAACTCCCTTTTCGGCCATTTGCCAACATTGTATTCTTATACAATAAGTATACACCTTCTTTATACAATAAATATGCACTAAATACTTTATACAATAAATTGACACTTTATACAATAAATATACACTTTATAGAATAAATATACACCTTCTTTATACAATAAATATACACCTTCTTTTAAAATGGATACAATAAATATACACCTTTTTTGAAAATAAATACTTTCCTGCTTGCTTCGATCAAGGAAAGTTAAAAATCAAGCTGAAACACCAAGAGACCATTCATCTAGGGAGTATCCCTCTTTCGGGAGGTCGTTGGGTTTGTTGCTCAGCGCCTGAAGCGTCCCCAAAGGTGAACAGTGTCGAGAACAATTTTACCAGGGTATTGCTCTTAAACCCCCTTTAAACTGACCTTGTATCACATTTGGTTGAGGCGATGTCACACTGGAAAGTAAATCCTATTAAAATAAATACTTTCCTTTCGATCTGGAAAATTGAAAATAATATTACGCTCAACAGACAGACCACCCCCCCAGGCAGTACCCATACTTCGGGAAGCGGGTGTGTTTATTCCCCGGTGCTTGAGGCGTTCCCAAAAGGGGAAGTCTCCAGGAGACTTGAGTAATTTTTCAACGGTATAGCCCAATTTAAACTGACCTTGCAGCACATTCTGTAGCGACACGAGGTGGGCTGAAAAAATATACCCACTTTCTTGTAAAATAACCTCCATGGAGAAGTACTGTTTGCTCTAAACTTTCTTTTCGCTAGTAGCCTTGAGCCAGACTAAACAATGTCGATTATTAATGGACATTATTTCAGTGTATCGAGAACAACGCAACCGATACCGATGCCTGGATATCCGTGATTATAAGGCATCAACATAAGAAAGTCATGAAGACTGGCTCTTTGCAATAACAATTTTTTTTTTTATTTCCTTCGCCTTTGTCGGTTGACCAGCAGCTCCCGTTTCCTGTGTTAATGAAAATGTCTTTCTCGAAAATTGAAAGAGTTTATATTTGTCTCTCCAAATTTTAGTTTCATTTTTAAAGAAATGTTGCTGTCTCATCAGAATGTATTGTCCCTCCTTCGTAAATTCAGAGAATAGTTAGCCTGTCGACAAAAGGAAATAACTGGATTCAAACAATGAAGCAAGTCACACAAAACGATATCTGGAAATTATTTATTGATGTGTATCTGATTTCATAGATTTTAAATGCCGGTCTTGTCATTGGTATATACAATACAAATTTTGGAAAGTCGTTAATTAAGTTATAAACGAAGTTTGTACAAAGATCTTGTCTTTTAAATACAAATATTGCACATCTTAATTAAGTTATAGGAAAACTATGTACAAACTTTTCATTTGCATGTCTTGAGATATTTTCGACACCTCCCGCTGTCAGAAATATTTAGATAGACATTTCAACTCGAAAAGTATGACTTTCATGAGCGAGAGTGAGAGAGAGAGAGAGAGAGAGAGAGAGAGAAGGAGAGAGGGAGAGGGGAGAGAGAGTTAAAATAGAGGTAAAAACGAGGGCCGGATGTAGAGAAATATAGAGAGAGAGAGCGATGAATAGGAGGGAGGGAGGGCGATAAAGAGAAAGAGATTGAAAGAGAGGAAGAGCGAAAAAGGGAGAAGAAAAGAGCGATGGAGATAGGAAGGGAAGGAGAAAGATGAAGAGATAAGTGGGGAGGGAGAGATTTATATAAACAGAGAGGCTTTGAAGGAGAGAGTGGGATAAACAGGAAGAATGGAGAGAGACAAACAGAGGCATTAAAGGAGAGGGATGAAGAGAAAGGAAGAGAGATAAAGAGGGCAATATAAATAAATAGGAAGTTGGTGGAGAGAGATAAATAGCGAGGGCGTTAGAAAGAGAGAGAGAGAGAGAGAGTATAGATTCACAGCCTCAAGACGCTAGATTTTGCTGCTGTGAATTCTGTAGACAATACTATTACTATGGAGTGGAATTGCAATCCTCTTACCGAAACCGTCTTTTTTTAATTGAGAGTTATGACTCTGTTAGACTGGTTTCCAACCAAGGCTAGGGATAAAAATGAAAGCTACTATTTAACCCGTAGCTGTAGGGAGAAGAAATAGATTCATACCTTTTGTAACGGTATTAGTGCGGAAGTTAACGCAACAACTTAGGCCGGAATTTGAATTCTGAATACTGTCACCACTTTTCGTCTTAATAGATCATGTTATGTGTACTTTATTATCCATGTTAGGTTTACGACCACATCATGTTGAAGCACCGGTTTCTGTGCCATCACTGAAGTTAAGCAACGTTGACCCTGGTCAATAATACCGAGATTAACAACCGCTTGGGAATACCAGGTGATGTAAGCTTAGATATGTCGGTGATGTAATGGATAAATGTTCGGAATTGTGAGTCGCAAAGCTATGTTCCAATTCCAGTTAGGTTCGTTATACATGACCCTTTGGTGGCTGTAGGGTTTCAAATTAACCCATAAATGTTTTTCTTTTTGCTATGTATTTTGAAAATCCAACACACACACACACACACACACACACACACACACACACACATATATATATATATATATATATATATATATATAGTTTTAAGGTGTGATATATTTATGGGATAAAATGCTCAATATCACAGATAGAGCGTATGTAAATATAAAAGTAAACATTGAAGTCAACACTCAGAGGTGACAGGTTGTTTCATTCTAGACGCAATATTGCATCTAAGTTGAAAGTGTGTCACCTCTGTGTTGACTTCACTTATATATATATATATATATATATATATATATATATATATATATATATATATATATATATATATATATATATGCACACACACACACACACACACAAATACCGCCCAGCCTAATATATATAGTTGCACATATTCAGGGTGCAATGGATAAATTGTCGTCTAAATTACGCAAAAATGAAAATAACTCCGGCATCTCATTTTAACATATCTATTTACTTCAAAATAACTTTAAAATACACGAGATTAAATTTATGGAATAAAATCGGCATTGGCTTGAACCTCAGCCGCCAGACGACTTCAGAATCTCCAGCATCTCTTCTGGACGGTCTCTTTGTTTAATTTGGTGAATGCTACCACAAACCTTGCCTTCCGTTCATCTCCGGTGTTACAAGGAGTCTCTGTCGGTCTCTCGCTCAATACACAATAATCAAGGGAGTTACAGTCTGGGAAGTTAGGTGACCAGATGTAAGGGGTGATGCGGTCACAGAAATTATCTGACTGCCATGACTAGGTTCTCCTGTTTCTGTCACATTGCATAGTGTCTTGTTGCTAGACATAGGGTCTTCTAGCTGCCACACTCTTGCCCCAGAGCAGTACTATCTCCTCACAACACTTGATGTAGGCCTCCATATTTAGTCTGCATCCCTTTGGATCCCGTTCGTGTTTCTGGAAGTTCGTTTTATAAAATCTATATTTTTATATTCTTTATTGTAATATTTTGTTTTTGTTTAGGCGTTCACTATTTGTTTAGGCGTTCACTATTTGTCTATATCTTGGACTCTAACAGGTGCTATCAACCCGGCCAGCTTTTTTTTCTGAAATGTATTGGTGGTAAGTAATTTTTTTTCCCCCAGAAATATTAGGTTGGTGCAAAAATAATGTCGTTTTCTCACATATGTTACTATGTGAGAAAACGACATTATTTTTGCACCAACGTAATATATTGCTGCTGATATTTTTTTTTCAAAAAAAACATTTCTAGTATATTTACTATAAAAATCTATTTCTATACTTTCATAGTCTTTGACCCCAGTAATGGGGAATCACTTTTTGCCTATAACTGGGGCCCTAACACGTGCTAACATCCCCTGTCAGAGTGGACCAGGGAACAACAGCAATTAAAAGTTGGTTCTACGCATTTCAAAGTCTCCAATCTCCCGATCGGAGGCTTTGATGTCGGATGTTGTAATCGCTATACTCAGAACTTGTGCACAAATGCGTCATTCACACACACACACACACACACACACACACACACACACACACACACACACACACACACATATATATATATATATATATATATATATATATATATATATATATATATATATATAATTATTTATTTAAAAATTACAACATAAATATGTTATAAAATCACTACAAAAATAGCCATTTCGTTTCAGCACCTCCGGTGTCTTATAAAGTGATGATTTTGAATGTAAAATAAATGGTTTTAAAAGTTTCAAATTAATTAGCAATCCTTCGAAAGGGGAAGACGTTTATACAAAAGCGAGAATAACCAATCAAAACACAAGTATAAGAGAATTCCAAAAACTTGACAACGAAGTAAGGTTATAATAGCTATTAAGAGCTTTAATATATATATATATATATATATATATATATATATATATATATATATATATATGACTATATATATATATATATATATATATATATATATATATATATAACATATATATAACTGAAGGATATACAACTGTAATATATATATATTTAAAAGGGCTGTGGTGAAATAATTTATTACATGGAGCCCTAAAGTCGTCTATTTTATTCAAATTTATTTGCTCTGAATTTACATTGAGCTCTCTGGATATCATCCTCCTTCGGTCTACCCATACGGATTACCTAGTTTTGCATAAACTATATATATATATATATATATATATATATATATATATATATATATATATATATATATATATATATTACAGGTTCGGAGAGTAAGCTTACTTCAATTCCAGACCCCAATTTTCTTTAGATAATATATAGACTCTCGAACACTTGACGACAGAGTGTCGAAACACGCTGAACGCATTTCTTCCGTCGGGTATAATTAGTTTTTAACGCCTGAATTGATCAAATCTTGGTGGACGATTGTATTGCGAAAGCTCGAATAAAAAAAAATAGTGTAGAAATGACGAAAACTTGGTTTCGTACACTGTGAAATCATGGATTCGGGTGCACAACATGTGAATCTAATTGTAATTTTTCCATTTTCCTCAGAAATGTGAGTGTCAGTTTACTGATGTAATTAACGGAGAGAGTGATATGTTGACGCATTCGTCTCCTTTGACACATAAACACCGAGTAATAAAATAACTCTCATAAGATTAATTTGCGATAACAAAAAACATGGCCGATTATCATTATCATAGCAACTGCCAATTTGTGACGCATTCGCAAAGACGAATCACGGGGAACTGTTAATTGAGATATTCCAGGATAAAAGAAAAAAGGAAACATGGATATCAGACACTAGGTTTTATCACCCATAATCTATATTATTCTACCTTTTGTATATGTTATCAAACATCGGATAAAAGTGTAGTATTTGTTCTCTTCTCTATCCAGGAGGAACGATGCAGTATCCAAGGGTTACGAAACATCTTTGAATTTTGATTTTTCCGTGAAGAGCACAATTCACCGAAGTGAGAATTCGATTCAAAGCCTGTTTTCGGAAAAATGTTATTCATTTTTATGACTGACTCCCTGTCATCTCAGACATATGCTGTTAAGGCCATCCTTGCTACATCCATAGGAAGTAATCATTTACTAAGAAGGATGTTCCTCTCAGACAGCTACTTCCTAGGAACAGCTACTTTGAGAAGTATCTTCCCGCGTGCAAGCTTTTCCGAACACTATAAATTTAAACTCTTTAATGTTAAGGATCAATCATTTTCTATACATCATACTCTCATATACTTCACTACTTTACGTTTATAACACACCACTCCTTTCAGTAATCCTTTTACTTGAATGGCTCTTAGACCTTGCATTTTTGCGAACATTACTAAAATAAAAGAAAAGATAGCTTGCCTCTTTTTCCGAAAGCATGCCTTTTATCTTCTTACAGTTTATAGTTCGTTTGTTTGTTTTTGTTTATAAGCAAGAAATAGCTATAGAGTAGTGAGAGTCTTCCGTATTTGCATCTGTGGCAGTCGAATAGAAAATAAGTCATCTCTTTGTCAATACTGAAAAATGAGCTTCCGAATGTTGGAACGGCTCTGTGATCTTTACCGGGATTGACAAATAAATGCAAATTGCTTGTATGGAATTTTGCATGAAATTCAGCAAATCTGATATCGAGCGTCAGGCTTTTGGCAGAAAAAATCTTCAGTTCAACTACCAGAAACCGAAGTGCAAGTGTCCATTCGAAATGTTGGTCGTTTAGGGCAATCTCATACGAGCAAATGTCGGAAAAAAATCTGGATTTCTTCAAGTGAAATTAAATAATGAATGAAACGCATTATCAAATGAAGCAATAGTTTACTTCTGTTTTGCTACTAGTTCTAGAAACGTTCGATACCATGGCTGGAAATTCATAGTTAAAACAGGAAAGAAAATATTAAATGACTATTGCAGCTGTTCACAGTGATGCAGGGAGATGTTTGGAATGTGGTGTGTATATTTATATGAATGGGATAACCAAATGAAAGGGCGTTGTTCTCTCAAAGAGAAATTAGGGAAAAAATTACTGACGATACTGTAAATATAGCAAAAACATTTCATTGCTTTCGCAAAACCAAACACGGAGTATATAAAGAGATAATCGGAAATTCTTTTAGCGGGTGATGCCCTTAGTACGTACGCACGGAGTGTAAAGTCCTACCGAAATGTATCAGTCTTTATTTCTGAGATGAGATATTTTGCACACCATTTACATTATTCGGACTATTGTCCTCATCTTTGTCGCCATATTTATGACAACATTTCGGCCGTTTTGCGCTCCGGCCTTCTTCAGGTGGTTGGAATGTCGAACTGAACCCTTTATTTTGCTCACTGGGGTAGACTTTTCTAGTTCCATCTGCCATGTTTAATGGATGTCAGTTATCAGTAATCTCCTGTTAATTTCCCTCTCCAAGTTCTCCACTGCCTTGACATTGAACTCACAGTCAAGCACACATGGCAAAGTAGATAAAGGCGTTGGTTAGATCCAGTGAGAAGGACCCAAAGAGTGTGAGTTCTATACCCGGTTAAGGTAACTGCTTTTTGACAATACCAATCATAAAAAAGTGCCTGACCGGGTAAGTGGGTTAATTCTGAACTATTCAAAATGTTGTTTTTTTTTTTAATCGAGTTCACCTCATGTAAGGTAATAAGTCATTAAGATACAAGAGGTTACTGGAAGAATTATAAACAAAAACGTTACCTAATGAGCGAGAATCAAAAGGAGTAATCAGGATAGTAGATAGCAATTGAAATTGCATTTAAAAATGTTGGATATTAATGTTGGCTGGAAAGCATGGAGCTGGTAGAGAGTTCCACAAACCAGAAGTGAGAGAAAAGAAACTGTTAACATAGAATTTACATTGAAATCTAGCTAACTCAACATTAAATTTAAAATATCTCAACGCGAGTCTAGTACTGCACTTAAATTCAACAAGTCTATGTACCATAGTGAAAAGCTCACCCGAACAGTTACCATTATAGAAAAGACACAGAGGAGCACATATTACGACGTGGAAAGTGACTGAAGATTATATGCCAGTTCAGGTCCAATAATATTGCTGATTCTTTTTTGGACTTTATGAAGGAGCTCTAGACAAATAACAGGAGCACCGGGCCATATGTGGCAGCAATATTCTAAGCATGGACGGAGAGATATGTAGGATTGATTCTCAAGAGATAAACTGTCTCGCACGACACTGTGAAGTAACTTTCTTAAAAGTTGACCTGGCGATGGATTCAACATATTCTTTCCACTTCATGTCAGAATGTTAGCCCGAAAAGGCGCAATTTATCGCTTTTCTTTAGGTTACAATGGAAAACTGGGATCTCAAGTGGCGGAAAGATACACCGATCTCCATGATGAACACAAATGTACAGCCGCCTGAAAAACGTTAATTAAAATATGACTATGAGACTTGACGCTGAGAAAACGAGCAATTCCTTGATAAGGGAAATATGGATACAACCGCGATATATATTGTATAAAGTCAATTAGGATCCAGTATTAAAACATATTGCAATATCATTTGAATGCCAATTTACTGTTTCTTCGTATCAAAGAATGGAATCATTATTTTGTTGGCAACGTTTGAGGAGAAACAACGCTAATATATATTGTATTAATGGCTTCCATGAAGATATCTGTCTGCCATAAAATGCACACAAACCTGAAATAAAGTAAAAATAATTGTTCGACAAAATAATAATAATAAACATATTTACTTAAGAATTTTATACTTACAATTTATTCAAATTTGCCATATGCAACTTAGTGGTTATTGTCTTTTAATCAATTCAACAACTGCAAGGAAATAAATCCACTAACACGAAAGTGTTTACTGAGTGCGAAAGAATTTGGCGCTTTTCTAAGCGTAGTTTAAATGTAGGCACAACGCCGAATTGTATGAGGCGCCCAGTGAGAATTGAATTCACTATTCAGTCGTAATTGATCGAGCGAGGCAACTTTACTAACCATGACGCCACGTCGAAGTTCCCTGAGTGCGGAAGCATATAAGAAAAAGAAAAACATTATTAAACTGAGTGAACGATGAAAGAAACATGATTTAAGAAGAAAGAAATTGACTGGAATGCAGGAAGCCGGGAGCCGGAAGGGGAAAGCTGGAAGCCGGAAGGCGGAAGCCGAAAGAGAGTTCTACAAGCAGAGAAGTGCTGGAAAAGAAACGGGTAGCAAGGAATATAGCTAGCCATTTCTAATGCCAAATGAAGAGACCTAACCGCCAACCTAGTAGTATATGTAAATACATAAAGTCGATGTTCCAAAGAGGAACAAATTGCCATGAAAATATTTATAAAAAAAAAAAAAAGGAAGGAAAGGAAGCAACGTTACGGCAGTGAGGAAAGTGACTGATGCCGATATGTTAGGTCAAGACCGATAACATCGGAGATTTTTCTTTGCATTTGGTTATCACAAACATCATTTTATTTGTCACCCTCTTTTAAATCCACTCCGTGATCGAATATACTAAATAACTGATTTTTGTAATTCAGAATTTGATTGTTTATTCATTTGTTTTTTACGGCTTATCAACCATGATACAGGTTATTTAAAGCCATAAAATATTTTGTTAGATGTTAAGAATTTTTGGAGGGAAGATAATGGTCTAGCGAAAAACTAATTTTCCCCAAATGGGTACTAGACAGACTCGGTGTTGTTTAACCTTGGGAACTAGTGATTCTCAACATGAGGCGCCCGTAAGCCAGATTCCAATAGTACGATTGAGGACATATTTTCATTTTAATATCATTTTACTATTTTTTCAATATCACTTGGATTTTAATATAATTTTAATATTATTTCAATATCACGTTGATTTGAATATAATTTTAATATTATTTCAATATCAATTTGATTTTAATATAATTTTAATATTATTTCAATATCACTTGGATTTTAATATAATTTTAATATTATTTCAATAGCACTTTGGTTTTAATAAAATTTTAATATTAATTCAATATCAATTCCATTTTAATATAATTTTAATATTATTACAATATCACTTTCATTTTAATTTAATTTTAATATAATTTTAATAATATTTCAATATAACTTTGATTTTAATATAATTTTAATAATATTTCAATGTCACTTTCATTTTAATATAATTTAATTATTATTTCAATATCAATTTGATTTTAATATTATTACAATATCACTTTGGTTTTAATATAATTTTTAATATTATTTCAATATCAAATTGACTTTAGTATAATTTTAATATTATTACAATATTATATTGATTTGAATATAATTTGAATATAATTTAAATATTATTTCAATAAGACATTTATTTTAATAACATTTAAATGCGGTAACTCCTGTCAGGTATTCTTTTTTTTTAGTATTTTTCCCAACGATGTTTATTGTATCTAAAAACGATTTTCCACCCTCAAATATCGTTCCTAAGACTGGATAGTAAATTCATGTAATATATATATATATATATATATATATATATATATATATATATATATATATATATATATATATATATATCCAGCAAAACCAACTTACCAAAATAAATCCCGAAGAAAGAGGAGAGTATCTAAATACCTTTTATATATTTATATGCAAATGACGAAAACAGTGTTGTAAAATAGGATTAAAGATAACATTAGAATTGATGTGAAAAGAAAACAGAAGTTTGGACATTTTTTCCGTGTAGTAAAGATTTGTATATTAATCTGGAAGATCATTATCAGAGGAAAGTGTGTTTGATTCTCACAGCATCCTCAGTTTATATGGTAAGTAATCAATATCTACTGGTGACACTGGAATCCTCCTGGAAGCATAATTGCGGCACCGTAGTCGATCATGTTCTAAATGTTAAGTGAGTTAGCTCCTCACTAGGTGTCCTGCGCTTGTTGCTTTGTACGACTTAAAATCTCCTGAAAATTATGAAAAAAAGTTGATAAATACTTACATATATATATATATATATATATATATATATATATATATATATATATAGATAGATAGATAGATAGATAGATAGATAGATATGAATAGACTGAGATAGATAGACAGACAGACAGATAGATAGATAGATAGATAGATAGATATGAATAGACTGAGATAGATAGATATGAATAGACTGAGATAGACAGACAGACAGACAGACAGACAGATAGATAGATAGATAGATAGATAGATAGATAGATAGATAGATAGTTAGTTAGATAGATAGATAGATAGATAGATAGATAGATAGATAGATAGATAGATATGGACTAACTGAAATAGCTCTGAATACACTTGCACATAAACAGGCTGAGATAACTGGCTAACCAGATAGATAGATAGATAGATAGATAGATAGATAGATAGATAGATCGATCGATCGTGAAAAAGTCGAAACGTCGCGCTTATGGCAATAAAGATGAGGGCAACAGCCCGGATTCGTGCGCGCGAATGGATAAGAAATGACTGTGAGATAGATTTAATTTCATTTTTCACGACTTAGCAACCATTTGCAGGTTATTTAAAGCCACGAAATATTTTTATATTCTAAGAATATTTTTCATTGTGTAGTTACGTAGTCTAACAGGCAGTTGGCTCTCCATATGTGTTACTGGGAGAAGCTGTTGTGGATATTGCGATTTGAGGCAGGATTTTAGTGGATAGGGCGAATACGCAATGACAGGTTACCGTTGCTCTGACCATCGTATTTTTGATTTTCGTATGTCTGAAACGATAGAAGACATCAGAATGGAAAAGTTTTTAAGTAAAGATGAAAAGGATAAAAAAATGTTAGCAGAAGGGGTTATTTCAAGCTGTATTGTAAAGCTGAATAAGAGGGACGCGCGGACGATCAAGAAAATCATTTCTAACATTAAGTGTATCCCCAAAAGAAGATCTGATGCTGGTAAAAGGAACATAACGAAGCGAGAGAATTATCTGATAATTCGGGCTTTGAAGAAACACCCGTTAGGACCTAGCAAGAAAATAATCCAAGAAGCTGATATAGCTAGAATGAATAGAGCTACAATGAATAATATCTTGAATGAGCCTGCAAAAGTTGTTAATGTCCAATCAATCCGTCCTTTATCAAAAGCTAACACGAGGAAAAGAATTTAATGGGAAAATGCCTATATGAACTGTAATTTCAGTTCTATTTTATTTCCGGATGAATGTCGAGGACAGAGCACGTCCAACCCGGTTCAGACGACAATCATCGGTGGTACTATTGTTGGACCCTTCTTCCTAGAAGATGGTATGAAAATGAATAGCGAAAACTACGTCAGATTGCAATGTGAGCACTAATAAAAAAATTGTTGCTGAAGACATTAATTTATAATTCCTAGAAATTCATACACTGATATCCTTAAGGACACATGGCACAAAAAAATCGAAGGAAAAGTTCTAATAGATAGATAGATAGATAGATAGATAGATAGATAGATAGAAAGAGAGAGAGAGAGAGAGAGAGAGACAGATAAATGCATACGATAGTATGTCCCAGTGGATAAAGGCGTTAGTTAGATCCAGCGACAGGACCCAAAGAGTTGTGAGTTCAATTCCTGGGTAGGGCAGTGAAGAACTTGTATAAGTGAACTAACAGGAGATAACTGACATCCATTAGGCATGGTACGTGGAACTAGAAGAGTCTAACCCAGCGATTAGTTCGACATTCCAACCACCTGAAGAAGGCTGGAGCGTACAACGACCGAAAAGTTGTGATAAATGTGGCAACAAAGAGAATGACAATAGTCCGAATAAAAATCACATAGTTTCAAAGCCAAGACGATTTTCATGCTAGGCAATGCCCCACCGCATGCAGCTAAGTTGACAAATTTATTACTAGAGAGAAAAATGATTCCAACTCATGTGATTATTGGAATGGTCGACTCAATCTCCAGACCTCAACAGCGTTGACAACCTTGGGGGAATTGTCAAGCAGAAGGTAGATTTACCTTTTGAGAGTTCTAAGGTGATAGTTTTCTTTTCAGCATCACTTAAACTGCTTTTACGGCACATCTATTCACTAAATTCTTACACTTTACTAATACTTTGGCACGCTCAAATCACCGCGCAGAAAACAAATATGGCGCCAGTTTTGTACATTACGCAGATCAGAACGAAAATTTCAGTGAATGCGCAGGTCAGTGTTGCAACCATTGTGTGAAAAGTTTGTGTAAATTGATTGGACGGTTTTTGAAATATTAGGAAAAATATATACAAAGAAAGATATAGATAGATATATACACAGAAATATATAGATAGATACGAAAAGACTACCAGATATTGATAGATACGAAAAGATTGTGATACATACATATATGCATATATATATATATATATATATATATATAAAGAGAGGGAGAAAGAGAAAGGCGAAAGAAAGAGAGGGTTAGATAAAGAAAACTATGAGGAAAGAAACGATACCAATCTCCTCCTGATTCGTAAATGGCGGTTGCAAACCCCAGGAAGTTAACGAATCTGTTGTTCCGAATCATTTGCCATTTTCTTTGTTTTATTGCCGATGATGAATCTTTGGATTAATATAACGTCGGCATATTGATATTTAAATCGGGAACTATTGAAGTACACAGACAACAATACTTCCAATCAAAATTGCACATAAATTCTACAAGCAAGATTATATCAGAATAATGCGTATGAAGCGTTTCTTTGTCAACTGGTAATACTTTCCAGCAAACACGGGCAAAAGTTGGTAACATCCAATGACAGCAGGATAATGCCTGCAATATCCTTGCCGATGTAACCCGTCACATTATGTAGAATTTGCGACAACTTTTTCGTCCGACAGCCGACTAAATTTGTTTTCTATTAGAAGCGTAAGTAGACATGATGGCCTGACGACTGACTTATTCAGTTAGCCGAACATCAAATCTTTCTCTATTGTATCTAGAGATGTATAGAATAATTTGTAAAATAATGACCTTCCGGTTGGTCTAGGTAAATTAATTGTTTTTGTGTGCCATTTCCTTTCAGGACGTAGGTGATCATGGCTCTCCCTCTATCCCTTGCAGCTCTCAACAAGTTCCTTCCCTCTGTTTCCTACTACATACCACGTTCTCTAATCCATATGCTTAAGCCCGCCAGGTATAACACTCGTTGCTTTCCCTTGTCTCTCTTTCCCTCTATTCGACCTGTGAGTATCAGATTCTCCAGGCCCTCCTTCCTCACTATGTGTCCAGAAACTTCAATTGCTACTATCTGATGTTAAGTATAAGCCTCCTCCTTGTTTTGAAACTCACTAAAACGTCAGCGTTCCTGACACGCTCGGTTCATGATATCCTTATCATCCTTCTGTAGAACCACATCTCCATCGCCTCGAATCGTTTTTGAGGAGATCGTCCAACATTCGCTACCGCAAAGGACAGATGCCAGGTACCAGCTCAGTATTATTTTCTTTGTTACCAAAGAAACCCTCCTGTCTCACAATGCTCTGCCCAGGTTTTCTTAATTTAATCCCAATATAGATACTGATTAACAGTATGCTTTTCTTGGTAAATTTTATTGTATTTGATGTCCGGAAAACAAGTTAGTGCATTTTCCTTAAATATCGCATAGTGGATGACAGAACATCTGAATCCTATTGATGTTGGAGAAGATCATGTAAAAATAAACCTACGAAAATTTCAACTTTCAGCTCTTTACTTAAGTTAAAAATAAAAAATAAATTTTATTGTTTTTAAGCTCGAAACGACAAATTATAGAGTTAGCAATTAGGGATGTTGCCTTTGACTCGAATAATAAAATCAGTGTCATGTGACTTTGAATGGACTAAGATCGAGATTTTCTAATTGGGAATTTCTCCAAATCTTCTTAAACATAATCCAAAAGTTCATGGAGATGGCGTGTTTTTTGTTGGAACATTTGTTTCTTTAATTCCAATCACAATGTTTCAAGTATATTGAAATCACGACTTAGTTCTTGGAAGTCTTCCAAAAGTTAAATATATTCATAGACAAGAAACATTTCTCGCGCAACTATATGAAGAAAATATTCTCAATCTTGGAAGGAGATTAGAACGTAGAAAACTAATCTAAATTCCGCTGATCTAGTTTCCTTCAACTATTCCTGATTTTTCTTCTACTATCGCTTTTGATGCGACCCCACAAAATCACGCACCCACCATCAGATTTTACAGACTTTGAGATGTGTCTTGCATTGTTTCTTCCTTCCACTGGTTTTCTTGAATTGGAATATAACTCTGTTTTGAATTAGTCACTAAGCATTAGTTTTAGCCATTTCTCAGTATCATCTCATGTTAGATTTTTTTTTAAGGACTTCATTCTTCTTTAGTTTTTCACACCACACAATTACGTTCTCATCACCAGATTTTACAGAATTCCCGATGAATCATTCAATATTTCTTTCTTCCACTGGTTTTCCTGCATATTTCCCAGCATCCCATGTACATATTCTTTTAAACAATTCAGTCTTCTCTAAATTTTTACATCACTTGTCAATTTGTTAATTATTGCATGCATTGATTTCCACAATCTTTCATATCTCTTCTCTAACCTTTTGTAGTCCTCCATTTTTAGTTTAATTTGCGCTAGTAGTAAGAAAACGTATTTTGGGGTGTGTTGAACACTGATTCTGGAAATTGCCAGACAAATGGTTACCTCTGGTTGGTCCATCTTACCCTATTAAAAAAAAACCTTCAATGATTTTAGTTTCGACAAGGTGGATTATGTTCAATTACAATGACTTACAAAGTTACTTTACACCCATGTTAATAAGATAGAGTAATTCCTACTTAGCAGTTACGGTGGAGGACTGAGTAATCGGAGAGCCGAGTTCGAATTCCAGTCGAATCCATTACATTCACTTACTGCTAGTATCCTTGGGAAAGGTTTGTATCCACTTCTCCTCCATCGAGAAAGACAGACTGGGTTCTATAGCCTTGGATGGCAACTAGTCTACAGCAGAAATAAATGGCAACCTACTGCCAGAAATAATCTGCCTCGTAAGTCATGTATCAAAAGATATGTGATCGTCTAGGCGTGTGTCACGTATGGAACATAACTGATTTAATTCCTAATTAAAACCTGTATATTATCATGACTTTATACTCTCAGATCTTTTACTGGCCCAATTGTGTTGCATGGCGTTTTTACTGGCCCAATTATGTTGCTTGGCGTTTTTACTGACCCAATTGTGTTGCATGGCGTTTTTACTGGCCCAATTGTGTTGCATGGCGTTTTTACTGGACCAATTATGTTGCTTGGCGTTTTAACTGACCCAATTGTGTTGCATGGCGTTTTTACTGGCCCAATTGTGTTGCTTGGCGTTTTTACTGGGCCAATTGTGTTGCATGGCGTTTTTACTGGCCCAATTGTGTTGCATGGCGTTTTCTCAGCTTCAAGCTGTTTAAAGAGGGTACATTTTGTTGAGTGGCTCACTGCCATAATTTATATGCCAATGCCCAATTCCCACAGACCCTACTTTTAAGAGGATATTTCTAAAGAATCGTAATTCCTTAATAAAATACAGGTGAATATTCCTTAAATATATTTGCCCTCAAGTCTTTGCACGCCAGTAAATTACTTTCATATATATTTAAAATACAAAGATAAACATCGAACGAGAATATCTGGCGAGAAATGAGTTTATTTTGTATCTGCTTGTGCGATGTTTACGAAATATGTTCTCTACCTGACCTTTAGCGATGACAGGGATTAAATGGCTTAATCTCGAAGAGATTTGATTGATGACTAGCCAAGCTTTCCTTAAAGCCCATCTTCATTTGTCAAGTATTTGAAGAAAATCTGACTATATCATCCTATAATTTCTATATGAGAAAAATAATTGTTCCTTGCGAATAAACAATGAAAAGCCATTATGAAGTGTGCAATAATAAAATGGGGTGGAGGCCTTATATTCACGAGGACGGAGAATAGAATATTGAATAAATAATAGATATGAAAGGCTGATATATAGACCTACTGGTAGACAGATAGATAAATATGAAAAGACTGCAAGAGATACAAAAAAATAGCAAATGAATAGATAGAGATCTATAGAGATTAATATGGAAAGACTGGGAGAGATAGATACAAAAAGACTAGAGACAGAAAGATACAAAAGTTAGATAGATAGATGTATAGATAGATCGATAGATACTACTACAGTAAGATTGATAGACATAGTGTTATAGTGGAATACACCTATTCTATAGTTCTCCCACCTATAATAAGTAGGAATAGTAAGAGTCGCTCAGTCAGTCGATGTCGGACGACCGGCTGAACGTTTGAACTCTCTGCCTTCGGGCCGGGAGGAACCCGAACGAGGCTACGCCGAATGGCGAAGTCTCGTTCGGGGAGGTAAACCGACCCTGAACACGTTTATACGGGTTCAAAGTGTATATTTTTAGCCGAGCCAAAATAAGTAATAAAAAGAATAATAAATACGAAAATAAGTAATAAAAAAAATAAAAATGCAACTCGACACTGGTTCCGACCTACTATCATAAATTTGCATACGTGGAAGAATTTGGGGAAACCAACTTTAATGAAGACAAAGAAAATCGCGAGGTCAGTGACGGGAGAAAAAATACAATTTATTGGCGAATTTGTTACAAACGTCACGTTAAATAAAAAAAAAACGAAAAGCTAAACTATTTGTCATAGAAAATACCACGAAATTACTTGGTACGAATTGGATAACAGAATTCCAATTATGGGATCTACCGATAAATTCTTTCTGTTACAAAGTAGAAACTTTAAACTACGAAAACCAAAAATTAGTAAAGAACCTTAAGAGAACAGTTCCTACTGTTTTTTCGCCAGTGAGTGAGAGAGAGAGAGAAAGAGAGAGAGAGAGAGAGAGAGAGAGAGAGAGAGAAACAAATTGAAATCTCTAGTTACTGTCACAGATAGATAGATAGATAGATAGATAGATAGATAGATAGATAGATAGATGTGTACAGAATAGATAGATAGATAG
Organism: Acanthosepion lycidas; assembly: GCA_963932145.1. Taxonomy (NCBI): domain Eukaryota; kingdom Metazoa; phylum Mollusca; class Cephalopoda; order Sepiida; family Sepiidae; genus Acanthosepion; species Acanthosepion lycidas. Next base: position 36,237,954 of record OZ010598.1, on the reverse strand, counting down.
ATAATGAAAATACTGAGATAGATAGATAGATAGATAGATAGATAGATAGATAGATAGATAGATAGATAATCAAAATACTAAGATAGATAGATAGATAATGAAAATACTGACCTGGATAGATAGATAGATAGATATATAGATATAAACAGACTGAGATAGATAGATAGATAGATAGACAGATAGATGGATAGATAGATAGATAGATAGATAGATAGATAGATAGATAGATAATGAAAATACTGACATAGATAGATAGATAGATAGATAGATAGATAGATAGATAATGATAACCAGACAGATATGGAGATAAGCATAGATCGATAATATACAGATTGGTAAAGACAATTAAATATGTATCGATGTCGGTTTTAATGATTTAATCTTAGGAAAAATACAGTTTCTTTTTTACAAATTTCCACATTATCAGAGTATAACATTTAATACAGCTACGGCAGAAAAAGAAGCGATCATTCAAATTAACACTGAAAATCTGTAGACATTATTAGAATATATTGTAATGAAATGTTCAAGTCTAATTAAAAGAAGCAAAAATAGATCATGAAATACGTTTAATGAAAGACTGAGCGCATATCAGCGTATTAGTATGACGGCCATGCTGAATCAGCTTTTAAATATATATTCGTTATAAACCACAGGTTGTTTCCGTAGGAGTAGAAGTGAGAGGAATGTTCCTGAACAAGCATGCGCAATAAAGGTTGAACGTAAGAGGGAGACAGTGAAAGATCAAGAGAGAGAGAAAGAAAAAAGATAGAGATTGAGGTAGTGAAAGAAGTAAACTTCAATTTGCATGTAGATAGAAATTTAAAATTATATATTATTATTAACTAGCAGCATGACTCGGCGTTGTCCGTGCTAGATTAAAAAACCCCACGACTGATACAGCAATCGCTATCACTTGATTTAAAATATTTTTTCCCTTCCTAGCTTTTAAAGGAGTGCCCTTTGCCGTACTGATGTTGCTACATGCCTTACTTCTTGCTTATCTCACGCGAATTTTTTCTAAGCTCTATACTAAACATTACATCTGTTACGAAAAAAGAACTAAACAAAATGAACACAAAACGATCAGCTTTAAAAAAAAGGGCTCGTAACTGGAAAAACCGAATGAAAAAAGAATGTTAACAACAAATGTTTTTTCACACCCAACTCAGTTCTGCGGAATCAGAATCAACGTTGAGTTTAAGCAAGCGAATGAGCCAATTGGATTAAAGTGCCATGTAGATTTAAATGTTTCCCACTTGTGACGAATGCAGCTATCGATTTTTTTTGCAAATTCGTGTCAGTCAGCTGTTGGCTCTCACGCTGGCCAATAGAATCTTCCTGCCTATTCCTTTGCAGCCAGCTATAGGCTCTCACTCTGGCCAGTAGAAAATGGCCGCAAACTACATGAAAACTGCCGTAGAAGCATGACAAAATCGATCATTTCCACTATCGATGGGTATTTGGAAATGCAAAGTCGGTCTTGGCCTTCCCGCTAATTTGGAGCATGTGCATGTAAACTTTGGTGCAAATCCGTCGAAAATTGCGGTCGTCCATTTGTTACACACCCACACATCCAGCCTTTTATAGATAGACATATGCATATATAGGAGGGCTATCTGAAGTGTAACGGGACGGGTGTCACAAAGAATTTATTTCAAATCCAAAGAAATAAATGTTTTCCGTTCAAAGTAATCCTCCTCGAGTCTAATGAACTTTTCAATCCTTCTCTGACACTATTCCATGAACCGATAGAAGGATTCTTCTGGATGTCACTCAGCTCTGTCCTTATGACCCTCTTGATAGTATCTACGTTTTCAAAACAGGTCCACGTCATCATCCCTTGAGCTTGAGGAAAAGAGAAAAGGCACACGAAGAAAGAGAGAGGGAATAGGGAGGTTGAACCAGTACGGCGATGTTCTCCTCGACCAGGGTCAACCGGATGCTCAGGGTATAGTGAGCGGGTGCATTATCGTGATGAAGCAGCCAGCAGTTGTCCTAACACATATCTCGTCTTTCGAGTGCCTTGAGCAAACAAACAATATATATATATATATATATATATATATATATATATATATATATATATATATAATTTTTCAAATACAGAAAAAATTATTCACTACAAAGATGCAACTTGGTTTCGGTGCATTTAATTACACTTCGACTGGTG
>OZ010598.1:36175781-36220781 GCA_963932145.1 Acanthosepion lycidas | reverse complement strand
GCCATAGTAAATTTCGAAGATAAAATTATTGTAAGTGCGATAAAATCTGCATTCGGTTGTGATAGTGGAGTACTTGCTTTAAAACAACTATATCTCCATATTATTCAAAGAAACACAAACACATGCACACACACACACACACACACACACACACACACACACACACACATATATATATATATATATATATATATATATATATATGAAGAGATAGAGGGAGTATGTATAATTCTGTAATACACTGGTGTGATATCTATCTACACTAATAAGGTAGACCTGTAGATTTCTTCATCATAAGACGACCTGAGTTAATAACTGCAAATTGGACTTTCTTCAGTAATCAACGCCATATTAAAAAAAACAAACAACTAAGAATAGGAAAGCACGTCTAAAACTAGCAGAAATCAAAATCAAACCGTGTAATTTAGCGTACCTTTTACTCTACAATATATTTTGATTACAGCAAGTAAAAACTGAGAAATATATATAAAGAAATGATTATATAAAAACTGAGAAGAAAGGATTATGTAAAACTGAGAAGGATATATAAAGAAAGGATTATATAAAAACTAAAAAGGATATATAGAGAAAGAATTATATAAAAACTGAGAGCAAAATATAAAGAAAGGGTTATATAAAAAATGAGAAGGATATATAAAGAAAGGATTATATAAAACCGGAAAAGGATATATAAAGAAAGGATTATATAGATATAAGTGAAAATTATATAGAGATTATAATTTACTATGTAGATTAATTTAATATATGAATAATAAATAAAAATAATAATTTTAAATATTAATAATATAAAATATATTAATATAAATTATAGTGTATTAATAGACAGGACTTTTTAAAATGACGTGAGCTTGACTTCACTATAATTGGTATCTATGATGCCGAATATAAAAAATTCTTAGCATCAACCATATATATATGTATGTATATATATATATATATATATATATATATATATATATATATATATATATATATATATATATCCTGTGCAAGAGATAGTTTCTTCCAATACCGTAAAATGCTACAAAACTAAAACATTAACCTAAAAACACGTGTGAAGTGCTTAAATAGCCTTATTAGATCAAGCCTTTCATATGGATATCATTCATGGCGCCGACCCTGATCCAAAATATCTAATCTGTTATTTGTATACAACTGCTCCCTCTGGATTTAATATGGAATGGATTTCTTTCTTTTTTTTTGTCCAACTAATTCCACTTCCAAGAAATGACACTTCTTGCAAGAAATGGAACACAAGATAAATCTTTCTAAAACAGATATTATAATCAGGAATTGGAATGAAATCACAGATAGCTCCTACTTGAATACATCAAATTCATCACAAAAATACAGGATGTGGAATTAGTAAATTCTAAACACTTCAGATACACCGGCGAGTAGAATACCTATAACAAATTAACTATAGGAAAACAAGAAATTGAATATCGAATAGTCTGTACTAGAGGTAGCTTCGCCCAAATTCCCAGATCAGCATTTTCATATGGACGTCATGAATGACGCCAAACCTGTTCAGAATTAACTAAACTGTCAGCTGTATGAAACCTATTCGGAAAACCAATAGTGAAAGAAGGCTTTGCGAGAATAAGGGATTTGACAGGGAACATGCTTCTTTGAACAGTGTCGTGGTGATACTGAATCACAAACAAAGAGCTTTATCAAATAACAGCACTTGATGAATACTGACATCAGTAACAACTAAAATAAATAACACATATAATTCGAAGAGAAAATAATGACATAATAAAGATGTTAACATTCCACATAACTTCAAGTAGAAAGAGCGATAATAGCTACTGGACTTGAGATATTATTTTTCTAATAAATTGTTTTTTAGAGAAAGTTTTGATAAATTTCAATCGAAATTAGTACTGGCTTCTCGATCAATCAACATCGAATGATTCCTTATACGGAAAAATATACTATTACCATTAACATTATGATTAACATTTTATCAAAAATCGTCTTCAATTTTTTCCTGATGACTATCGCCGCAAGCAAATATTTTTGCTTTATTGATATCATGCATTTTTATATGATTTTGCAGAGTCCCAGTAGGAATTGAGTGACCTGTCCCAGAGGTCTAAATACTCATACTGGCTGATACTTGGACGATTTAACTAGTTCCTTTCCATAGTATATGCAAATCGAGATTTAATTCCACGCTGAAAACCAGCGGTATCGTCAATATGTCCAGCAATTTACAATTCTGTCCGTGCAGCATTTTAATTTTCCGTGATCTTTTTTGAATTATTGGGCGAGAATTTTTTACTTTTATTTATTTATTTTTGTTTACAAATGATAATTGTCCAGGATACAGAATCTAATCGGAATTTAACAAGATGGTTGCATTAGCATATTTTCTATACAAAAAAAAGTTAGTTCACCCTTTGTTTTCAGAATGGTGCAGACATAATTTCTTTTATGAATTGGCATTTTTATGTACCACTTGAACAGTAGAGCTGACTAATAACCTTCCTATATATATATATATATATATATATATATATATATATATATATATATATATATATATATATATATATATATATATATATATACATTTATATATATTAGGATGGTGCAAAAATAATGTCGTTTTCTCACATATGTTACTATGTGAGAAAACGACATTATTTTTGCACCGGACTAACACACACACACATATATATATATATCTATATATATATATATATATAATGTTAGTAGTGTATGTATATACCGGATGTAACCGCAAAACTGCCCAAATCGTGTAACAGCATGGGTTACTTGTCCATCCAACACTGATAATATCTACAAAAATAATAACTAAAACAATGAATAAGTTTACAAAAGAGGAAAGAGTGATTATTTTTTTTTGCATTTTTTCCTTTCATATAATTTAATCGTTATCAAACTATATTCTCATGTTTCTTGTTACATTAGGTGTATATTGGAATCGGGTCGTGATTACCATATGTTGCAGGCACTACCCCTAGATAGAGTTAAAAGCAGGGACAGCAATACCTTACACATGTTAATAACGGGTGTAAAGAAATGAAAGACAAATTTCCACAGGGCGATATTTTAAATTCTTGTTTATCTCTATAAAATCTATATTATCGCCACATCCAAAAGTCCAGTTGATTAGAAACTTGCAACTGATCTCTCATCTGACATCGTTCAAACAAATGGTGGAATAATTTCCAGTACCTGAAAACCAACCCAGAATAGTTTCATCATTACTGGACAAAACCTGGGTTATTTTCCAGATTTTGTTGCAGAGAATGAACAGAGTCCAGTAGATGTCGTCCTACAGCATGTTAGATGGAAAAGAAAGAGAAAAAGAATGAAGATATTAGGTTGGTGCAAAAATTGTATCGTTTTTTGACGTATTTTTTAACGTCCAAAAACGATATTATTTTTGCACTAACCTAATAGAAAGTGTTTAATTTTTATACGAGTGTAACAGCAGCGTCTAATATGTTCTTTTTGAAACTGCGAAGTTTAATTTGTAATAACCCATATTATTGTTCTTATCAGAGAAGAGTAGCATTCTGTGTAATATGTTGCTACTGTAGCCCATATGCTTCAAGATTTGGCATCACCAAATAAATAAAAAAACAGTTTAGTGTGGTAATGCAATTCTGCAAGTCAGCGCCCCTGCTGCCATGACATCCAACTCCAGCTGTATGCGAATGTACCGGCGCTCGCTACGTTCCACAGATTCGTCTCAATAACCAATATTAGGGCCGTGATCGCAGCCAACAAATCAATAGCAACCAATGCTTTCCAAGACTCTTGTTGGGTCGGGAATAGCAAAAATATATAAAAAAAAAAAAAAACAATTTCTTCCTTCTTCGAGAAAGCGAACATTTTCTGACTTCTCACGGCAAACGAACCCTCACACACTAACTGCCTGGCCGTTTCATTGACTGCGTGGCCGTTTCATTAATTGTTGTTTCACACACTGTCCAATTAAAAATATGGTCACTGGCTGGGGGCCCTCCTGGGTATGACGATAAACTACATCCGCATCCAGGGTAAGACGATAAATTACGTCTAACACTAAGGCCTTTGATCAGGAGGTTTGGGGGAGCGAGGAACCTCCACTTAATTGCTGGTGTTCCCAGGTCAACCCTGTCCCGGAGTGGTAGCACCTGTTAGGGTCCCAGCTATGAGCAAATAGTTTTTAAAAAATAGGTTTTAATACCAGAAATACTTTGTAAAAAATTATTACCAGCAAAACATTTTTCAAAAACAAAAATTACTCCTCCCTATACACCCTTAAAACGTAACCATTCAATAACCCTCTATCTTGAGTGGCATTTAGGCCTTGTAGTGGGTGAATAATAAGGAAAAAAATTAAACAGCGTCTCTTATATGTCTTTTTATGTCTTCCATCGCAATCTAAACTGACTGGTAATTTATTTATCTGAGATCATGACAAAGCGAATCATTGGTAAGGAGTGTCCTGGGCATGACGATAAACTACATCCGCATCCTGGGTAAGACGATAAACTACGTCCAACAGGAAGGCCTCTGATAATACGTTTTTGAAAAAAAATATTACCATCTATACGTTTTTGGAAAAAATAATATTACCAGCAATAAGTTTTTTCAACTCGAAACTAATTTCAACTAATTTTTTTACATTGTAATTTGTAATAGAGTTCTCTATTTACGAACGTTAAATCTGTGAAATCCTCAGTACACGGATTTAAATTTCAATAAATCTATGAAGTTTTCAAACGAAATTAAAATTTAATTTATTGATTTTCTTAAATTTTGGTCAATAACGTCTTCTTTTGGACGTGTTTTTTCAAAAAAAAAAAAAAAAGAAGCAAAACAGCAGCTAAGGTAATATTTTTGCTACAAAGAACATTGCATTTTTATTGGATCAGATTAAAATGAATAAAAGCAAATAAAAAAGTACCACTTCATTCATTTGCAACAAAAAAGAATGAATATTGCAGAAAAGATGAATTCTGAATTATCTTATCTACTAAGGATTTTTAATGCTAAATTAAAAAAAAAATTAACACCAAACTCATTGCATTTTGTTTAGGAATTCACGAAAATTAAGAACTTTGGTTTTAAATCGAGTTGAAATTATTTCCGAGTTGAAATTACTTCCGAGTTGAAATTAGTTCCGAGTTGAAATTAGTTCCGAGTTTAAATTAGTTCTGTCACTCTGCAGAACTACCGTCTATTTGTAAATATTCTCCTTCCCCTAAAAATTGTCACTTCCTATCATGCCTTCTTTCATTCACACACACACCCACAAACCCACACAAGATTCATCACCTTTTTTTACGAGTAATTTTCTACCTTGAGCAGTGCCCGAGAATTTCATTGGTTGAGCATTATCATAAGAACATAAAAAATAGTCTCATTTGGCAATATTCAGTCACCGACTACAGAAAGTAGAATTTATTCGGCGTTCGTCTTGTTGAGAGCATATATGCTTTCTCTGATAAGCTCATTCATAAGCAGTGGACATCTGAATTGATTTTCTCTCAGTTTAGTAATTTAAATATTTCAAATTCTCTATTGACCGTATCAGGACCACAATCTTGCGTTGAATAGAAATAACTAATCGCCAAAGATCTGTCTTTAACATTTTACGATATATTTCACATTTACCTCAGATAGTTTATTAGAATAAAATGCAGAAGTATTCTTGTTCGGTTACACACAATTTACTTTTTTTTTAGATTAATCAGCCGTTCTTTGTTATGTTCTATTTTGTAATCTTTGTCTCAAGATATATTGATATCACCATTGCTTTCGATCTCTTTTTTTCATATAGTAGCTGATTAGCGAACTTTTTTTGTCGTCTTACAACGCAATGGAATTCTCTGTATTAAAAAAATCTTCCCAAAATAAAATATAATTTTCTGAATATTTGCTGATTTAAAGTATAATTAATCTGACTTTATTATTTGCTTTAAGTTGAAAATAATCCAGAAATTAATTTTTAAAAGAAAACAGTATCTGGTTTCTAATCAACATCGCCATGTTTTACGTAATCGTCGTGGCTTTGACAGGTTTTGACAGGTTTTGGCATAATAATTGTTGTTCCACAGAAAATTTATCTATAAAACACATTTTAAGAAAATTATGTGAGCGCCTTTTTTATATAATTTTAAAGTACACAGTAATCTTAAAAATGCTGAAAAGTATTCTCCGTAATCTAATTTTATGTATGTTGACTTTAAATTTAATATAGTCATCGCTGTTATATTCCGTATATTATGTAAAAAAATATTATGTTTTAGATGACGAGTTGACAATATTCTTGAGTTATTTCAAACTATTGTTCTAATGGTTGATATAGAACTTATAGACACGACATTTCGAGTAAATACCCTCTGGTCTTAATCAGTAATATGGGATATCTGATGATTATTGGGATATTTCCACCCCGAGATGACAGTTATTGTTCGTTACTGATGCATTGCTGCTTTTCGGCCCAATCCAGATATTGAACTCAAAATCAATTGATGACAGTAAAACTTGTATAAATAACTCTGATATACACTACACCACTGTCCCGAACATCTCTCCTGCTATTTACTCAGAGCTGTCGGGTGGGGGAGAAGAAGAGCATTTATACCTTCCCCAAGGGTATTAGCACGTCAGTTATGTGCCATAGACACTTAGGCGATCATGTATCTTTCGACATGACTGACGAGGCAGATTTTTCCCGCAGTAGGTTGCTATTTCTTTCTGCTGTAGACCAGATGCCACCCAAAGCTATAGAACCCGGTCGGTCCTGCTATTTATTCAGAGCTGGGGTGGTGGGGAGAAGACGAGCATTCATACCTTTCCCAAGGGTATTAGCACATCAGTCAGTCAGTTATGTGCCATGCGTAATACACGCTTAGACGATCATGTATCTTTCGATACATGACTGACGAGGCAGATTTTTTTCCCCGCAGTAGGTTGCCATTTCTTTCTGCGGTAGACTAGTTGCCATCCAAAGCTATAGAACCCGGTCTATCCTGCTATTTACCCAGAGCTGGGGGAGAAGACGAAGGTTCATACCTTTCGCAAGGGTAAGTGAATGCAATTGATTTGACTACAATTCGAACTCGGCTCTCCGATACACCAATTTGAGCCGCTATCCATTACTGCAAGGTGTCTCCTCGTTGTCGAAGAACTTAAACTAATTCTCAGCAATGAACCTAACAAATTAATCAATTTAATATCTATAATTTTACCCCCTGCAATACAAACTTTTTTATATCATTTCACCTCCAGGAAGGCGGAAATGCCACTAGTACCCACGGGGATACAGAGCGTGAAAATGAAAAAAAAGGAAGAATGAGTATAGAGAGGATTGAGGAAAGGACAAAGGATGAACGGGTTTCAAGATGACAGAAGATGGCGTTTGATGTTACATTTACTTTTTGGAAAATTTTATTTGTCAGGGAAGAAGGAACACCGAAGGGAGTTCCACATGCGGGAAGTCTGAGAAAAGAAACTGTTGGAGTAGAAGTAGCAGTTGCTTGTTTGTTTGTTTGGGTTTTATGGCATATCAACCAATATGGGTCATTTAATGCCAAATCCAGTTTATATGAATTTTAAATGCTTATTTTGTATGGAATAAAAAATGTATAGCTGGCAACGTTATTGTTTCAAAAAACATATAGCTGGCAACATTATTCTTTACAAAAAATGTATAGCTGGCAACACTATTGTTTCAAAAACTTATAGCTGACAACATTATTTTTCCGAAAACATTATCTGAGACCTTGCTGTTGGATGTAGTTTATCACCGTACCCAGGACGCGGATGTAGTTTATCTCCATACCCAGGACGCGGATGAAGTTTACCGTCATACCCAGGACGTGAGTTAGACTTAGAAAAACTAGGAGTTCACTATTTGCCCATAGATGGGACCCTAACAGGTGCTACCACGCCGAGTCAAGGTGGACCTGGGAACACCAGCAATTAAGAGGTGGTTCCACGCTCCTCAAAACCTCCTGATCAGAGGCCTTGCTGTTGGATGCAGTTTAACGTCATACTCAGGACGCCTCATTGGGGGGATCTTACCCCTCTACAGAGGTGCAGTCGGAGTATTCTAAAGCCCCAGCCGACAGGGCAGAATAGCAGTTGCATTTAGCAATTTCAACAGTAAATTGTTGGGAGCAAGATGTCAATCTAGCACGCTTAAATTCATGTAGTCTGGTCACAAAGGGAAAAAAGCTCGTCAGAGCAATTGCCATGAAAATATTTGTAGAAAAGACAGAGGGAAGCCACGCTACGTCTTTGAAAAAGTGACTGCAGTCGACATGCCAGGTCACGAAGGATTATATTACAGACCCTTCTTTGGGTTTTGTCAAGAACCTCTAGATGAATAGCAGAGGCACCAGAAGAAATATGGCATCAGTATTCAATTTACGGACGAATGGTTTATTTGTAAATATGCAAAATGGATCCTGACAAGAAAATTTTTCAGGCACGATTCTGTGACCCAATTTCCTTGCAGTAGATGCAGCTATTGATTCGATAAATCGTCAAACATTCTCCCGCTTTTCCCATCAAATTTGTTTTGCTTGCTTATTTCCAAGTATTACGGAGGATTGAGCCAACGCATCCGTCTAAAGTAGCTCTACATACCCCATTAAATAGCTCTACATACCCCATTAAAGTAGCTCTACATACCCCATTAAAGTAGCTCTACATACCCCATAAAAGTAACTCTACATACCCCATAAAGTAGCTCTACATACTCCATTAAAGTAGCTCTACATACCCCATTAAAGGAGCTCTACATACCCCATAAACGTAACTCTACATACCCCATTAAAGTAGCTCTACATACCCCATTAAAAATACTATTTGGAAATCTGTCTTCATATTTTCCTTTTGCATTAACATGAATCAGGTTAGACCAAAAATGGGATATTGAACCATACAATGAGGCAAGAATCGCTTGTTTATTTTAACGCCTCAAAAACTAAACATCTCCCTGCTCATCAAAGAGACCCCTTTCTGATTTCCATCAAAATGACTAATGCTAACCTCCAGAAGAGTGATTCGTTACACCTCCTCGGGCTGACATAAAGTGGAAAGATTATATGGAATCAACTGCTAGGTCACCTTGGAAGAAATTTAGTTCGGTGTGTTTTACTAGACAATTTGACTCCCTAGAAACTATCTTACATATTTATAAGTCTGGTTTTCATCCATTCTTTGAATATTGAAGCCACATGGTGTAGTTCTCCTGCTATATATTTAGAGATTCTTGATAATATTCAAATAACATTTTGTAAAGTTATTGTTCCTACCCTGGCTTATTGTCACCAGTCACTTTCGCACCGCTGTAACGTAGCTTCATTTTAACTTTTCTAGAAATAGTTTCATATAGCTTCGATGAGCTATGCTACCTAGATTTTATGAACTGAAGTGCAGTACTAGATTGGCGGCAAGGTCTCGTCATTTTGCAGTTGAAACTGTTAGATGTAACTATAAATTCTATACCAACAGTTTCTTCTCTCTGGCGTCTCGCTTGTGGAAACTTATTTATTTTAATGTTTTCCCATCAAGTTTGATCTTCAGTACTTTAAATGCAATGTCAATCGTTATTTACTGCCTTCTTGGTTCCTCTTCCTTAGTTTTTGGTAATTAATAATGTTTCTCTATTTGTAATAATGTTTCGTCTTTTGTTATTGCCAATTAATAATGTTTCTCTTTAGTTTCACGAGTTCAGTCCTTTATATGTAAAACTTGCCCAGCTACCTTCTCAGAGGCGAACCAGACATTCCTAATAAGTATTCTGTTATTCTCTGAAAGAAACTCTCGCGTGGATACTTCTGAGAACACTAAAATATTAATCTCTTCAATGGAAGAATCACTCGTTATCTCTCCTCTGGGTTTTCACAATCTTCATGTCCTTTTACTTTCTAATATATTCATATTACACATAATTTTATCAGTTTCTACCTTGAGGGATTCTTGAGCCTTGTCTTGTATTAAGTTCATGATAATGCATTTCTTTGGCCAATATACAGATTTCTTTTTGCGATGTGATATTAAGGTAGTAATTTCTTTAGCTTCATGTTTTGCGCCAATGTACGTCGTATTCTTCTTTACATTATCTTCAATTTCTTATAAATCGCTTCCACGTATATATTCTTCGCTGTTGGATCGACTTTCTTGCTTATTTCCTATTAATATTCTTTGGTTCGCTTTTTGTGAGATTCTTAAAGCTATTTTTCCTGCTCTTGTCTTGACAATACTTTTAGTTTGTTTTAATTTATTCTCCTGCGAAATCTCAGTGCGAATTCTTCACAATTTCCAAAGCTCTATTCCCATCATTCAATAAATTTAATACGTCTTGCCTCTTAGTCTATGACGTTATATATATATATATATATATATATATATATATATATATATATATATATATATATATATATATATATAAATATATATAATAAGTGTAAGTGTTACAGATGGGTGTCCCTAAATCAATTCTTGGTTGTTTGTAATTGACATATATATATATATATATATATATATATATATATATATATATATATATATATATATATATATCTTATAACGATATATGTATTTTATATACATTTTTATGTATCAAGAACACTTTTGAATGAAAAGATATGACAAATTGGAATAGGTTTTTGTGACGCATTTTATCCGATGGCGTCATAACGGATGAAACGTGCCACAAAACTTTTTCCAATTCCCCCCCTCTCTCTCTCTCTCTCTCTCTCTATCTCTAATATATATATATATATATATATATATATATATGTATATGTGTGTGTGTGTTTGAGCGAGCGTGTGCGTGTGTGTGTGTGTGTGTGTGTTTCATATTGCATTTGCTTTCATTTTAAAAATTCTCTCTATTTATATCTCTCCGATTTCTCAGTATAAGCAATTAATTTTTGTGGTGCGATATTTTTTAGAAAAAATACCCCACCGACTAAACTAATTCTTCGAATGGAGAAATGAGAGTTTCCGAGATAGAATCCCATGTTCATTAATTTCACTTACGAAAAATACTGTTAGAAAAGGTACGAATTTTTCACCTCCCCTAGCTATTGGCTAAATAGTCGACGAATAGCTGGCGAAACAATTTTTCAATATATTCCGCCTTGAACTTAGTGCACTTGTGCCAACGATGCTTGCAACCCCATCAAGGAAGGAGATGGCAATCGGATGTTTCAAAAAACTCCCCCGAAGCATTGATTCCAGAATGGCAACCAAGCAGGTGGGATTTGAGTTTAGGCAACAAGAAGAATGGAGCTAAGTCTGGTGAGTAAAGGGGATGGGGTAGCAATTCAAAGCCACATTTGCCTGATTCAGCTATTGCAACCTGAAAAGTATGAACGGACTGTTATGGTGGAGCAAGAACCCATCTGCCCTTAGACTCCATCTCTGTTACCACTTCATTGCTTCATTCAACTGTCTTAATTCTGATTGATAGTATTATTCGTTAATATTTTTCTCTTTTTCAGATAGACTACCACGATTATGCCTTCAGAATAACAATAAAAAAAGAATCTATCACCTTGTCAACAGATGCTGCCTACTTGAAGTTCTTCGGGAGTGGAGAGCACGAGTGTTTTCACTGTTTACGTTGAATTTCTGACCCAGGTTGCAATCTCATCAGCGAAGAACATAGCAATAGGATGTTTCGAAAAAGCATATATGATCTCATCATTGATTTCAAAATGGCGACAACTCAAGTGGGATTTGAGTTTAGGCAACAAGAGGAAGTCAGATGGAGCTAAGTCTGGTGAGTAAAGGGGATGGGGTAGCAATTCAAAGCCACATTTGCCTGATTCAGCTATTGCAACCTGAAAACTATGAACGGACTGTTATGGTGGAGCAAGAACGTATCTTCCCTTAGCAACTATTTGCGTTTCGATTTAATTTCTGTCTTCAATTGTCTCAGTTCTGATGCATAGTATTAACCATTAAAATTTTTCTCTTTACCAGATAGTCGACCACGATTAGGCCTTCGGAATAAAAATAAACAGAACCTATCACCTTGTCAACAGATGCTGCCTACTTGAAGTTCTTCGAAAGTGGAGAACCAGAGTTTTCACTGTTTACGTTGAATTTCTGACCGAGGTTCTAAATAGTGAACCCAGGTTTAATCTTTTACTAATCTGCGATGGAGTTTATCAGGGTCAGCCTGGAAGAAATTCAGAAATATCAACCCTTTACAGCTTCTGCTCTGGTGCCAGCAGTCTTGGGACACATCTTGCAGACAAATTGCTCATCCCTAAGATCTGATTTAAAACAGTATGAACTGAACGAGAACTAATGCCTTATGGGCAACTTTCTGCTGGTGAGTAATCGCCATTGATCCCAAACCATAAAATGAAATGCATCAAGTTGTTCATCAGTGGTTGATTTTATTGGATGTCTTGACCGTGGGTCATCTTTTGTGCTAGAATTTCGCAGCCATCTTCTTCACAGTTGCATAACGAACTGGGTCCCTCAGCAGGGTACCATATCTTCATGAATTCCCTTGGGTGTCATTCCTTTCTCTGGCAGATATTTTATGACTGCTAGGGACTCTGTTTTATCCATTTTTAAATTTGCCTTACATCTCCCACTTTTGTATGGGTCAAACCTGCATTGAAATTAAGACAGTCTGAATTAGTTTTTTTTTTATATTTTTATAAGAAGTGATAGGGTGTTGCCACAACAAGAAAATGTTCAGCTTCTTCTTTCTGGGTGTATATATTTGAAATCCGCATTGTGTATTTAACTATCTATTTATATATATATTTATATCCTTAGATGTTTAGAAATACTGGTTGGTTGTCCCATTAATTCTCATCATAAAACCCGGTATTATTAACAGAAATTAAAATGAACATCACGGATGAATTATAAGTCAATTAAAATCTGGTAACATACGTTTCTGTGCCACACAATCTTTGTCGTTAGAATACATCTTTCACATTTATAAATCTTCGATTTCTCTGTGCATTGCTGCTGTCATATCTGGTCTGGTTTTTCCCTTCTATATATCTCGAGAATCTTGAAAAAATTCAAAGAATTTACAGAAGGGTCTGTAATATTATCGTTCCTGATGTGTACTTCAGTCACATTCGTAATGAAGTGATGTGGCTACCGTTATGCCAATTGCACAGATAACCTTTTGTATTACATGCGTTTATGCGTGCAAATAGATTGGCAATTAGGTTACATCGATTTACACTTGTATTAGCTAGATGCAATCATGTATTCTATTTTAACAGTTTATTTTTACGCACTTCTAATGCTTGCTTCCCTGCATAAGTACAATCTTGATAAAAATTAAATGCAGCCTCAATCACCATCTTCTGTTTTCCTGAATCATGTTTTTTTGTTTATTCTTCTTTCTTCCCCACTTTCCTCAATAAACTCTCTTCACTGTCTTTTTTTGCTGCCAGTAAGACCCATGAATCCAAGACGCATTATCAACTTGGTTGGTGGGTAATGAATAAAACATCTATACATAAAATTATGTGACTTCTGTTCTTCCGTCCTTACTATCCTCTAAAATAGCCATACATTGAAAGATTGAAACAAAATTTTGGGAAGAAGTGTAAACAGATAATGTCGTACAAAGTAAAATTAATTCTACAAGGATCCGTAGCTTAGCACAATAAATTTTCATTATTTTTTTTTTAAAAAAACTAGCATTTTTTATTATTTTACATATAAAACACTCCCAATATTTTAAAAACAGGTAAATGATTAAAATAAAAAAATATACTTATTTAATAAAAATGCAATCTTTTTTAAGTTTATATATATATATATATATATATATATATATATATATATATATATATATATACAAGAATTCAGTTTCCAGTTCGCCCTACGTTCGCGAGAAATATAAACAAATCACAAGGTCATACGCTTCAAAATGGTGGCATTTAACCCAGAAAGAAATGTTTTCGCAAGGTCAGCGATGTTTTTGCATGCTCAAGATTAAGACATCCTAATCATCTCTTATTTCTTAAATATGTTTTTTAACATAAAGTTTGAAAGAAATTCAATCAAATTAAAGAAATTATCACAACTTGAAGTATGATTTTTGTCAAAGTATTATTTTCAGACAAATCAGATTATTCAAATGTCATCGATTCGTTGGCGAAATTGAATGAAACGTAGAGTTTATAAATCTCAACAATAAATGTTAGCAATGACATCAATAATACTAAACATTGTTGAAAAAAATTGAGTAAGTTCCTGGTCATTAATATATATATATATATATATATATATATATATATATATATATATATATATATATATATATATGGGGGGGGGGAGACTGCATTGTCAGTATTTCGTCTTTCGAGAAAGGACGGTAGACACGGAACTCTCAAATTTTAACCCCCACAAAATAAAACAGTGTGTCTAATCCAACATGCTCATCAACAAAATAACGTTTGTAGTTTGTGTATAATATATATATATATATATATATATATATATATATATATATATATATATATATATATATATATATATATATATGTGTGTGAAAATATTGTAGAAAATAGGAAAGAAACTGGTTTAGTAAATAATCCAAAGTTCCTTAGTATTTTTGTAATTATTTTAAAAAAATAGTGCTCGATACGAAAGTAGAGCATAAATATAATTTCAATTCTGTCCATACTATTAAAACTCGTAAATTTCAGAAATAAGTCATTCCCAAAAAATTTCGCTTGAAGATGGAACAGAGCCTACTTTAACTCAAGTTAATTCAAATATTATTTTGAAGTTTTCGGCTCTTGTTTTAAAACATGAGACCTCTTATGTAGCAAGTTAGAATCATATTTTTAAATAAATAATTATATATATATATATATATATATATTTGTGTGTGTGTGTGTGTTTGTGTGTGTGTGTATGTGTGAAGAAAAGTGTGTCAAGTCCCATACTGTCCCTATATGTTTATGTTTGTGTAAACTCCAGTGGGAGAATGCGTGTTTAAGTGTGTCTGTCTACCTAAATATGTGTATGGGCATGCATGTATGTTTGCGTTAGCATGAGTGACATCATGACGACAATCTCCCTCCTACTTACATAATAACATCAATTCACGCAACATATAAATCCAAAATTTTAAAATATTATATATATATATATATATATATATATATATATATATATATATAGAGAGAGAGAGAGAGAGAGAGAGAGAGAGAGAGAGAGAGAGAGTGTCTCCGCTTCGTGTTTTATATATACATACGCTCTAAGCGTATTATTGAATACTTTGAGCCATAAATGTAGCATATGTTTTATGGCGCGATAATTAAATTGTATTCAACTTTTATTTTTAAGTATTCGCATGCGCGTTGTTTGTTTTGGCTTTTGACAACTACACTGCATGTTAGGGTCAACTGGACATCATCTGTGAGAGAAAGAGCACCATGACGTACTTCACTCAGCCAGAAATCTCGAAACACCATGCTGTACTTCTTGGCATTTGCGCCACTTCAGACTGACTGGGTGTCAATCTTAGGAAAATGCACAGAATTCGGAAAGAGTTGGAGGAGTCTAGTATTGATTGCGAATGTGTTTGGAGTGATCACCAGTAATGGCGAAGTTATGCCTCCATTCATCTTCCCAAAGGAGATCAGACTCAACACAGAAGCCTATATCAAGTGACTTGAGAAGGTATCGCTTCCCTGGATCAATAGGGAGGCTGCTGAAAGATTCTATGCCTGGCAACAGGATTCTGAACAATACCATACAAGCGGGGGAATCTAGGCCTGTCTGTCAGACAATTTCTGCGACAACATCACTTCTTATACCTGGATACCTAACTCCCCAGACTGCAACCCTCTTGATTATTATGTTTGGAGCACAGTTGATCGAGAGACCAACAAAACTCCTTATTATCCCAAAGAGTATGGCAGAATTCACCAACCTAAACATGGTGACCGTCCCGATGAGTTGCAGGTGATTCCGTTGTCGTCAGGAGGCCGTAGATAAAACCAATGGTGATTTTTATTTATGTTATGGTGAAACACACCTATTCTGTAGTTAATAGACTCTCCCATATATAAGTAGGAGTAGTAAGAGAAACAAAGGTTAGTTGATGTCGGACGACCGGCTGAACGGTTGAACTCTCTGCCTTCGGGCGGGGAGGAACCCGAACGAGGCTACATCGAAAGGCGGAGTCTCGTTTGGGTAGGTAAACCGACCCTGAACCCGTTTATACTAGTTCAAAGGGTATATTTTTGACTCGGAGATCCCACATTAAAACGGCCTTGTGCCACATGATACCCTCGTGGGTGGGTGACTAGATACTAGTCGATGTCGGATGACAGTCGAATACGAAAGTAGTCAGCGACCACAACAAGATTACTCTGCGTAATACCTATTATATCAAGTTCCTAACGTTTTGTACGTCGAACCTATTTTAGGACCGATTTAGTACAAATACAACCCTCCACTGCGAAATCACTCCACAAAATTTTAATAAATTTACTCTTTAGTATTTCAAGATATTTGTATGTAATTCTGGTTAAATTTGTTAAATTGAGACATGTGTTATTTTTATTTTTGCGTCATATAGAGGACAATTTATTTATCGGACCTTGTATTGCCCGCGGCTACGATAACTGGATTATTTCTGGATGACCCGTCGTAAGATGTAATATTGAACCGTTGGACGTAATCATTGTGTATATCGGTGATATATCAATTTTAAAATAAAATATAATAAACCTTTAATTATACTCGGTTCTGATGCAGTTAAAATAACAACAAAAGATTTATATAAAATGTTTGCCTAGCCCGAAATACATTAAAATAGTAATTAGAAGTGTAGACAAAAATCGTAACATTTCACATTGACTTTAGTCTATACATAGAAATAAGAAATTCTTTCTAAATTTGCTGAATATATTAGGTTGGTGCAAAAATAATGACGTAAGAATGTCGTTTTCTGACGTTAAAAAATACGTCAAAAAACGATATTATTACGTCATTATTTTTGCACCAACCTAATAACTGCGATTCGGTAACACATAAAACTCACTACCGTGTTCCAGGATTAGATGTTTCGGTATCAGTCTTAAAAGAGTGCAGAGGATTTGGAAAGAGTTAGGTGAGTCTACTGATGCTCACAACCTACGGCAGCTCGGAAAACTCACTCTGATCGTCATGGTAAGAAAAGAACACTCGAATGCGTTGTTCGAATACAGTTATGCCTCTATTCATATTCCCAAAGGAGATCAGACTCAACACGGAGGTCAACATCAACCACTACGATGAAATAGTGATGTCCTGGGTCAAGAGGTTGGCTGCTGGAAGAACCTGTGTCTGCCAAAAGGATCCTGCACCATGCCACACAAGCAGGCAAACCCTGGCATGGCTGTCAAACAATTTCTGCGACAACATGACCATTATATCTGACCGCCTAACCCCAGACTCTAATCCCTTGAATATTATGTTACGGTGCAGTTGATCGGGAAACCAAGAATACTCCTTATAACACTAAAGATAATCTGAAGCCAGGATTATGGCAGCATTCACCAACTTAAAAAAGAGACCACCCAGAAGAGTTCCAGGAGATTCCAAAGTCATCTGGAGGCCGTGGTTGAAGCCAATGGCGATTTTATTGAATAAATTTACTCTTTAGTATTTCAATGTATTTTTTGTGTAATTTTGGTAAATAAATATAAAATCACACACACACACACACACACACATATATATATATATACACACACACACAACACACACACACACGCACACACACATATATATATATATATATATATATATATATATATATATATATATAGATTACAAACTGTATATTGTTCTCGATTCGTCATCCAGAACCCATAAAGAATTTACAGATTTGGAAAATTTCTACATCATAGCGGACCATCACTTTCTTGTAGGAACCTGAAATATCTTGCTGGCATTCAATCAATTTACCAGTTCGCCTTTTAATGTCTTCATCTTGCTGACTGTTCGACTTCCCTGTCGCACAAATCCAGATCCAGAGCCTTATCACTCCAGTTGGAGAAATCCCTCCCTGATTGGGCCAAGCCACCAGACTTTTGCATCATGTACTGACCAATTGCGGGTTGGTGAGACTAATTCGATGTAGATTTTGATTTCAGTGTTGCCATTCTCTAGATTGAAACCGGTTGCCACCCAAAGCTATAGTACCCAGTGGGTGGGGTAGTGTAGGGAAGATGGATTCATACTTTTCCCAAGCCAGAATACCTGCCCATATGATTTTATTAGATAGGTGAAGTATTGTGCAGAACCGATCCCACTTTGTAGAAGAACCGAATATAAAGTACGACAAACACCCCAAACGAACCTCCGCCGGTTTTGAATTCAGAGTTTTACTTCTCCTAGACTGGTTGCCACTCAATTCTATAGGACCGATACTGTTCTGATATTTATCTATTGCCGAAAGGGAGTAGGGACGTATTCCTCTCTTTCCTACGGGTATTTTCACGTACATGAACATAACGAACTGGAATTCGAACTCGGTAATCCGGTTCCACAATCGGTGTCGCAATTCATTACACCAGTGTAGAATAACATTGAACAAAGGAGAGTAGTCAAAAAGCTCAAAGAAACCGGTGGCTAAATAGAAATCCATATCCAGCAAGTTTAAAGACTTTTTAGATTTAAATTAATTCTAAGTATTTTTTGTCATTCTTTATTTTTGTCCGAGAGACAAGAACTACTTAAGATTTCAACCGATTAAAGACTTCGGAGAGTATATATATATATATATATATATATATATATATATATATATATATATATATATATATATATATATATATATATATGGGAAGGAAAATAGAGATTACAAATGATTGCATCTATTTTTAAAAATAATAAAAAAAACAAAAACAGTAAGCTCATTTTTCCGCTTCTTTTAAATTTATTTCAGTCTTATATGTCGATCATTTGATATAATTCTTTCTATGGCCATATCATTCTAATATTTTGTCTGTTCCAG
Source organism: Acanthosepion lycidas (assembly GCA_963932145.1). NCBI lineage: Eukaryota > Metazoa > Mollusca > Cephalopoda > Sepiida > Sepiidae > Acanthosepion > Acanthosepion lycidas. The sequence continues at coordinate 36,201,760 of OZ010598.1, read as the reverse complement.
TAGATGTTTCCCAGATAATACCTGTCTGTCTTTCTGCAACATCATATATATATATATATATATATATATATATGTGTGTGTGCATATATATATATATATATATATATATATATATATATATATATATATATATATATATATATATATATATTAAGACATTTTTATGTTTATACATTCTTTTTTTTTTATAGATACAAATATTTAAGTAAATGCTCTGTTTATAATAAACTTTATTAAACAACATTTACCGGCATGAATGTTCGAGAAATTTTCAGGCCGGTAAATGTTGTTTAATACTATTTATTATAAACAGAGCATTTACTTAAATATTTGTATCTATAAAAAAAAAATCCATTTCATAATGTTATATATATATATATGTCTGTGTGTGTGTGTGCACACAAATGCTCGATACATGCTTTTTCCGTTTTAACGCTACAGATGAGTCAACATTCAGCAGACATGAATTCTAAGTTCCGTAATCTAAAAGTGTCCGTATCTACGTCGATCATTTGATATAAATCTTTCTGTGTGCGTATTCTGGTTTTGTCTGTACTTGGAGATTTGTTCCAATAGCTGTCTTCCCCGCATTCAAAACACGAACATAACAAGGAAGTTTTTAAGGATGATGGAAGCAAAATGAATACTTACTATCAGAAAGCGACAGATACACTTTCTACGGCGCATAGTGGGGAAAGAAGGCTTCGAGAATTTGACACTCATGAGGCGTACTGAAAGCAAGAGTGTGTGGGAAAGAGAAACAGCTATAAATCAATGTAAACGGAAGGAAGAACTGGCAGTTAGAGGAATAGTGAAAAGAAAAATCCCGCAGACAGCTACAAAAGATAGGAAGATATGGAGAGCCTTGATCTCCTTAATCTTTGATGGACACTATACATAAATGAAGAAGAAGCGTTTCTTTGTTTTAATAGGAGGCTAAGAGGATAAGTTACCCAGCGAGGACTGAACTGCTATTTGATGATATACAAGTCAAGACTACTGACTGTTTCATGACAGCGAGGCGCTCATCACAGCTAATCGTGGTTTTCATCAGCCTGTATCTCATTTCATGTATTGCTTTTAATGGCTTATTTTATTTTGACTACAATTTGCTATGATATTTAAATGGCTGTTATTGGTTTTGCTTTTCTGGAAATTTCGGCAAATGTTTTTAATTTGTAATGAAACTACGATTCAACCATATAAATGCGAGGGAAAGGAATAAACAATATTTCCAATTAGGTACGCTTTTAAAAGGAATATGAAAAATTTTAACCATTTACACTACTTTGGATGGCAGACATTTAAAGTGGAATTGGTAGTTGCATTATAAACATTATTCTATCGATAGATTTGCTCCATACTTGATCTAAAATATACTGTCAATATCTATCTGTTCGTCGGTGTATCTCTCTCTCTCTCTCTCTCTCTCTCTCTCTCTCTATATATATATATATATATATATATATATATATATATATATATATATATATATATATATATATATATATATATATATATATATATATCACTTGATGATTAGTAGGGATAATTTCAAGTGGATATAAATCCAAAGAGAGCTTGATGTAAGAACAGAGCAGTATAATAATAAATAGAGAATCCTTAAAAAATCTATTTGATAGGAGACATTTTATTTCGTGGACGCAGATATACATCTGTTCAGACCAAATCTTACAAATTACATTTATTTTTAAGACATTTTTTTATGTTTATACGTTCTTTTTATAGATACAACTACTTAAGTAAATACTTTGTTTATAATAAACAGTATTAACAACATTTACCGGCTTGAATGTCCGAGAAATTTTCATAGAAAATATGTGTACCCCGACAGGAATCGAACCTGTATTGAGAAGCGTTCAGTTAGCAAGTTCGATGTTACTGTGTTTGAACACAGTTCTCTATGATTTTCTCTCATTCATTCATATCTGTTCAATGCGTATCCAAATGTAAACAAAGGACGTCACACATTATGAAATGGACAAAGGCCGACAATTATTTTTAAGACATTTTTTTATACCTATACGTTTTTTTTTTATAGATACAAATATTTAAGTAAATGCTCTGTTTATATCTAATATAATATATACAAATATTTTCCTTGTTTTTAATACAATGTATCAAACATTCTAAACATTTGTTTATATATATATATATATATATATATATATATATATATATATATATATATATATATATATATATATATATATATATGAAGTGTGTCCCAAAATAATGTATATACTCTTTACATATTAATAGTTAATAATACATTGACATGGTGTGAGAACTTCTATGGCTGAAAATATGCAAATCAAATAGATTGGAAAAAGAGGGACAGTTGAATTAGGGTATTTTGACATCTTTGGATTTCTTTTTGTAGGGGTTTCTAAAAGACAAAGTTTACGACAGGAACCCTAAAACAATTGCTGAAATGAGAGTAGCAATTGAAGAAGTGTGTGCTCAAATACCAGAAGAAACGATACTGGACGGTTGTAGGTCTATTTCTCATAAAAGTTTATTGAACAGAACGGCAACTTGTTTGATTACTTGATGTGAACTCATTATTATATGAACATTCTGCCTTTTCCCCAAGTAGCTTTTATCTTTTTAAAGTTACTTTTCTGTGATTTTTGTATATTTTACTCTCAAATTCTTTAAATATTTATTCTTTCTCTTGTATTAATCTTATTTATAAGTAAAGATATATAAATTGAATAATTTATAACGATTCAACGTGTGTATACATTATTTTGAGACACCATATATATATATATATATATATATATATATATATATATATATATATATATATATAATATTATAAATTAATTGATTTAAAATATTTTTCTCTACAGAGTTCTGACCATGTTTCAAAAATGCAAGCTAAAAGCTTCGAATTTAATTTTGTAATTAAATTAAAGAATTAGTTACATTTCATCCTCAAGCGAATTTTGGTGTAAGTTTTAAAATTTTAAAAAGTTACTCCAAAATTTTTAAAAGTTACTCCAATTAATGCTCTGTAAATTCACATTGAGCACTATTTTGTAAAAACAAAAATATCTATAAGAACACCGGATTATATATCTTACTGTTCTTTCTTTTTATTTACACACACACATGCACACACACACACACACACACACACACACACATATATATATATATATATATATATATATATATATATATATATATATATATATATATATATACTTTCCGCTACTTTACTTAGACTTTATGAATGTAAGGTCAGTAGTATTTATTCCGGCATCCACACTTACTCTATATGTGTAGGTACTTATAGGTTTCATGTCTTGCATTACGTCCAAAGACATATTCTTATATTTACCATTATATACATATAGACAAATATATTCTGGGTTATTCTACGTGCCCGCACTGAAGAATGCACTTCTAAAGGTACACATTTTACAGCCATTTGGCAATTGAAGCCCGAATCATGAATGTTTATTTTGAAAGGAGACCAAAAAGGAGTGGTTTTCATTTATAACAACGCTAGAACTCCATGTGGCGTCGGTGGTTGGCTCACAGAGCAAATTAGTTCGACATATTTTCAAGGGGGATATTTTTATTCTCAGTTGGGTACACATTTCTTCACAGATATCTTGTAAACAACACGGAAAATGGTGACATTGATGCGTTTGGGGTGGTTTTCTCTCGACATGTGGTAATGTTTTTCAACATAATCTTGCATGCTAGTTTTCATCATGTTAATTTCAGATTTCAATCGGGGCAAGTTTTGCAGTGTAAATATTTTTTTTATTGCTTTTTCGTGATCAGTAACAAATACGTTTTAGTGGATCAATTCTCCTATAGTTGCCAGTTCTACCCTCAGCGGTTCATTGCAGTTTTCACGTATAGGCAACTTCAGTAACACTTAGTACATAACCATAATTATCCAATGTTATTTATAATCAGAATAAGTTATTTTTCCTGTTGTTATCATATCGTTTCGGCCGTTCTGCTCAACCTGTTGTTTTTGTTTTTTTTTTGTATGACGATAAGTTTAGACTTCAGATGATTTCGAAAAACACTTTATTTAATCTAGCGAGGGCAATCTTTCTCGTTACAATGTCCATGTCTAGGGATATTTCATATTGTCCCGTTTTTATACTTATCAGATATTTCTGGTGACTATTATCTGGGCCATGGATTGAACACACAATGAATATGTCACCCTGTTGTGAGCTTGTTTGAGCCAGAAATAAAGACACAAGAGAGCAATTGGCTTAAATAAATATATTAACAGAATCAATAATATAAACATATAAAAACTAGAGTATTACAGCAAGAATGTTCGGTCCGACTGTCAGAGCTGACTGTTGTAAAATTCCCGATTTTTATTTATTTTAAATACAGAAAATATGGCACAAAACCAATATAAAGGATAGAAAAAAGGACGGTCTTCTTCTGTCTTAACGTTAAGCTGAGCTAGCCATAAACACTAGCCCAAACATACAATATTCCTAACAACAAAACAACGTATTGTTACTTACAATTTTTACTACAGCCACCATAATACCTCTTGGTCTCGCTGGAAATCCTAAATAGTGCGCAGATGTACAATTTATTGTCTGTGGGAAGAGGGGAATAAAACAACAATTTAAAAACAAATCCCCAATGAGCGTGTACAATATGGAACAAAATTGTTTACAAGAAACTAAACAAAATCAAGTTAGTAATAAAACGCCCCACAATCATTAAATGTGGCAGAAGAATCAATTAACTGGACAAAATCAATGCGGGACTATAATAATATAAAAAAAAAACATTCGTTCATCCCAGGCTGCTGGAAACTTCCATCTCCAAAAGGCAGTACCTTCTCCTATTTATAGCTGAGAGAGTCTATGCGTGCGTGGGTAAATTACCATAACACACCTAATTTAATAACCAATGATTTAAACTCCTACGCAACGTGAGACTATTCCAACATTAAAACAATTTTTTTATTGCATTTATGGTGTATTAAGACTGTTGTCTATTCACATATGCAAAGCTGCTGCATTTCTTTCACGCGTGATCGCATCTACCCCGTTCGCAGCATTTAAAATGGAATTCATATTTTTTTCTGAATTTTTACATTTATAAAATTTGGATTAATGTCTTCAAATATTCATATATATATATATATATATATATATATATATATATATATATATATATATATATGATGGAATCTCCCGTTGAGTTCGACGCATGAGGTTCCGACGACCACGAACTAATTATCTGCCTATGACGGGCATGACTTTTGAGACCGGCTCGAGAATTGCACAAAAAGCCACAAACAGTACAGGAGAATGTATTGTATCCAAGTGCAACAGGAACACTGTTAGCTTGTCTTATTTCTCGTTCCATGTAGTCGACTGATAGTTACTTCTCAGTGCAGCTACATCAATGCTGTACTTCTTTAGAACCAATGCGACTTGAGCTGTTTTTCTTTCTGGTGCTGAGTTGTTGTCTTGGAGAGTTCGTACATTCCAAATGCCAAGATGAAGTTGATGTTGTTTCGTAGAGTTTTTCGCAGTAGCCGGATATGTGTGGATCTAATTAGATGTAGTTGTCAGAAAACCAACACAATGATTTGTTTTAAGTGGCGAAAGCTTGTGTCGGAGCATCCATACTTTTTGGATCTGTTGATAATAAAGTAACGGTGCAAAAGATTTGCCACAGAAACTCCAAACGACAGTCGTCATGTGTTATTATCGCGGAGTTTATATATATATATATATATATTATATATATATTATATATATATGTGTGTGTGTGTGTGTGTGTGTAAAGAGAGAGAGAGAGAAAGAGAGAGAGAGGAGAAGGAGAAAGAGAACATTTATATTGCTGGACAGTCCGTTTACGAAACTATAGTGTCTGAATGCTGTAAATAACATCACAGATAAATGAAACATTTTATATTTGAATTAATCTATCTATCTATCTATATATCTATCTATCTATCTATCTATCTATATATATATATATATATATATATATATATATATAAACTGTTAATCATTCGAGCTAAATAAACTTCAGCCAAACACAGTTTATCATTGACTTTTTTTTTCATAGCGTTCAGTGTGTTCTTTACCCACTTCGCCCTGCTGGGTAGCCTTGGGGCGACGGTCTTGATTCACTCATACGTTGCTTTCTTCTTTCTGTCATATTCCGGACGGCTGATCACTAGTTGTCTTCCTCTCTTTCTCCGCCCAGTAATAGCTAGTTGTTTTTTAGCTCGAAGTTACAATGAGAACTTCAACAGAAGGGAATGACTTATTACATTATTAAACACGTCGACGTGTACATTTTTTTAACTAGCCAGTTGGGTCTCTTTATCACCAAATGGAGAGCAATTTCCCCGAGATACGAAACAACTACGTCTGCTCTTATCGACGCGAAAAACTTAACTCCCAGTAAACACTTTGTAACTCTTACATTCCCACGTTCGGCTCAACCAATCAAAATCGAGATCTCTATTAAGTCTACCATCTGAGCTTAAGGTCAACCTTAGAAGCTCCGCACCAAATACACTGACACTAAAAAATAATAGCCTGGAACTATTATTTAACTAATATGCTTTACAGTGTAGGTTTTTATGAGGTTCTGGCGATTGGTTATTAATTGAAGTTGTGAAATTGTTAGAACCGCAATTGCTATTTACCTTTTCAACATACGTTCCAGAAAAAATTAACACACACACACAAACAAACGAACATCTTGTTATGGGAACTTACCTATAACGATAATGGACTCTTCCTGACACTATAAATACTGCGCCTCTCAAGAGGTATAATGAATGAATGGTATAACGAGCACAAGGTCATGACTGTTGAACTCTCTGTTTTGGCAGAGAGGAGCCCGGACGGAGCTTTGCCGAAGGTCAAGGTTTCGTCCGGGGAGGTAGACAGGCCCTGAAGCCGTCTAGGCGGGTTCAAAGGGTATATTTTTGGCCGAACCTTCGGGCTCTGGAAACCCACGTTAAACTCGGCCTTGTGCCACATGCAACCCTCGTGGGGGGTGGCTAGATACCGAATGAATGGTGTAACGAGGACCAGGTCATGACTGTTGAACTCTCTGCTTTGGCAGAGAGGAACCCGGACGAAGCTTTGCCGAAGGGCAAGTTTTCGTCCGGGGAGGTAGACAGTCCATAAACCCTTCTAGGCGGGTTCAAAGGGCATATTTTTAGCCGAGCCTACGGGCTCGTGAAACCCACGTTAAACTCGGCCTTGTGCCACATGCAACCTTCGTATGGGGGGGGGCTAGATACCGAATGGTGTAACGAGCACCAGGTCATGACTGTTGAACTCTCTGCTTTGGCAGAGAGGAACCCGGACGAAGCTTTGACGAAGGCCAAGGTTTCGTCCGGGGAGGTAGACAGGCCCTGAACCAGTCTAAGCTGGTTCAAAGGGTATATTTTTGGCCGAGCCTACGGGTTGGGAGAAACCCACTTTAATCTCGGCCTTGCGCTACATATATTCCTCGTGGGTGGGATATTAAATACAATGAATGGTGTAACGAGTCGAGACAATATTAGTTCACTCTAAACCAGACGGACAGTCATTAGTAACACCTTCAACTTCTTGTAGTATATTTCTGTTGTAATATATCTTTGTTATTCTACTCTTGTGTTCGTGTTGTTCTTCCTTGGTTCTAACCTTGGGCCATAACAATCGTGCGAGGATATTTGGACCATAACATATATTACGTTGGTGCAAAAAATGATGACGTAATAATGTCGTTTTTTGACGTTAAAAATTACGTCAAAAAACGACATTATTACGTCATAATTTTGCACCAACGTAATATATATATATATATATATATATATATATATATATATATATATATTCTCAGATAGAGTCAATCATTAGAGGAGACAAAATGTACATATATGTATTACAGAAGGTGACTTGTGTTGACATATCGACTCACTGTTCATTCATGAAAACAATGCTATTGATTCAAGGGCAAAATGACCAGCCACTATTGAGAAAAGACTTATGCAGTCTCTGAATATTTCCCTGATCGAAGCAAATAACATTAACTGAGAGTAACTTTCCACTTGTTCGTGGCTTATAAAATATCAAAATAACATTTAAAAAGACTGCGCCAAATGGGTTTCTCGTCTTGACATTTGCGTTGTGTGCAAGACAAATCTTTAGGTTTAGCCATTATTTGAGTGTGTGTATATATCTGTCAGGACGTGGGCATGTTTTTTTTTTATAGTCCTGCAGGAGAGCTTCCTGCTACGTGCGGCTGAAAGTCTTTCGATTGCAGATAGTGTAACGCTTCGAGTCAGTTTATGAACAATTTTGAAATGTGTTAAGAGAATACACGAAACTTTAATTGCATTCCTGACAAAAGGAAGGCCCGTTGTGTACCATCATTTAGTGTTTCACAGAATTATTCCTTCTTTGTCTTTACACACACACACACACATATATATATATATATATATATATATATATATATATATATATATATATAAAAGAAGAACTATAGTTTTAAGATGTGCTATATTTATGGGATGAAGTGTTCAATACAATATCAAAGATAGAGCGTATGTAAGTTTAAGTATAAAAGTGAAAATTGAAGACATCACTCAGAGGCGATAGGCTGTTTTATGCAATCGCCAGGCCGCTTGTCGCCTGTGAGTATTGACTTAAATGTTCACTTTTATATATATATATATATATATATATATATATATATATATATGACTCCTCGTACATACCCTTTCACACACATGTATACGTATCTAATATAAGAGACATTTTTTTAGTTTGTGGCGTGTGTTGTAATTTTTTTTTTTGACGTTATACGTGGAATTGGGATGCCCGGTTTGTTTGCCCGTGTGTTTACAAATAGGTACACACACACTCAAACACACATGTGCCCGTGCGCATGCGCACACGCGTATATAATTATGCTAGCTCTCCCGTGAATTTTCAACTTATGAAGAGCATGTGCTGGTCAGGTTATGGTCAACGGCAACGAATGAGGAAATCAGAGAGCTTAGTTTGTTTTCCGTCTGTTTTCGTTACATTTTCATCGGCAAAATACTCTTGGCGAAATCATGAATCCATCACTTGTTTCCATCAAATATATAGTTTTAAAAAAGAGATTCACCTATCTTCAGGTTCATATTCCTCGCCTGCATTTTGAACTGGATTAGGTGTTTCTCCCTTGCTTCCTGTTTAAGATTTCCGGTTTTTTCTAAAGTATGTTTCATCTCCGTACGCCTCTCGTCTCTGTCTGACATTTTAATTACTAATTATTTTTCTCCTCAATAAGAGTAGATAAGTCCTCTTGTCACCAAGTTCACTGTACCCCCACCGCCGGTGTTTTGAACAGGGGGTCTTGGTTTATCTTTTGTTCCCTGTCTAATATTGAATCTCTTGTTGCTTCGTAAATCTTTTTATTCTTTTTATATGCAAGTAGCTCCTTTCATCTTATTGGCATTTTTGCCTTGTTTGGGGTGAGTTGATAAAAAATTGTTTCTCGAAAAGTTATTGTTATCTCAAAAAAGGAAAACTATGTCCGAAATATCATTATCTAAAAATAATGTATCTTGAAAAATCATTATCACAAAATAACAAATTAATTGTATCTGGAAAAAAACAGAAAAAAAAAAACAGAAAAAAAAAACAGAAAAAAAAAACAGAAAAAAAAAACAGAAAAAAAAACAGAAAAAAAAAGAGAAATAATGGTATCTGGAAATAATAGTATTAGGTTGGTGCAAAAATAATGACGTAATAATGTCGTTTTTTGACGTAACGTCAAAAAACGACATCATTACGTCATTATTTTTGCACCAACCTAATATTTAAAAAAAAAAAGAAAGAAAATGTACCTGGAAAAATCATTGTTATCTCAAAAAAAAGTAAAGGATGTTTTTGGAAAAATCATAGTTATCTCGAAAAAAGAAAAACATATCTTGTACAATCATTATTTTCTCAAAAAAATGAAAATAATCTGGAAAAAGCATTATCTCAAAAAGTAATAAAAAATACAATGCAAAAAAAAAAAAAGAAAAAAAAAAGGAATTATTTCCCCAAATCAAAATATCATGGGACTTTCAATAACCTAGAAAGGGTGCATCAGGAGTAAAAGACAAATCGTTCAAATCACGTATGAGATCTTAACAATTCTGTTCTTAGAAATAGTGTATTCCCGTTTTTGGTAATAATGGTTAAAGCTGATAGAAAATCAACCACAAAAGAACTCTTAACGAGAAGGGTGCACAATATGCTACAGAATCTCCAAAGGTTCTCTCGGATTTTGAACACAAATTTTACATCACCTAGATTGTTTGTCAATCGCCTAGATTGTTTGTCAATCGCCTAGATTGTTTGTTATCTCTGTTTACATAGATATGCGACTCGTGTAACCGTTAGCGATTCTGAGAGAGGAACAGTCGAGTCGCGTTGTAATTCAAAGCAGTACCCTATAACGAACCAGTTACCCTGGGTACCTGACAGTAGACCTGTCTACCTGGTACATAATCGTACAAGGGGATAGCAACACTCAGAAGTCAGCGTCGGTCTGCCTACTCTATGTGAACGGATTATCGTAGAAAATACAAAAAATCAAACTTGAAGGAGTGAGTTGTAAGGCAATGCATACTTGTAGGAATATCAGGAGGTTCGGTATTCGTGTCAGCTTCTAGTCGGACTTTTGTAATTGTCTCCATATTTTCGGTATATTGTATTTTCGTACCGATCCTTATATACCTGTCTATATTACGGATATGAGGTATTGTAATTATTTAAGGTGACGAATAAGGTCCATCACCACGCCCACAGTGAAGGCAGTAATCAACATCAGTCAACACCAGCTGACTTCCTCTTAGGAGCCATTACTAAACAAGTGTCTTATCTTCGACACAACCATCAGGCGGATAACATATTTGGACATCATTTCCCGAATCGAGGAAATTGAATATCCGTGAGGTTCGGCGGATGAGCTAAAGATGCAAAATGAAACAGATACTGGAGAAAGCCAAGCCGCCCACATCAAACATCACGAAACAGGAGAGGCTGGCAATTGCTACCGCGGAACGCAAACATAATCATACTACCAGCTGAAAAATGCAGTGCGACTGTAATGATGGACAGATCGGAATATGCAGGAAAGCTATAAGACCTCATTAGAAATGGTAGCTACAGTAAAGTAAACAAAGATCCAACAATGAAAACAGAACGAAAACTATCGGAGATCCTAATCAAGAACAACCCTTTCCAATTTAAAAAAGATCACTCACCCCACTCCCGTAGGATGAGGTTAAAATAATAGACAAAACACCTCACTAGAAAACACGAAAACTTAAGGAATCAGCACATATGCTAAGCCTCAAAAACCTCCTAATTCGGCCAAGCATAGGAATGAATACAATATGAGAGCCAGTAATAATAATAACAACAAAATTGCAATATGAGATAAGGTAAAAAGATTACTGAAACATTAAGTTCATAAGTTCCAAAAAATCATACAAATATGGCCAGTGGATAAAAGCATTGGCTGGATCCAGTAACTTGATCTAAAGAGTTATGAGTTCAATCGCTGGCCAAGGCAGCGGTGAATAAAAACTTGTATCGTTGAGTTAAAGGGAGACAACTGTGACATCCGGAAGAAGCTTGGCATGTCGAACTAGTACAATGTACCCCGTAGACGAAATAAAGGCTTCAGTTCGAAATTCCAGTCACCTGAAGAAAGCCGGAAACGTTGTGAATCCGGCAATAAAGATGAGAGCAACAGAACAATGTAAATACATACTTTCTCTCTATTCTGAAAATATATAAATATAGCACACCTTAAAATATGTCTGTCTATATATTTTTTATGAGATGAGCTTTTTAACTATTTACCCTATTAACATTGTTGGAAATTTTATCCTTATCTTTATTGTCAAATTTAAAATGTTTCGTCCGCTAAATGCGCCGGCCGTTTTCATGTGATATTTGTTTGAATTTCAAGTCGAACCTAGTGTAGTCAATCTGTATTTTGGTGTTTTTGAAGATCGGGTGCTTTGGGTTCGGTTAAAGATTCAAACAAATAACACATGACGATGGAAGGTTATGGGAGCCGAGGATTTTTCTCCTGAGCGACGTGTTGCGTGTAATGGCCTTGTTCACACCTGTTCATCATGCACAATAATGCACTTCTCTTCCAAAAACTAAGGCCAGCCCAGCATAGTTGCAGTAGAAATATATATATTGTTGTTGAACAAACACAAATGTACCTGAGCAGGTATCAGTAACCTGGGCCCTAGTAGACAAACTTTCTTGGATACGAGGGACCAGATATTACTCTAGTGGAAATCAACATTATTAATTCAATAACTCACAAATGCTCACCTGATTTGTACTCAATTGGCACTAAGCAGGACAAAGATGTCACTAAGATGCAAAGGTACAATGGGATTAAAAGATAATGAGATGATATTAGAAGGAAACGGATCCTAAAGAGAAAACGTCTACTCCTGGTCCAAAAGACCACAGAGGAACGTGAACCAGAGGATAGGCGAACCTATATACTCCCGAGGAAAAAAGACACCATAAGTTTAGAGCTCAAGGGTGTTGAAGTAAATTTTAGAAGGTACCTGAAACCCAATCCTAAACTGAAAATAATGGTAAAAATCAGCTCCTGTTCCGAAAACATGGGAGTTGTATGAACCGGACGATAGGAGAACCTATCTACTCCTATTGAGGAGAAAGACACACAAAAAGAGACTCATTGTATATAAAAAATAAATCGATTAGATTTTAACATTTTCTATTGAAGTAATTTCAGTTCATGTCCCTTCTGTCAAATTATATTCTTCTGGTAGAATAAATCTTTTATTTTTTGTGGAAAGTATTAATATTTTCAGTAAAGGCAAAAATATTCTGTGTGAGGGAAAATTTTCTCATCATAGGAATTAATGGATAGGTTGAAGAGGTCCTGTTGAGTGACTACCGAAGTCATCAGACCCCACACCCTTGGATTTATTTCTTTAAAGCCTTTTGAAATCAGTTGTTAATCACACGCCCCCAAGAATTATTGAAGAACTTAAAGAAAGAAAGAAAGAAAGAAAGAAAGAATAATGTAGTAAAATGACAGGTAACTCTTAGATGTGTTAATGAATCATAAAGGTACTACCCTTAACAACGAAATTCTCGGAACAGGTAAAATCAAGTAAGCATAAAGAGACAATATAACTGAGAACATTTTTAACACACACAATCCGAATATTGTAAATGACATCCTGAAAACAAAAATTGAAAATCTTGTCATTTGTTTCAACACGTGTGACAAAGTCGTATTGTGTTACTAGCAGCATGGCCCGGCGTTGCCCGGGCTTGATTCAAAAATCGTACGACTCATACAGCAATCGCTATCACTTGACTTAAAATATTTTTGTCCTTCCTTGCCTTTAAAGGAGTGCCCTTTGCGATGCTGATGTTGCTACATGCCTTACTTCTTGCCTATCTCACACTGCGACTTTTTTCTAAGCTCTATACTAAACATTAAATCTGTTACGAAAAAAGAACTAAACAAAATGAACACAAAACGATCAGCTTTAAAAAAGGACTCGTAACTGGAAAAAACGAATGAAAAACGAATCTAAACAACAAATACTTTTTCACACCAAAATCCAGTTCTGCGGAATCAGAATCAACGTTGAGTTTAAGCAAGCGAATGAGCCAATTGGAGTAAAGTGCCATGCAAATTTAAATTTTTCCCACTTGTGACGAATGCAGCTATCGATTTTTTTGGTCAGAAACGTCATCAACAGCAGATATGACGTCATCATTTCCGTGATACTCTTTCCGAGGCAAGTATTTTTTTTTCATGTTCGGGAACAGATGATAGTTAGATTACATCAAATCAGGAGAATAAGGTGGGAGATCACGCTCAGTAGTCATTAAAACGAAGGACTTGTGTGCTGGAACATTGTTTTGATGAAACAAGACCACATCCATCATTTCTCCTGCGATTTTGCTGATAGCTTTTCGTAACTGCCTCATCAATTTGGCGTAGGTGTCTCAACTGATGGTGAGGACTTTTTGAAAATCAATAGACACAATGCCTTTTGCATCCCGCTTCCGACAAAAAAAATCGAGTCCATGGACCTCCCCTGTAAAATGCTGAAAGGAAACTTTGTCCTTACATACTGCCTGCGATATTTATCAGGCTGATTTAATCATCTCCGTGGTGGTTGTTGATATATCCATGAATTGGGCTTATTTGAAACAGATTAGGAGGGTTGTTTCCATTGCATGTATTGCCTGATTTACCCCGATGCATAGTAATAAGCCTAACGCTAATCCTGGATTAGGAAACGTTCAAGGAAGGCAGCTGGATCTACCTAAAACAATGCCAGATTTCCCCGTGATGTGACGTCAGGTGTGGCATCCAGCGAGCAGAAACCTTCGTTATGCCAAGTTTATAGGGCAGAATATTCCTAGTTCTCTTGGGATATGCTAATAGCATTGGCTATTTGATCTATCGTCCATCGCCTATCATCCATCACCATGTGTTAAGCTCAATCAATGTCTTCTTTTTGGTGGAAGCCGTAGAACTAATCTCTTAAATTCAGCTGACCGCTTTTGCACTGTTGATACAGCTGAAGCATCACCCCCTAAGGTAGCAGCCATGTCAGCAGGAATGTCTTTGAGGAATAAAACCTTTTTTCTGAAAGCATTTTACACCACAATGTCAAATTTTCTCCATTTTCAAGAGCAGTCGTTACAAGTTTCCTTTTAAGTCTTCTTTAAAAAGTCAGATACCAGTTCCTCTGAAAACCAACAATGAGCTTTTTTGTTAAGAGTTGAAATTAAACCATGCAAGAGTTCACTGCTGTGGCATAATACCGTTATAGTCAGCCTATAAACGTGTCAACCTACCCTCGTACTTCAACATTCCTCTGCACCCATTACTAAGTTGATTTTTTCAACCATTTGCTTTTTACCATTCCATTCAAATACGCACAAATACTCTTGGGAAATTTAAAAATCCATCACCTCCCCAATATATGGATGAAATAGCATTTGTAAGAATTGTCGTTTTTCTCAAGCGATTGTTAATACAATGCAAGTATTATTCTTACAATCCAAAATATGTTTCAGTTTTAAATAAACCACAACGGGTTGATAAACTGTAAAATACAAACCAAAGAATCAATACTACCATTCCTTCCCTAAACACCGAAGAAAAAATACCGTTCTCAAGCCTAGTATTAGTATCATAACTTAAATCCTTTGATATATGTTATAACCATGAACATTAAATTTACATTTTCATCCACTGGGTTTACAGATCATGTCTGACAAAGTTGTACTTTTTCTTATTTGCTTTTTGCTTTTACTTTGAGTAGAAAAGGAGTTCTTCAAACATATTTCAGGAGTTTGTCCAAGCTATTTCTGAAGTTCGTCCAATATATTTCATCGTGTAGGGAAATACGAGTACCGTTAAAACATCACTTGAATCTACATTATACAATAATGCATTTAATTCAACTAACGTCGTCAGATTCTCTCGGTCAGTATATGTTATGCCCTCCTCTGTAAAATGGCGAAAGGAAACTTTGTCTTTACATACGGCCTGCAATATTTATGCGCCTGATTTAAGCATCTCCGTGGTGGTTGTTTATATATCCATGTATTCTCGTTTCTAAGCTCGTATTACAAGATGCAGATGTTAAGGCACGTATTCCTGCAGACGGCGGCCTAGAGAAATCCCAGGTAAAACCTCTGTTACCTTCGGCTTCTTTGAGATCAACCGTAGATAGTGTGCTCCGTCTATTTGAGCATAATGCCACAAAACCTAAAAAAAATACTGTAAACTCGCTTAAAGGCAACACTTTAATGCTAGCCCCAGCGGAGGGCTAATTGAGCTTCCGTTCCAAAACTAAACGGACCTCTGGTGCAGCTCAGAAAGCAGCAATGATAATTTTGAAGAAATAACTTTTAATTCTTCAATTCAATTCATGGAAATTCACAATGACATTTTAACTCTGATTTGGGCTATAATTCCAATTACGACTAAACACCGATTTGGGCCGAAAGTTTGATTTAGACCAAAATTCTAATTTAAGTCGAAAATTGAGTTCTTCAATCCACAAACTTAGTGGACTTTCAATTGATTTGAGTTCTTCAAATTACAAACTATGCGAAACTTCAAAACCACACATCACGGAACCTCTCACCTGAATTCTGATTCCTTGGCATTTTGAAGAAATAAAATTGATTTCAACAATTCAAAATATTTTGAAGATATTTTAAACTGGATTTAAAAAAAAAAACAATTAAATTCACAAAATTTAAACTCAATATAAATCAAAAACATGGAAAACCTCTAATTTTTTTCAGTTATTTTATAATTCGAAATTTTAAATGTTCCCTCCTCATCCGGACACGAATCCCAAATCTTGGATGTTCAAGTACGAAATGAAAAGCAAATTTTCATTCGTGGGATCTTGATTCCAAAATGGTATATTATGTCCATGTAGAACAAGTGTGGCCCGTGTTAGAAAAATTTCAGACATACGAGTGGACAAAAATAATTTGCCGTTTATTATTTAGAAGCAAAATGAAATAAAGTAACGTTTGAACATGCAGATTTTTGTTTTTAATTTTCGCATTCAAAGGTAAAATGCCAACGGGAAATGATTCATTTCAGTTCTAAAAAATATGAAAAAAGCAATGGAACAACTACATTTTTTTTAAATGAATTTATTGTTATAAATTTTTAAAAAAAATACTGGGGTAATAAACACAGTATTTTTGCTTTCTTTACCTATTTCATGAAAATGAGCTTTTTTTTTTGTTGTTGTTGTCTTCTAATCATTTCACCCAAAGCAAAAGAACAAACCCACTGACACGCAGGAGGTTACTGAGTGTGAAAGCATATAGGAAAAAAAAACATTATTAAGGAGAGAAAACAATAACAGAACAGAAAACAGAAGACAAAATATAACGATTTCCTTTACATTTAATTTTTGAAAATCAAAGTTGACAGGAAAACAAGAAACCGAAAGAGAGCTCTACAAGAAAGAATTGCACGAAAAGAAACTGTTACCATAGAACTTGCGGTTACATCCAGACGTTTCATCTGTCAATTGATGAGATCTTACCGCCAAATTGACTGGAGACAAGATGCCGAGTCACGATCAATGACACTGCAGTCTCTTTAGAATTTTGAACAATATCCAAATATATAGCGCCAGATCATATGTGACAGCAATATCTTAAGTATGGACAAATGGTAGACTTGTCAATAAGTAAGATAGATTTGGGGCAAAAAAACAAAAAAAAAAAAAAACAATGGCTAAAACAGAGAAACGAAATACATAACAGAAGACCTAGC
The DNA here is from genome assembly GCA_963932145.1 of Acanthosepion lycidas. Lineage (NCBI taxonomy): Eukaryota > Metazoa > Mollusca > Cephalopoda > Sepiida > Sepiidae > Acanthosepion > Acanthosepion lycidas. The sequence continues at coordinate 36,184,372 of OZ010598.1, read as the reverse complement.
AATTGATTCGATATTGTTATTCCACTTCATGTCCGGAAAAAATTTAGCGGAATGAGTCAATCTCTTGATGCAAAAAAATTTCGTAAAATATTTGAATGTTTACGCCAGCAACGAAAATATGATTTTGCACGAGCACTTCAAGGTTATCAGTTATATTCATATTTTAAACATTAACTATATATATATATATATATATATATATATATATATATTTATATTTTAAACATTAATGAAAAACTTCTGCTTGGAATAATCAACATCCATGAATATAAAGCTTGTGCATTTTTTTTTCTATTTACATTTGCACTAACTTTTAAATTTTTTGTGATGACAACGAACACTTGTTGACATTTTGGTGATGTCAACGAACACTCGTTACCATTTTTGTGATGTCAATGAATATTCGTTGTCACTTTCGTAATGCTCGTTCTAGTAGAGACTTTGTAATTGCAGATACTACTATAGTACGCTGTTGAACAATGCTGGTTTCAGATGCCGTGGAATAATGTCGAAGTAAAAGTACTTGCTCGATAATACTCGCTCGAAAAGTAACCACCGTATTGATCCGAATAGAGAATACTGCAGCGAAGAGAATAGAGAATAGCGGTCCGTATAGTAATATAGAATACAATAGAAATAGTAGACCGAATAGTAATACAGGATAGAATAGAAATAGTGGTCGTGTAGTATAGAGAATATACTAGAAAATGGTGGTCGTTAGTCGTTAACTACATCCTACATATATGCCTTTCCGTTATATTCAAGTGATCAACTTAATTCAATAATGGGATCGCCTGTGTTTGCTCACTGGCGATCTCCGTTCAAACTCAAGTGTCGGCAGCGACACTTTATTCTTATATAACAAAATTAAAAAATGATCTGTAGTAATATATTTTCAAACACTGTTCAGAGTGGTCCGAAAGACTTGTCATCTATACATAATATATTATTCCATTTCAACACAGTGTGCGGTATTATCAAGTTTCAAATGAACGATGCCAGAATGCCTATCAGTTGAAGGAGGCAGTTCGGAGAGCGTTTGCAACAATCAACAAAGCACAGCTTCGAAAAAATATCACACAAGACATGGCGCCTCATCATTTTGTGCCAGAGAAAATGATGATGTTTATACAAACTTTGTCGATGTGTGACAGCGTCAATAAAACTGAATAAACTGAATCCAGTACATGTGTTTTGTACGACTGTTTTACTTGTTCTATTGTTCTCCTTACTTTTTGGTAGGGGGTGACAGAACTTTCCTGGGGTCATTATTTACACTACTTACATTCGGACTATTTTCCCCATTTTTGTTGTTGTTATGCCAACGTTTCTGATGTTGAGTCTTCCGGACTTCATCATATGTACATTGGACTGTATAAGCTATTTAATCTACAGTGATAACCTGTTCTGGTTTCACTATTTAGAAATACATGATTTAGTTCTTATTTCAAGCACTGCTGATATATTGTTCGGTCTGTTTCTACTGCGTCAAATTACACTCTGTCAAACCCAGGGATTGAATTCATATATACTATGTCAGGAAATTTCACGAACTAACGATATCCCTGGGCACGGGCAGTGTAACGAGAGCAGTCTAGCCCAAAAGATTAAATATATGGTTCAGTTCGAAATTTCCTGTAGTTTACCTGGAGCGATATAAACCTGATGAAAGCCGGACGGTATAAAGGTTGAAACGTTGGTATAACAGAAGCAAAGACGAAGAAAATAGTCTGAATGAAAAATAAGTCTAAATAGATGTAGATTAAAATATCAAAAATCAATTCGTGAGCCGTGGTTGAGCATTTTATTTTCTGATTTATAAGAGTATATAGTGAGGTAGTGATTAGGAGATTTGGTGTAAACAAGTCATTTCCCAGCGAATAAAAGGACTTTGCTGCAACGTCTCTGCAAACTTACGTCGAGGCTGCGAAAACGGTTTTGTAGACTGCCAACAACGTGCCCGCAACATTGGCTTTTAATGGTGCGAATAAGCTGCCTTGAAACTTTAGATTAACAAAAAGTAGATAATAAATTACCAGCAAGTGCCACACGTAATAAACGCTTATCATGTACCTTTCAATACATGACTGACGAGGCAGAAGATTTTTACTGTGGTAGACTGGTTGCCAACCAAGGGTAAATAACCCAGTCTGGCCTCCTATTCAACCTGTTGTGGGTTATCCGCGTGAGTTTCGAATCCTCGTTCGCCAAGTTGTTGTGGATTCCGCGTGAGTTTCGAATCCTCGTTCGCCAAGTTGTTGTGGATTCCACGTGAAAAATCGGTCTCCAATAAATGACAAACGCAAGTATTTAAGCTAAGAAATTAAATGTATTTACACAAAATACAAAAGGTAATGCTGTTAGTAAAATCCAGGAACGCCGGTTAGTATTAATCAAAGATCGCTATATACAGTCTGGAAGTAAACTTCCTTAGAGTCGGGCGTCCTTGTAACTGACTTCTAACGTCAACTCAATCACAGTGTCTATGTACTTTCCACTCTGTTTCTCCACCCTGTTCCTCTACCTGTTCCTCTACCTTCAGATTCATGACTGACTGACTGTGGCTATCTTATGACAGCAGGGCGAGTCAATTTATATCAGAAAAGGGTGGACCCCATAATACAACCCATAGATGGAGGGGAGAAGAGATGGATTCATACCTTTCCTAAGGGTATTTTTTCCACAAGTGAATCTAACGAACAGAGCTCTACACCACATCGGACATCCCCTACCCGATGGATGTTTAATTTCTCAATTGAAAAAATAAGTAAAGAAAATCTCTCTCTTGAATATATTCTGTTAAGAGAAAAGTAAAATCTATTATGTAGGGAGCTTCACAAAACAAAACACCCCCCCCCAAAAAAAAACGCTATATCTGAAGGTTTCATTTTAGTTTTAATTTCAAGCTGATAGATTAAATTTAATATTTCTAATAAGCAAAATACTTTGGTGTATTTCAAAAACTAAATTAAATTGACTGGAAATTTCTATTTTTGTTTTTGTTAAAATAACTGATCAGCGCACTTTTTATTCGTTTCACTTCGAAAAGTATTTCTCTTTATTAAAAAAAAAATCTTACAAAAATAAAATATACTTTTCTTAACGAATATTAACTGATTTACATTTTAATTAATCTGATTTGAAACAAATATCATAGAAATGCATTTTTTTAACCTGACAGTAGCTATGCTTTTAACCGACAGTAACTGTGGTAACTTTTTTCACAACGTGATGACAGCAGTATTGTCTGTCTTTTTTATATAAAAATATATTGCTGATATATATATATATATATATATATATATATATATATATATATATACTAAAATATATTTTTAAATTTCATGGTGGTCATGGAGCGGTTAACTATTTATCCATAGATGGGACCCTAAAACGTGCTACCATTCCGGATCAGGGTGGACCTGGAAACAATAACAATTAAGAAGTGATTCCACGCTCCTGAAAACCTCCAACCTCGCGAGCGGAGGCCTTGATGCAGATATCATCATATCCAAGACTTTCAACATTTGTATGTTTGGATTTTTTATGGCTTATCAACACATTTGTGGGTAATTTAAAGCTAAAACATATTTTGGATTTTAGGAGGTATTTCTCAATAATTGGTATGAGGAAAATAATTGATGGCAACGTAAGAACAAAATCGTCGCAGCCTCGTCCCAATGCGATTCTGCTTTTAATACATGTATGTAAATAATAAATAAAAAAAAAAGAGAGAAAAAAAAACAAAAAAATAAAAACAGTTAAAGTAAAGGTTTATTTCCATCCAGGATTTCCTTCAAGTATTAATATTTCCATTCAAATATTATCTTACTGTTCGTTAGTAGTGAAATGAAGAAAACATGCTCCAAGTCTTTACTTTACATCTAAAGAGGCATACTGGACAGACAGCGGTCATGCAGACAAGGCGAAAATAGATATTTAATAAGCGTCGAATGTCAAATACGTTTCGCCGGCGTCCATTTTCCTTGAGAGACGATGTTAAATCCGGTTAAGCTAGCCGTTTGGATCGCCGGGCTTTGTATTAGCCGAGCGACGAATAAACAGAGAAAAAAATGTCGAAATACAAGACAAGCATTAACACCGAATTTGTAAATGATTTTCCTCTTCTGCCATATACCATGTCCGTTCAAAATGTAGACGACCATGACTTTTCATAAATTGTTATATCTTATGTTCCTTACTAGTGTTTTTACCGTTACCGAGCCAGCCTGTTCCACGGTATATTCACGTAACCTTGTTACGTAGATGACACGCTCTCTTCCACGATCTTTCTTGACTTCGGTGCTTTATAAGACTCAAGTTTTCGAAACCCTCCTTCCTCAATATGCGGCCAGAAAAATTTCAGCTATATTTTTGTCACCATTTTATTAATGACATCCGCTTTTCTTATTCGCTTTGTTCTGAAATTCCCAGTATCCTTCTGTAGAACCAGTTGCATCCAGTTATCTCTTAATCTGTGGTTAAAATATCCTACATTTACTGTGATACAAAGGTAATGATATCACATATCAATTCAGTAATCTTTTCCTTGTTTCTAACGATTTTTTTTTTGTTGCTTCGTACTTAAAATGTCCCTTGTTGCCTAACGGATGATAAATCAGAGAGCCGGTTTCGAATCCGAGTCTGGTACTTTACATTCCCTTACGCGTTTATACTCTTGGGAAAGGTATAACTCCATTTTGTTTCTTCTCAGCTATGGGCTGAATAGCAGGGCAGACTGAGTTTTATAGCATTGATCACATTTTATAATCTTTTTTTAAATCGTTCATGAAATAGATGGTTATTCCATTCTCGCTTCCCGTCACTAACCTGTAGGTTATCTGATAGTTTTCTTTCTGTGTCTGGCACCAACACATCGTCATCTGCGTATTTATATAGATCAAGAAAAATATTGGGGAAATGGAAGACAGTATGGAAAAAAAAGTTTACTTGTGAAGCATCGGACGAATTGGGTTATGTTGGTTGGACTTAACATGAGCCCGGCAAAGGGGTACTGGGAATTTTGCAGACGAATAAATTTGAAGTCTCTTTCTTTTGAACATAGATAATGAAGAAAATGGGGCATATATATATATATATATATATATATATATATATATATATATATATATATATATATATATATATATATATATATACATCCAGAGAGCGAGAGAGAAAGAGAAAGATAGATAATGATGAGGCTGAGATGGATAGACAGATAATATGCAGACATATATATATATATATATATATATATATAGAGAGAGAGAGATAGATAGATAAATAAATAGATAGATAGATAATGAACAGAATGCGATAGATAGATAGACAATGAAGAGGCTGAGATAGATAATATGCAGACATAGATAGATAGAGAGATAGATAGATACTGAAGAGGCTGAGATAGATAATATCCAGACATAGATAGATAGATAGATAGATAGATAGATAGAGAGATAGATAATGAAGAGGCTGAGACAGATAATATCCAGACATAGACAGATAGATAGATAGACAGATAGATAGATAATGAAGAGGCTGAGATAGATAATATGTAGACATAGATAGAAAGATAGATAGAAAGATAGATAGATAGTGAAGAGGCTGAGATAGATAATATGCAGACATAGATAGATAGATAGATAGATAATGAAGAGGCTGTGATAGATAATATGCAGACTTAGATAGATAGATAGATAGATAGATAGATAATGAATAGGTTGAGATAGATAATATGCAGACATAGATAGATAGATAGATAGATAGATAGATAGATAGATAGATTGATAGATATCAGCATACTGTAATACATAGATAGATAGATAGATAATGAAGAGGCTGAGATAGATAATACGCAGACATAGATAGATAGATAGATAGATAGATAGATAGATAGATAGATAGATAGATAGATAGATAATGAAGAGGCTGAGATAGATAATACGCAGACATAGATAGATAGATAGATAGATAGATAGATAGATAGATAGATAGATAGATAGATAGATACATAGATAGATAATGAAGAGGCTGGGATAGATAGATAGATAGATAGATAGATAGATAGATAGATAGATAGATAATGAAGAGGCTGAGATAGATAATATGCAGACATGGATAGATAGATACAAAGATAGATAGATAATGAAGAGGCTGGGATAGATAATATGCAGACATAGATAGATAGATAGATAGATAGATAGATAGATAGATAGATAGATAGATAGATAGATAATGAAGAGGGTGAGATAGATAATATGCAGACATAGATAGATTTGAATGAATGAAAGAATGAACTGGGATAAAATGCTTTTTTTTGTGAGCAGAGCTGCTTAAGTTGAATACGGCGGGGGAGTCCAGCATATATATATATATATATATATATATATATATATATATATATATATATATATATACATATATATATATATATATACATATATATATATATATATATATATATATATATATATATATATATATATATATATATATATACATATATATATATACATATATATATATATATATATATATATATATATATATATATATATATATATATATATACATATATATATATATATATATATACATATATATATATATATATATATATATATATATATATATATATATATATATATATATATATATATCACTTCCTATGTTTGCACGTCAGTTAAAAGTGTCTGCCGAATAGAAGGCCACGCTTACCACTCTTCTTTAAACAATATTTCTGCTGCTGCTCAGCCGGATGATGTTTTTAGGTTAAACCACATTCTCTATAATATATTTTATTTCTTATTATTTTGCGTCGTCGTCTTTCTTTAGGTCGGTTGGGATAGGCGACACAGACATTCACAGATGGCTGGGCGCGGGTTTGCGCATCGGCGAAATGCCACAAAATATATGGAAATCGAAGCGACATTTCCCCAAAGAATACGAAACTCTCCAAATCCGAAACAGAAGCTACGCATAACACGAAATAAATGGAAAGCAAAAAACGGAATTCAATTAAAAACAAACAACTAGAGAGCAGACATGACTTTTATTTATCGATAAAAGTTGACGAAAGAATGTGTCATGGAGACATCAAGGAGGGCAAACAGTGACAACTAGAAAAATGATAGATAAACACGAAATTCTAATCCGAAAGAACTGTTTTCTTCAGAATCAATATGATGCAATACTTATTATATATTTTTTTTATCAGCTGTCAGAAGGTTACATGAAAATACACACGATGCCGTAAAAGCAATGTTTTTTTGTGCCTCGTATCGTGACGAACATCTCTAACACGGCAAGATGCACCAACCGTACTTGTTGCGAAATCCTCAGAAGAGATGTTGAACCTTGCAGCATCAATATTTAACCTATAAATATTTGACTGGACAAACATCAATAAAAAATTAATGTATACACCAATCATTTTCAGATTGGTTCTCACTGACAAACTCTCGAACCTCTCTAACCCGGCAAGATGCACCAACTCTACTTGATCCGAAATCCCCAGAAGAGATGTTGAACCTTGCAGCATTAATATTTAACCTATAAATATTTGACTGGACAAACATCAATAAAAAATTAATGTATACACCAATCATTTTCAGATTGGTTCTCACTGACAAACTCTCGAACCTCTCTAACCCGTCAAGATGCACCAACTCTACTTGATCCGAAATCCCCAGAAGAGATGTTGAACCTTGCAGCATTAATATTTAACCTATAAATATTTGACTGGACAAACATCAATAAAAAATTAATGTATACACCAATCATTTTCAGATTGGTTCTCACTGACAAACTCTCGAACCTCTCTAACCCGGCAAGATGCACCAACTCTACTTGATCCGAAATCCCCAGAAGAGATGTTGAACCTTGCAGCATTAATATTTAACCTATAAATATTTGACTGGACAAACATCAATAAAAAATTAATGTATACACCAATCATTTTCAGATTGGTTCTCAAGGACAAACTCTCGAACCTCTCTAACCCGGCAAGATGCACCAACTCTACTTGATCCGAAATCCCCAGAAGAGATGTTGAACCTTGCAGCATTAATATTTAACCTATAAATATTTGACTGGACAAACATCAATAAAAAATTAATGTATACACCAATCATTTTCAGATTGGTTCTCACTGACAAACTCTCGAACCTCTCTAACCCGGCAAGATGCACCAACTCTACTTGATCCGAAATCCTCAGATGAGATGAATCTTGCACCATCAATATTTAACCTATAAATATTTGACTGGACAAACATCAATAAAAAATTAATGTATACACCAATCATTTTCAGATTGGTTCTCAAACGCAATTTCCTGAGCATGTGTACGGTGGCAGCTTGCATTATTCTGTAGGAATAGCCGATGATAGATAAGGTAAGTCCATGAATGGATCTAAATGGTCAAAGAGTAGCGCACCGTAACAATTACATACCAATCATTTAGTTAAGTGAACTAGTAAACAAAACCCGATCATGCATGGTGCTTGTCTCTGGTTTATTTTTTTCTGTTACTTGAGTTAACCAAGGCTTGAATTTCACTCAAGATAGATATTTACAGAGTGACACTCTGC
>OZ010598.1:36150781-36170781 GCA_963932145.1 Acanthosepion lycidas | reverse complement strand
AGGGCGAATTGTTGCTTTGTAGATCTGGAGGATCGATTCCGGGGAGAAAAATTTCCTGGCGCGGCACAGGGAGCCAACTTTCCTGGTGACTTGGCATCGTTGAGGAACTAGAACAGTCTACCACAGAGAGCGAAATAAAGTGTTCAGTTCGACATTCCAACCACCTGAAGAAGGCCGCATCTTACAATGGCCGAAACGTTGTGATAAGTATGGCAGCAATGATGAGGATGATAATCCGAACAATGTAAATAGTGCACATCTCCTTAATAGCTGTTGCGATATGTTAGTTATTAGATAAGTAAATTGAATAATTGACATATCCCAAATCTAAAGCTCCGCTCTATCACTAAAGAAGGTTGATTTTTATTGGAGACCAGGCTGGACGTTGCTTAACTTCGTTGATCGTATGAGAATCGGTATTTCAATGTAAAATCACCGTAAACTGTAAGCTGTCATAAGTCTGAATATATGGTCCTCAGGACAAGGAACAATTGAACATGAGAATTACAAATTGCTTACCTTCAGTGATCACATGAGGACCGTTGTTTCAATGTGATATTCCCAAATACCTTGAATTGTAATAAGTCAGAATATATAGTTTTTAGGAAAAGGAAAATCCTCACCTGTGTTTGGAGACCATAGTGGATGTTGCTTAACTTCGGAGATCCTAAGAGAAACAGTCTTTTGATATGATATTGCTATACGACGTAAATTGAAATACGTATAAGTCAGAATATATGGTTATCATGAAAAGGAAAATCCTAACCTGTGTTTGGAGACCAGACTGGATGTTGCTTAACTTCGGAGATCCTAAGAGAAACAGTGTTTTGATATGATATTGCTATACGACGTAAATTGAAATACGTATAAGTCAGAATATATGGTTATCAGGAAAAGGAAAATCCTAACCTGTGTTTGGAGACCAGGCTGGGTGTTGCTTAACTTCGGAAATCCTAAGAGAAACAGAGTTTTGATATGATATTGCTATACACCGTGAATTGAAATACGTATAAATCAGAATTTATGGGTACTAGAAAAAAGAACAACCCATAATGGGAATTAAAAATTGGAGACAAGTCTCGACGTTGCTTAACTTCTGTGATCCTATGAGAACCGGTGTTCCAATGTAATAATTCCGTAAAACATGAACTTAAATAAAACTGAATATATGGCTGACGGTAAAAAGGCACAGCCGAATATGTGAATAAAATATTGGAAACCAGGCCAGACGTTGATCAAATTCAATGTTCGTATGACGACCGGTGTTTCAAAGTGAAATTGTCGTAAACCGTGAACTTTAATAAGTCAAAATATATGATGGTCAGTAAAAGGAAAATCCTTACATGTGTATAGCAAATTGGAGACCAGACTGGATGTTGCTTAACTTCGGAGATCCTATGAGAAACAGAATTTTGATATGATATTGTTGTCACCGTGAAGTGAAATACGTATAAGTCTGAATATATGATTGTCAGTGAAAGGAACAGACCAAAATATTAATAAGAAATTGGAGACAAGGTCCGACGTTGCTTAACTTCGTTGATCATACAAGTATCGGTATCACACTATGATTAATGACAAATTTTGACTGGAGATCTCATTTATAGAACGAAACATATTTTCATGTTAAAACAATGCGATATCATTAATTTTTTGGTTTGTGTTACTGATAGAGTATAGTGTCTGTTGTGGTAGGATCCACCTAATTTGCATAGTGGAGTACTGATCATATAAATATGGTTGGTACCGGGAAGAGAGGGGGAGGAATCGGAGAGATTCAACCAGAGACTCTGCCCGACTGCGACTCAGTCAACACACATTCCAGGAACGGTCTTCCCAGGAATATACAAAAGAGTATATGTAAATATTGTGTACACTTTCTTGTTTTAATACATTTTGTTCTAAGTACATTTTTGTCTTGCATTATTATTCCATGCATTAGTCAAGTTTCAACAGGGTCAGATGTGAAGTTGTATGCTTGGTTGGGATTAGTCGTTAGGTACAGATTTAGTTCTGTTTAGCTTAAGTGTTGCTTTCATTTGATAAAGGAACTATTCGTTGAAATGAATAGCACAGAGCTAGTCTTTACAGGTCAGATTTTTTTTAATCATTCAGAGAGGTGACAATGACACCTGTGATAATCAGGTCAAATAATTCTGAGATTCTGAAACATGGCAAATGTTACAGTAAAGATTGATATGAGCAATGCAATGCTATAATTTTGATTTGCCCAACAGTAAGAAAAAAGCAGGAATGGAGCTTTTACATTATATTGATTTACTAAAGAGTAAAATTATTCAATAAAATTGGCCATTGGCTTCACTCCTGGCATCCAGACAACTTCGGAATCTCCTGCAACTTTTCTGGACGGTCTTCTTCTTTAAGTCGATGAATCCTTGCCTTCAATTCATCTTTGGCGCACAGGGAATCTTCTTGTTCTCTCCACCAACTGCGCCCCACGCATAATAATCAAAGGGGTTGCAGTCTAGTGAGTTAGGTGGCCAGATGTAAGTAGTGAGTGGTCGGAGAAATTGTCTGGCAGCCATGACTGTGTTCTTCTGCTTGCGTGGCATGGTGCACAGTCCTGTTACCAATTATAGGTTCTTCCAATAGCCACCTACGTGACTCGGGGCAGCGGTACCACCTCAAAGTACTTGAAGTAGGTTTCCCTGTTGAATCTGGGGCGCTGTGGGCAGGTGAATGAAGGCATAGCGTCGCCATCACTAGTGGTCACCCCAAACACCATGACGTTGACTGGATATATCATCCGTTTCCGAATGGCCTGCAATCTACTCAGATTGACGGTCAAAAATGTTCGGTGCGAATGCTAAGCATTGTGACGTCGTCCCCTGGTCGCAGCGCCAACTGTGACGTTCTATCCTAGTCTACCACGGCACCAACTGTGACGTCCCTAAACAGCACCAATTGTGACGTCCTCGCCGCGCCGCCAGCGGTTCGCTCCTCGCTGCTCCGTTCGGGTGTCGCCGCTCCAAATGTGACGTTCTAACCTTTTGGTGATTCGGGTGGGAATCTGGTTAGATTTGATATCAGCCTCGTCGTTCCCAACTCGCTTCCAACGCCTGGTTACCAAGGTAACTGCACTGATCCCCCAGTTCGCCTACCCACGTTGTGAATTGATCTTAGGCAGACGAGATCAAACAGTGGTTGGGGCCGTACTGCAAACCGAGTTCAACGGGGGTGATACCACACAAATATGCATAAAAGACTATAAAATGAAAACTAAAAAGTTCAAAGTATCAAAGAAAAAGGTAACAAACTTTATGTCTAGTTGTTCGATACATAGGACTGCATCTATCTCCCGACCCGTTCTATGGATTGTGACACGTCGTTTTCCGCTAGGCAAGTTTTAACACTTCAAGTTGTATGCTCTCTAAGAAATTGGTGTTTCGGTGGGTCTTTGGACGAAAGTCAAAAAAAAAAAAACTTATTTCGATGATCTGGATCTAAGTCGAAATTCAAAATAATTGTTCTTGGGTTGAAGAGGTGTCAGGAATGTGCGTGAATCTTGGTCAGCTATCTGTGAGGCTTGCTTCAACTGGAGACTGACTCTGGGAACTGCTGGGACTCAACTCCTTCTGCTCGTTGTGGCTTCGTTTATATGGGCGCCGACCAAAACCGGGGTGAGTTTGTCGGCGTCGGGGGGTTCCCTCGATAATTCTAAATACATATCCACCTATCTGGTTAGGAATTTCCACCTTTTTCCATTTTTGGGAACCTTTCCTCACTCCCACCTTCTCATCATACTTCAGAGGGGCGTGAACTGCTCTCCCCACATCTTCGTAGCAACCTCTCTTACTCATCCTCCAGATGGGCTGCAACAGCCTCCCTTGTGCGTCACGTGATCACCACTCGACCAATGATGTCTCAGTCGGGCGTGGACGAATCCGCGGCTTTGTTTCAGGAAGAAAAAAAATATCTTGCTTAACTAAAAAAAAAATTATCTCTTCTCTTTCCCTTTTCTTCCTCTTAATCGCCGTTATCATTTCTCTGGCCGCGAACGGGACAATATGACAATGGCGGTCATAACTCTTGTTCTACACGTGGTTTACGTCAGGTATTTTATCGCTAATTATCAGAATGTGTGGTCTTCCTAACACGGTCTCAAAAAGAAACATCTCCAAAGTTTCAGTCAGTCTGTCGCCTCGAAGAAAGAAAAAAAACACTTCTAGGTTCCCATTCATTTTCCTTTTTCTCACATACGGTGCCTAACTGTCCCTATTATACTGGGCAGTCGACAAAATAAAAAAAACAAAAAAACAAATCACTTACGCGAAATTAAAAAAATATATAAAATGGCGACAATTTATCCATCTCACACGCCAGACAGGTAAAAAGGGCATGAAGTGGACAGCATATTAGAGGATAGTAGAAGAAACTAGCCCAGTTACGTTCATTATAGGAGATTACATAAGTGGGACCACAAAGCAAGAATATGCTAATGATTTAAAATTAGCCGTATTAGAAAACTGGAATGCCCCAATGGTTAAAGTATCAGATAAGTCATTTAGAAGAGCAAGGTGGGCTGGATCTCCTCTGAACGCGGATTCAGTTGAAGACATCCAAGTAGACAGTATACCCTATACCAGTGGTCGGGATGAACGATCTCATTCTGGAGAGGTACAGAATTCTTTTCAACTGTATTCAGACGATAGAGAAACAAAGGATGAGATCCCATTGTAGGAATTACGAAGGGTAATGAAGCAAAAATCCTAGGGCGGAACGTGAACTCCTATTAAAACATAGACTTAAAATTTATAGGAATAACAAAGAGTATGGTTTCTCAAGCCGGAGAAAAACTGTTATGAGGATGGACAAACAGAAAGTATAACAAATTTGTATTATCTGTAATAATAATAAAAATAATTATAATTGACCCAGGTATGTAGCGAAAAATCGTCAACGATTAGGATAATTCCTCTACTGATCATTTTCGAGCTTCCTATGAGTTGTACAGTTTGTGGAGATTCTATTATACTTCTTCCTTAGGGCTGGCGGAAGAAGAATTTGAGATAAGAGTATCTTTCTTGACCTTGGGCAGTTTCTCAGTTAGTATGTGGCCTGAACTGTGGAAACTAAGAAAAACATTTCCTGATATAAACTAGCAAGAAAATCATAAAATGTTAACACCATTAAAAATATTATATAAAAAAATTAACAAGTAAATTGTAGACAATGAATAATATAGTTTACTCTCAAGGTAATCAATCAGCAGATTCCTTTACGTGATTAATATTAATTATTTTATCATTAGTAATAGTGCCAGTCGTGTTCTTATAGCGTTTGACTGAAAACAAAATAAACAAACCGACAGAATTGTATAGACATAATGGAGAGAAGAGTTGAATACATCTGACCAATATAAGAACAATTCACAAAGGGAACAAGTGGACGTGATGTCCGTTCGTGGTGAGCAAACATCCACAGTTATAACAGAAGGACCTTTATAATTATCAGCAGTGAAAATACACCCTCCTTTTAAAACATTTTAGGAACTTCTTTAAAGAAATTAAAATAAACGAAGTAATTATGTTTAAGTTTTGATTAGCTTAATTTAAAATTCTATTTTAGATTTTGAATGTAAATTTTGATTAAAAATCACCAAAAAACATTTTCGACAAAAAGAAAGGGTTATTCATTTAAGAAGAATTTTGATTGCCCAAATATGCTGGAATCAAACTGTATGGTAAAGGAAATTTTACCAAATCCTAAATTATAGATCCAATTTTTTTTTGCAGCAATATTGGGTTAATTGGCAATATATCAACCAACAGCGCCCAATATTGACAATATACCATTCTGTTATGAAATTGCCTGGTTATTTCGAAAATGGCATAAAAGCATTGCGCTCGATTGCCATTTAGAAATTATGGACAATGTAAGTTCGATCTCTTTCGCCTTGTCCGGCCGCCATTACTGGCATTTTTATTTTAAAATACGCTTACTGTTAAAATGAAGTTTTAAATGAATAGTATTTTTTATTGCCCTTAATAAATCTGCTTATAGGTAATGAAACAGAATCTCACCCTAAAATGTAATTTATGAAGCCTTAAATCCAAGAAACTTTAATGGCGTATAACAAAAAGGGAAACAATTTTTTCTTTTTTTTTTTCAAGGAATTTTTTTTGTTTTAATTGTCGGATTTTACCTTTTTTCGCACATTATTTTGCGCGTTCATTTCAAACTTTGTGCATTGCGCAGTAATCAAGACAAGTGAAGCATACGCGCCGCATGACGACTCGAGGGAAAAGTATATAAATAAAGCCAGTAATGGCGGACGTTCTGTGTACGTGAGGAGAAAGACGTCGAATTTAGATTGTCCATAACTTCTAAAAGGCAATCTAGTATAATGTTTTAATGTCATTATCGAAATACCCAGGCAATTTCACACAAGAATGGTACATTCTAAATACCGAGGGCTTTTGGTGCTTACTCTGCAAATTAAACCAATATTGAAGGAATACAATCGTTATTTGGGAACAAATAAACTTTTGAAAAATTATGAAAAAAAATTGTTTTTGAGTACGTAACATTGATTAGTTTTGATGTGTGACTTTTTAAATTAAAACTATGTTTTGTCACTTACAAATTAAGTAAACGATAAGAAAGGTAAGGGAGGAATATTTACACTCTGACTAGTGTTAAAAGTTGACTGCTGATCTAATTTAAATTTCTAATGAAATGTAAATTATTTTTCATGTTATAAAACTGCGATACCATCAATCTTTTGGTTTGTTTCACTTATAGTGTATAGTTTGAGAGAAATATTGTGAACTTGGTTAGAATTAGTCCAGCTATTGTTATGTTTAACTTACGACACTTACGATTGGACTACCAATCATATTTTGTTCTTGGGGGCTTTCCTTCCACCCCTTCAAGGCGTATGAAACAAGATCATTGGTCAAGCATTATTATTCGCTAAACAAGATCATTGGTCAAGAATTATTATTGGCTGACAAATCAGAGCAAATGCAGTTGAAGTTTGCATCCCACAAAAAAGCAGTTGCCGAAAGAACAGAAAATCGAACTGGTCTCGCCCATAGGAGACTAACACTCTCCCTGTCGGATAAGCTTGGTACTTCAATCATCTAAAAAAATGTTCTCTACGACGCTTTCTTTGAAACCACTCGATCAGCTGCTTTTATTTCACTAGATGCAAGACTCTGGGCTCTTTAGCCATAACTGTAAAGGCTTTTTATCCTCTTCTTCCAACCTCAAGAATTCCTTATACGGTGAAACTTCTTTAAATCGATTTTGTTTATGTATTCATGATCTTAATAATAGTACAGTTAGTATTTTTACACTTGGTAATGAGGTGTTGTTGAAGTTAATTAAGTTTGCCGGCAACACACCTGGTTTTGTCTTTCACAGTACAGAGAGGAGACAAGTCTAATTTTCGGTAGGTCTTTACTGATATACGTGCGGATAATGACGTACAACGTAGGGTAGGTGCAGAGAAGGCTTGTCGGAGAGATACACAGACTAAAGTAAGTACGGCATTCAACGGAGCACGCAGCAGCAGAGGCACATATGTGATCTGCAATAATCAGAATATACAGTTTTCAGGAAAAGGAGCATCACAAAATGTTAATTACAAATTGGAAACCTGGATGTGACGTTGATTAACTTCGGTCAACAGACGTGGACCGGAGATTCAATGGGATATTTCCATAAACCAAGAAATGAAATAAGTCAGAAAATATGGTAGTCAGGAAAAGGAACAGCCCAACAGGCGAATTAAAATTGAGACCTTACACGATGTTGCTATGTTCATTAGTCCTAAGAGAATCGGTGTTTCGATGTGGTACTGCCGTAAACCGTGAATTGTAATTAGTCAACATATATGGTTTCAGGAATCGGAACAGCCTAACAGGCGAATTACAAATTGAGACCAGGCTTGACGTTGCTTAACTTTGGTAAGCCTAAATGAACCGTTGCTTCATTGTCGTATTGCCGTAAACCATGAATTGTAATTAGTCAACATATATGGTTTCACGAAACGGAACAGCCTAACAGGCGAATTACAAATTGAGACCAGGCTTGACGTTGCTTATCTTCGGTAAGCCTAAATGAACCGTTGCTTCATTGTCGTATTGCCGTAAACCGTGAATTGTAATTAGTCAACATATATGGATTTAGGAAAAGGAACAGCCTAACAGGCGAATTACAAATTGAGACCAGGCTTGACGTTGCTTAACTTCGGTAAGCCTAAGAGAATTGGTGTTTTGATGTGGTATTGCCGTAAACTGTAAACTGAAAGAAGTATACGTCAGAAAATATGGTTATCAGGAAAAGAATCATTGGAACATGTGAATTACAATTGGGAGACCGGGATCACCGTTGCTTAACTTCTTTGATCATACAAGGACCGGTATTTTAAAATGATATTGCCGCATATTGTGTATTGCATTAAGTTAAAATATATGGTTACCAGGAAAAGGAACAGCCTATCATTTTAATTACAAATTGACTCGATGTTGTTTAACTTCAGTGATCGTATGCGATCCGGTGTTTCAACGTAATGGGATATACAGTAGTATATGACAGACAGTGTAACGTAAATCTTCTAATGTGCATAGGAAAAGCGAAATAGATTTTCAGAAATTAAAAAAGCGCCTTAATATATAGGGAAAATACTTTACATCAAAGAAAAGAATAATATGTAATATCTAATCTTCCATAATCTAGTGAATACTAGAGAATTTGCTCGTGCATGTAAACATGAATCGAATCAGATTTAGTTTAACCGACGAATGCAGGGTACTTGAGTAACGTGTAAGTCTTATTTGAGTAACCTATTAAATATATTTATGTCAAATGATTGCTGACAAAAAGGAATTTTAAATGTTTAAAAGTTACCTAGAGCCAAAGAAAAAGAGCAGGTTGTGGAGAGCCATGTTTTCATTTGATCTGAAATGGCGAGAGGCATAATAGAATATAAGAACAAGGTATCGCACATCTGATAATAATATATTAGGTTGGTGCAAAAATAATGACGTAATAATGTCGTTTTTTGACGTTAAAAATACCTCAAAAAACGACATTATTACGTCATTATTTTTGCACCAACCTAACAATATATAAAATAAAATTTCGTGGAATTTTTACTTCTTAGTAATTAAGGTCAAACTGTGAAACTGTGGTCTAACGTTATTGAAATTTTATTTCAGATTAGACACAACTTTTGAAATGGAATTCCAAGTAAATGAAAATGATCATGTTCGATATCTTCTATTTGCTTTTAATCAAGGTCACAGAGTTGCTCAAGCGTGGTTTGTTTTGCTTTACGGCATATCAATGGGTTATTTAATGCCGACAACTTTTTTTTCCCTAGTAAATTTTGTCTAGTCAAAAATCTATTTCTGTTAATATTTTTTCCTCAAAAATACATAGCTGGTAATATTATTTTTAAAAAAACGTATTGCTGGTAATATTTTTTTTTTAAATATATTGCTAATAATAGTTTTTTCCCTTCAAAAATTTATTTCTGGTAATAATTTTTTTACAAAGTATTTCTAGTATTAAAACCTATTTTTACAGTTTTATAATGCCTTTACCCCAGTTTCGCGGTTAACTAATTGCCCATAGCTGGTATCCAAACAGGTTCTGCCACCCCGGGTCAGGGTTGAACTGGGAACACCAGCAATTAAGAGGTGGTTCGACGCTCATCAAAACCTCCTGATCAGAGGCCTTGCTGTTGAACGTAGTTTATCGTCTTACCCTGGACGCGGATGTAGTTTTACGTCAAACCAAGGACTGTCAAGACATCTGTGCTGTGTACGGAGTTGAAAAACGACAAAACAACCAAACGACCAATTCTTAGCTGAACGTTTAACAAGTGAAAAGCTGAAAGAAGCAATTCAATTGAAAAAGACCTGACCAGTGATATCAGAGGGATTATTCGACGTGCCAATCCTCACCCAACGATGCTAACACGATCAAACATGTGATTAAAGAGCTCGGTAGGGAAGTTCTATCACACCCACAACATTCTCCTGATCTAGCCTCGCCAGCCTTTCGGTCGCTTTTTTTTACAATTTCAGGGGTGTTTCGTTCAACAACAATGTGGAGTTTAAAAGGTGGCTTGATGGATTTTTCGAGTTAAAATCTTGTGATTTCTGTCTGCCGTGGAGGCATTGAATAATTATTGGATCATGGGCAGGAGGTCGGAAATAATGAAGGAGAATAAGTTGGTAAATGGTTCATCAGGACTATTAACAAATAATAAGTATTAAAATAAATTACAAAAAATATTGAGCGAATTTAAGTAAAAAAAAAACTAATAAAATCTATTTGAAATAGGCAGCTAAACGCAGCTAGATCGACTAGAGTTAACAGTTTATCTGTCTATATTTCTGAGACGAGATATTGTGTCCCCGTAGATAAATAAAGGTTTCGGTTCGAAATTCCACCTATATAATCTGAAGAAGATCGGATCGTACAACGGCCGAAACGTCGTAAATATGACATTAAATATGAGGACAACAGTCTGAAAAATGTAAATTGTGAAAATAGTTACAATACCTCATCTCGGAAATAGACAAATTCTGAAGAAACACGGATCTTACAACAGCAAAAATGTTCTGAAGAAGACCGGAGCGTATGGCGACCGAAATGGTGTAAATATGACAATAAAGATTAGGACAACAGTCCAAACAGTGTAACGAGGGTAAATATTTTCAATGCCTCATCTCACAAATATAGACAGATTCTAAAGAAGCCCGGAGCCTACAACGGCTGAAATGTCTTGAATATGACAATAAAGACGAGAACCACAGTCAGAACAAAGTAAATAGAGTAAATAGTTACAATACCTCATCTCAGAAATATACACATACACTGAAGTAGGCTGGAGAGTACAACGGCCGAAACGTTGCGAATAGGACAATAAAGATTAGGACAAGTCCGAACAATGTAAACTGCATAAATACAGTTTATGTTGGAATCTTATCCCAGAAAGCCATTCCTTTAGACAAACCTAAACGTTTTCATCCTTCTTAACTTCTGTCATTTGCTTGAATATACCATTTCCTCACTTTGTTCATATATTAGCCCCCTTTCCGTTCCTCTTTCGGGAGGCAGGGCGCTTTCTTAAATATTTATCCAGACAAATCAATAATTTTAGTTTTAGTACTGTTCCATTGCAGCTCAGACAGATTGCTGTTTTTTCCAGTCAAACGCTTGTGGTTTAAAAATTGCTCATCGACCAGATGGTTACCCACGAATGGAAAACAAAACACTTTCTATCAGTAAACCAGATTTTATTCTTGTGTTGTAACCTACTGCTATAAACGAGTGAAGTTTAACTGAGACGTAGGTTAGAGTTACACAGTCTAGCGGCTGTGCTCCCTGTGCGTTCTCCGATGCCCGCTTTGTCCCTCAGTCTACCCTTCGACTGGGTGGTCAGTTTCATAGATAACAATTTTCGTCGGTAAACAAACATAGGTGAAGGGGAAGGAGAAAAGGAAAGAAAGAGAAGCATAGATATCGGAGGTGGAGAAGCAACAAGAAAGGACATAGTAAAAGAAGCGTGGGAACGAGTGAGTGAGAGTGAGTGAGAGTAAGAGAGGTGGGAAGGGAACGAAAAAGATATATAGAGAGAAATGGAGACAGAAATGGATGAGGAGAGTAAAAGAAAAAATTAAAAAGCAAAGGAAAAAAAGAGAGAGAGTGAGTGTTGTGTTAAGGCTCACACCAGACCTCAGGTTCGTTGACAGCGAGCAGTTCATTCTAATCAAACGCATATGGCTTAAAAATAACCCTTTCACCAAATCATTATCTACGAGTGAAAAACAACAATTTCTAACAGAAAACCAGATTTTATTCCTGGGTTATAAACTACTGTTATAAGCAAGCAAAGTATAGCTGAGCCGTAGGTGTACAGTCTATGGGGTGTGTTCCCTGTCCGTTCTCCGATGCCCGTTTCGTCCCCCTGTTTGCCTTTTCGCGGGATGATCCGCTATATAGATAACAATTTTTTGTCTAGTCAACTATGTCTAAAACAAGCAATTTATCTTTTTTCCGTGACTTTCTCTTTGTCCGAGCCTCTTGCTCTGTATTTTGAAGTTGAATTTACTTACTGTTAATCATAATTCGAAAGTAAATGTAACGTAACCATTTTTGCGACAGGTCCTGCTGTTTACAATTTAACAAGATCTCGATTAATTCATATTGCTACAGTATACAACCTTGTTATTGCTTTGGTTATCCATGAAAAGCCCGTAAACTGTAAGCGCAGACTGTATAATATTGACACTAAAAATTAAAAATCAGATATTGCCGTTCTTCAACTTAAATTATTTCGGAGTATTGTTCACATCCAGGTTATTATAGATTCTAATATAGACAAAACGCTTGCCATCTTCAGATGCCAAATACACACATACACACACACACAAACACACACACAGATATATATATATATATATATATATATATATATATATATATATATATATATATATATATACATATATATATATATATGCCGCAACTTTTCATTGATGCATTGTTCATCAAATAATATAGAAAAGTTATGTCTATTTTAAGTAAGTTCCTTTCATATTGTTTAATAAGCTTAATAACATTATCATTGATTTTTGCTTCCGCGTCTCGTATACACGATTATGTCATTGCTTTGAAATTTTTCATGAAACAAAAACAGACTATCATTATTGTTTCGTCTGTGTATTGGTTGATATATTGAAATATATTTGTCATCTTTGATAATGGCTTATGTAAGCCGAAAGCGTAGTTTGGATTTAAACATGTATCAATATGGTGTTTTCATTTCGTTTTCAATGATAATGCTATTAAGCTTATCAGAGAATATGAAAGGAACTTACTTAAAATAAATCGACAAAACTTGTCTATATTATTTGATGAAACATGCATCAATAAAAACACCCCCCACACACACACACACACATATATATATATATATATATATATATATATATATATATATATATATATATTTAAAAATTATAACATAAATATGTTATAAAATCACTACAATGTTATAAAATCACTACAAAAATAGCCATTTTGTTTCAACATCATTTACATTCAACATCATCACTTGATAAGACACCGGAAGTGTTGAAACAAAATGGCTATTTTTCTAGTGATTTTATAAGATATTTATATTATAATTTTTAAATAAAAAATTATATCTTCTCTACTCTGTATTGAGCACTCTTTTAAGAGTAGTAATTGTTGGTCATGGGAATTTATTTCGTATAGACCAATCATATACTTGTATATATATATATATATATATATATATATATATATATATATATATATAGAGAGAGAGAGAGAGAGAGAGAGAGAGAGAGAGGAATCTAAATGAAATAATAATAATAAAAACGAAAGGATATTTATCTACAACCCAGTGTGTCTGAAGGTTTTAATTTTTAATATTTTTTATTGTAAATATATATATATATATATATATATATATATATATATATATATATATAAGAAAATGATGATAGTCTGTCATTATTTACATAGATGATTTCTAAGCAACGATAAACACGTGCCTAAAAGATGTTAGAAGCAAAAATCGCAACGAATCTCATGAGGTCACACATGACCACACGAGAGTGAATTGAGAAGTATTAAGTATGGTAAGCCGAAAGCTTAGATTGTATTAAAATAAAGAAAATATGGATCAATATTGTGAATTTGTTTCTTCGTTCAGCGATAGTTTTCTTAAACTTATCAGATGTTACGAAAAAATTTTACATATATATATATATATATATATATATATATATATATATATATTGATTATTTTCTTTGATGCTAGTTATTGATTGTTCCTAATTACAATGACATAATAATTAACAGATATCACATATTAGTCAAACTAGTCACTTGAAGATGGCTCGAGTATGGCTATAATTAAAGCTATAATAATAATTATATACAATAACTATACTATAATTATAAAAATCTGAAACTTGGTGTCCTCTTGTTCAGGATTGTTTGATTGATTTTTTACGTCTTATCTACCCATTGTGAGCTATTTAAATCCTAAACATATAACGGATTATACAGGTTTCTTACAGTACCGAAGTGTTCTCAAGCCCCCCAGTCTAAATAATGACCGGGTTTGTCGCTTCTTAACTCCTGTGACCCAATGAGAACCTATTGTTTCAGTGTGATTAGGCCGTAAGCTTTCTTAGAGTAACCTTTATATAAGTCCAAGGTCAATCTATATCTATCCTACACGTTCTCATAATACACTTTTCTTTGTTTGTTTTTTTTTCTTTCTCTTTCACACTCTCTTACAAAAATCGCATTCGGTAACCTTCTACCTTGAGGGGCTCATGGGGCTTTTATTGTGTGAACAAACAGAAAAAAGAAAACATCCTGAATAGAAAAGGCACGTAAGTGAAAAAATACTGTTTGTCGTAATCCAATTTCTGAAATAGCACAATACACAACAGAACGAAAATTAGCCAAACAGAAAATATCTGATGATGGTCAGCGGGTATTAGCCGAAACGTATCAATAATAATATCTAAAGTAATAAAAATGAGTTCGAAATAATTAAATTATATTTTCAATATCTCATCGCAAAATGAAATTACTGCTGCTATTATTCTGAAATCCAATATTTGGCATCCCCACTGTTCGGGATTGATCGATTGATTTTTTACGGCTTATCAACCAGTTGCGGTTCATTTAAATCAGAAAAACTTAACGGACTGTAGGAGGTTGCTTACCATAACCAGTGATCTTAACTAAATACTGACCGTAGGGTATCTCAACGTATAATGTAAATACGTAATGGTTAGCAAGCTTGGATTACTGGATAAATTACGACTGAGTAGTGAGTTCGTTTCTCACTCGGTGTTCCATTCATTCGGCTACGCTTAGAAAATCACCCCGTCCTACTACTGAGAGGGCTCGACGCTGCTGAAATACTGTGATCGATCGGGAACCTTTCTATTGTTCAGCGTGATTTCAGCGTGGACTTTCGTTCAAGTAATGTGATTTTAAATATACTTCATTGATAAATACATTTGGTAAAATTTCAAAATTTCCTTCGATGACCCCTTCTGCATTGGCAGTAAAATAAATTGAAAAAAACAGTTTTGAAAGAAGAAGAAAACAGATTCACCCTGATCTCGATATGGAACGGAACTATGATCGAAAGCTATGGGGAAAAAAAAAAAAAAACCCAAAAACAAAAAAACAAAAAACAAAACGTTACAATGTCACCTTTTATTGGACCACGACAATCTCTTACTTATCGGGTCTTTTCAGGAAAATTTTTATTGCTAATTAGGGAACTCAATTTAAAATGCTTTTGATTGAGATTGTTGTAAGTGATCGGGAAAAAAAGGTTTGGTTTCTCTTCTATTTTTTTCCTTCTTTGTATCGTTTCCTTCTACGAGGCGGGCGATCATGGCTCTTCATAACTTCCATTCCTTTGCCGCTTTTAGAAATATATTGTTTTATACTTATCTTTCTTAATCCATGTCCTGCCAATCATTTAAACGGTTTCGTTAGGTAGGTTATTAGTTGTCTTCCTCCGTTACTCTTGTTTTCAATGTGTATTCTGTGCGTCAAATTCTCCGTGCCTTCTTTCCTTCATCATGTCCCCTATTAATTTCAACTGTTTTTTAAGATTCTAAATTCAACTGTTTTTCTTTCCAATCATTCCCAAACGTTGTCGTTACCCTCACAGTGCTCTCAGCCTTCTGCTTCCTCAAATTTCATCTTCTTCTGTGTGGAGGTTGTTCAAAAGAATGTTTCATTATCGCTTCGTGGGCTCTGCATCTCTCTCTCCCTCTCTCTCTCTTTCTCTCTCTCTCTCTCACACACACATTCATTGTATATTTCCGCTATTACCCTCACTTGTCTGAACCCTCCACGATTAAATAAATATAAGGAGAAGTCTGTGTTATTCAGTCTCTTTCAATGTCAGGGTTCAATCTGTTACTGTATTGAGCCAATATGGGAATTCCGCAAACATGGTCCAGTGAATAAAGGCGTTGTTTAGATCCAGTGACTGGAGCTAAAGATTTGTGAGTTCAATACTAGGCCACAGAATTGGAGAATTGAGTTAAAGGAAATATAACTGAGATATCCGAAAGAGGTATGGCACGTGGAACTAGAAAAGTCTAACCCCATGGTGGAAATAATGGGTTCGGTTAGAATTTCCAATCACCTGAAGAAGGCCGGAGCGTACAACGGCGTAAACGATGTGAATAGTGCAATGAAGATTAGATAATGATCCGGATAATATAAATAATGCAAGTAAACATAATACCTCATCTCTGAGACATAGACAGGTATTGATGAAAAATTCTAATCACCTGACGAAGGCCCGAGCGTATAATGGTCGAAACGTTGTAAATATGTCGATGAGGATAACCATCCGAGTAATGTAAATGATGCAAACAATGTTTTTCTTTGGGTGATTAATTTTTATTTTACTACTTATGAAGTCTTTATTTTAAGATGAAATATATTTTATATTACAAGAATTATTTTTTTTTTTTGCGAGTGAATATTTCTGGGTAGATAACAATCTTTCTTTCTCTCTCTCTCTCTCTCTCTCTCTCTATATATATATATATATATATATATATATATATATATACATATAAACACACGCACATATATATATATATATATATATATATATATATATATATATATATATATATATATATATATATATTATGATATGTTATGCTTATACATTCTTTTTATAGACACAGATATTTAAGTAAATGCCCTGTTTATAATAAATAGTATTAAACAACATTTACCGGCCTGGATGTCCGAGAAATTTTCATAGAAAATGTTCGTCCTTCGACAGGATTCGAACCTGTATCCTATACGGAACTGTCATATAGCCAGGCGTGCCTTTTAACCGATTCGGATACAGAGGAGCGTTCGGTTAGCAAGGTCGAATCTCCTGCTTTTAAACTTCAATCATCCATGAATCTCTCACGTACATTCATATCTGCTCATGGCGTATCAAATGTAAACAAATGACGTCACGTACATTATGAAATGGACAAAGTCCGACAATTATTTTAAGACATATTTATGTTTATATATTCTCTTTGTAGATACAAATATTTAAGTAAATGCTCTGTTTATAATATATATATATATATATGTATATATATATATATATATATATATATATATATATATATATTGATACACGTTTCATTAAATATTATAGACAAGTGTTGTCTATTTATTTTATGTAAATTTTTTTCGTAACATCAGTTTAATAACACTATCGCTGAATGAAGAAAGAAATTCACAATATTGTTCCATATTTTTTTTTATTTTAATACAATCTAAGCTTTCGGCTTACATTAGCCATTATCAAAGATGTCAATTGCAAAATATTAAACAATATACGGACAAGACAGTGATGATAGTCTGTCATTGTTTACATAGATGATTTCTAAGCAACGATAAACACGTGCCTAAAAGATGTTAGAAGCGGAAATCGCACCGAATCTCATGAGGTCACACATGACCACACGAGAGTGAATTGAGAAGTATAAAGTATGGTAAGCCGAAAGCTTAGATTGTATTAAAATAAAGAAAATATGGATCAATATTGTGAATTTGTTTCTTCGTTCAGCGATAGTTTTAATAAACTTATCAGATGTTACGAAAAATTTTTACATAAAATAAATAGACAACACTTGTCTATAATATTTAATGAAACGTGTATCAATGAAAAGATGCTGCCTAAATACACACAATATATATATATATATATATATATATATATATATATATATATATATATATATATATATAACCTACTATTTAACCAATAGTTGTGGGGAATAGAGAGGGTTTCATTTATATCCCAAGGGTATTTGCACGTAAGTTAATGTAACGGAATCGACTGGAATTCGAACTCGGCTCTCTAACTTCTGATTATGATTCGCATTATACCAACCAGGCATCCTGTCTGTAGAGAAAATTCACTGCAAAGAAACCAACAAAAAAATCTCACGCCCACACTTCATCGACAATAACTATTGAACGCCGTTGCGGTATTTCCCACCCCCCATTTTGAAAAGACGAAATCTGCATTGCATAGTACAAATCGATACCATGCGAAGCCAAGCAAATATATGTATTGGACTACACATATTTCTCAAGAATATTGGCTTCTTTTGTAAAGAAATAGGGATTACCAATGTAACGTTCTAGAATGTTTGACAAAGTTTGATTTCGTCGTAGCGTTAACTGATACGCTTATATCAAAAGCCGTGAGACAAGGACACTTCAAACCCTTTTTTGACCAAATTTCA
Organism: Acanthosepion lycidas; assembly: GCA_963932145.1. Lineage (NCBI taxonomy): Eukaryota > Metazoa > Mollusca > Cephalopoda > Sepiida > Sepiidae > Acanthosepion > Acanthosepion lycidas. The sequence goes on along the minus strand of OZ010598.1, from coordinate 36,152,443 downwards.
ATATCCGACTTTTAAATCCCCTGTTTCTCAGCCTGTTAAAATCGGCGAGAAATATTTGAATTATAAGATCATTGTATCAGTCTTTCTACCCTAGAGAAGTATAAGGTAATACAGATTCAATTCCAACTGAGACGTCCAATTACTTTAATAAGATTATCTATACAGGGGGTCCTCGACTTACGTCGGAGATTCGGTCCTACGGTGCGACGTAACCTGATTTTTGGCGTACGTCTAAACTTACATATTTAAGCACCCACTAGTCTGCCTGACGCTGGGGAGCCATAATGATGGTCAGAATCTTCCCGCTAAACATAACCACCGATAGCAAATGTAGCACAATCCAATGTGGCGTAGAGCCAATGGTTAAGCAACGCGGTCTTCCTCATATAGCAACGCGTGACGACATATTATATTATGGGAGATGGCATCGTAACCACGAAACGCTGTACGTAAACTGAGGGTGTTCTGTATGTAGGACGGTAGATATTTAATTTAATACAAAATCCATAAAATTATCATACCCTCGATAAGCAGATTTATATCTCAGAAACACTGCTTCTGAAGATAAGTGGATGGACGTTGCATCTATTTTTATATGCTAGTAATGCTCTATTTGTTTTTACAGAGATCACTTTGTTTATACTGTCAAACCTCCTTCAACGTCTAATGTTCCAGTAATTAATGCTCGACGTGTTATTTTATAAACAATTCTTTTGCAGTGAATGCTAAAAATTTGAGATGCAGTAATGAAGGTTAATGGAAGATGTTTTGTAGAAAGCAAAATTTAATTATAAAATGCTTTTTTTTCTTTTTGTCATAATAGATTTTTTAATATAAAAATATTAAAAATTTTATTATGACAAAAAGAAAAAAAAAAGCATTTTATAATTAAATTTTGCTTTCTATAAAACATCTTCCATGTATCCATGTATTACTTTTTTAACATTGTATAATAATTTTCTTTTATTTAAAGACAAGACAACTATATTTTGGCCAATATAAAAAATTACTAGGAGTTGCCCAAATGTTTTGAACTGTAGCGTGTACATATATACATATCTATCTATCTATCTATCTATATATATATATATATATATATATATATATATATATATATATATATATATATATATATATATATATTACCAAATAAAGAGAAAGAACAGTCAGGTTCAGGACCCAGAATTTTCATCAAAATTTACCCAACATCGCTTGGTAATTGAACTAATTTAAGATATGAAACAGAAATTTCCGTGATGTAAAATATTTTTTAGATAAACCGAACCGATTTGGTATCAGTCAGACTTTATACCCCAAAGCCATCACCGCTTCGGCAGAGAAAGGCAAATTCTAGCGTAATGGTTTTATGAATGTAAACAAACGTCAGAGTGTTCCATTCATTAATGAAGTGTGATGCGTTAGCGCTGACAGTAGCTGCTTATAGAATTCCCCCATCTCTCAACAGTGCTTGACCGAAAGATTTTCGAGAGAATTATAATATCATTCGCATATAGGCCTGTTTCGAAGTATTACATCTTATCAGTGCGACTAGATATCCGATTTGGTATCAGTCGGAGTTTCAACCTAAAAACCATCAGCACTTCGACAGAGAGAAAGGCAAATTCTAGCGTATTGACTTTACGAATGTCTACAATCGCCAAA
>OZ010598.1:36098281-36148281 GCA_963932145.1 Acanthosepion lycidas | reverse complement strand
TTATCTATCTATCTATCTATCTGTCTATCTATCTATCTATCTATCTATCTCAGTCTGTTCTTATCTATCTATCTATCTATCTATCTATCTCAGTCTGTTCATATCTATCTATCTATCTATCTGTCTATCTATCTATCTATCTATCTATCTCAGTCTGTTCTTATCTATCTATCTATCTACCTATCTATCTATCTATCTATCTATCTCAGTCTGTTCTTATCTATCTATCTATCTATCTGTCTATCTATCTATCTATCTATCTATCTCAGTCTGTTCTTATCTATCTATCTATCTATCTATCTATCTATCTATCTATCTACCTATCTATCTATCTATCTATCTATCTATCTCAGTCTGTTCTTATCTATCTATCTATCTATCTGTCTATCTATCTATCTATCTATCTATCTATCTCAGTCTGTTCTTATCTATCTATCTATCTATCTATCTATCTATCTATCTATCTATCTATCTATCTATCTATCTATCTCAGTCTGTTCTTATCTATCTATCTATCTATCTGTCTATCTATCTATCTATCTATCTATCTCAGTCTGTTCTTATCTATCTATCTATCTATCTGTCTATCTATCTATCTATCTATCTATCTCAGTCTGTTCATATCTATCTATCTATCTATCTATCTATCTATTGATATTTTTTCTTTGAGTTTCTTTTTACCATACCCAAGAGAATCGCTACTCAGTAATTATATTCATACAGTAAATGTCAAAATTCCGAAACTTTCCAAGCGACAGAACGGCAGCTCAAAATTGCAAAGACGCATCAAACACACAGAGCAATCAATTTAGATTTCGAAATACCGTAATGCTATTTCACTTGATTAGTTATGTGAGTTTCTTTTAAAGAATATATAGCATCATTCTCTTATTTATTCTTTAGCTTGTTCTGTTAATCAGGACACGTATATTATGAGATAGAGTCAGTTCTAATCCGAAATTATAGCTCATTTAATCAAAAGTCTCGTCAAAGCTTAGTTTTGGAGATCGGTTTCAATTAGAGCTGGATTTAAGAAGATATTATATGGCGTAAGAAGTATTACCTCTTATAGAGCCAAGATTAGTTGAATTTCAAAGATAAAATATTTAAAAATAATTTTCTGCATTTTACAGATTGATCATTTCCTTTGGCCTCTTTTTTCACTTGTAACTTAATTGTTTTGATAAATTGCATGTATTTGGATGTTAATTTACCATTCGTGATTCAGAAATTAGTATATTTTCAATACATTAAACGCTTGCTCCTAGAAATGTTGTTTCACTGTATTGTGCGAGACAATTTTCAGCCCGAATCTATCTTTAAATTTATAAGTCTACGGTTCGTCCAGGCTTTGAATACTGCTGACATATGCGGTTTGGCGCTCATTATCATATATTTAAAGATTCTTGATAAAATCCAAAGAATAATTTACAATGTCATTAGTCCTTCCCTCACATCTTGGCTTCAGTCTCTTTCCTAGCCGCATAATATACTTCCCCAGTACCTTTCCTATAATTTTTTCTATAAGTTGTTTCACTGTATTGTCCGAGGCCATCTTTTTATATATTTAGAGATTCTTGATAAAATCCAAAGAATAATTTACAATGTCATTAGTCCTTCCCTCACATCTTGGCTTCAGTCCCTTTCCTAGCCGCATAATATACTTCCCCAGTAACTTCCTATAACTTCATTCATGGCAATTGTTCTGATGAACTCCCCATTATGGACCCTGAGCATCTATTAATTTAAGCACAGTACGAGTATCGTCACCATTTTCCAGTTGAAATATTTTGATCGAGGCAATGCTAACAGTTTCTTTTCGTGGACTTCTGGCTTACGGGCACATTTCCTAATTCTAGCTTACCAATCAAATTTGGTCTATAAAAATCAAAATGCAATGTTAACTGATATCGTCTCTTTCTTAACTGTTGTACTTTTATTGTCCTCTCCCCTTACTAAAGTTTTATGTTTCCTATATTCTTCCATACACAGTAACCACTTAATTTTAGTGGCTTTATTGCCTTGTTTGGGATGAAATGATTTAAAAATGACAAAGTCATACACATTTCTAGATTATGTAGTAGCCAATATTTTTCCTACATTAAAAAACAGATTTTACAATTACAAAACATATTCCTCTCTAAAACATATAAAGAAAGTCATACAAAATTTATGATTGTGCAAAACCTATATTTTTTTAAATAAATTTTACTAACACAGATATGAATATTTTTGTAGTTCTTTCGTCAGATGCATCCCCATATGTCTTTTGGTTTTTTTTAGAATTTGTCCATATCATAGACTGTATATTCTTTCAATATATTGATGATGCCGTAGTGATATAACATCACAACACAAAATTAACGAAAAAACAAGAAAAATCGATATACAGTTCGATATAACAGATTCTAAAGAATCAACACATTTTTTTTTTCCAAATCAACAAAAAATATTTGGAATTAGTTAAAATCGAAATGATATAACCATGTAGTTGGCGTAAAACAATGAAGCGCTCAGCCTGCCATGACAACCGAGCTACAACTGCAACGCACCGAGTGCTACACGGGGTCCGTGGCGTAGTGGAAGAATAATGGGGTGGAGCAAACAATCAAATTGCAAACTAGGAATTATGATTACTTAAAAAATATTACGGATTACAAAACACCCTATGTGACTAACGCATGTCTAACGTATATGAAGATTCGTGAAACTAAGGTAAATGTTGCTCTTTTCGTTTCACCTCAACCAAGGCTATAATGCCGCTTCTACATATTGGGCGAGTGGCGTTACAGGGAGCAAAACTAAAAGAGAATGAGAAGACTGAAAATGGAGGGGTTTGAAAAAAGGACAAAAGATGAACGTGGTTCAAGTAGAAGATGCTGATTAACGTTGCATTAAAATTTTTGAAGATGGTAATAATCAAGAAATGAAACGGGAGAGACGTTTACAAGCGAGAAGTGTGAGAAAATAAAGTGCTGGAGCAGAGCATTTTTCTATTTCAAGTGCAAAAGGGTGGCACCTAGATGTCAGTCTAATAGCACGATTAAATTCATGTATTCGGGGCTCCAGGGAAGAAAGTTCCTTAGAGCAGTTGCCATGAAAACATTGGTAGAAAAGACAAAGGGAATCCACGTTACATCGGTGAAAAAGTGACTGAATCGAGATGCGTGGTCAGTATCAATGACATTACAGATCTTCTTTTGGCTATTAAATGAAGAAGATAACATAGAATAAAACGATGCCAGGTTGGGTGGGAGAATAGAAGGAACTCATTTAATCGTGTCGCCACTTGTATATATAGTACAACATGGCCATAAGCAGTGCATTTTATCGAGCACTGCTCGTTATCAATTAAACATATCTAAAATCGCTTTTTTATTGACAAATTTCCATGAACTACTATGGATTTCAAAAAGAAGGATTCAAATCAGATAACTATTTTGAGTTTATCTTTTCAATTACACTGATCGATTGTAAATAGTATTTGTCGAAAAGTCTCGACTGAGACGAGTCTACCTCTATCTTCAAAAAATAGAAAGAACGCATAAAATGCTCAGGTATATTTACCCGGCCTCCACACTAAGGCAGAAGGTCGTTTTAATGTGCCGACAACCATACGCATATTTATGCATATGTGCCAAGGGCAAAAAATTACATTTGACCAGCCACCATGATCTGTATTACACCGACCCAACCTCTTTAGTGCAATGAAGAAGGTGCGGCCGTAGGGTTGAAATCCCCGGAGCTGTGCAACTTCTTAAATCTAAAATGAGGATAAGCATAGCTCTAATTAGAGCACAGGGATCGTTAACAATTGCGAGGGTGCGAAAATGTTGCTCTTCGCGTAGAAGGAAAAAAAATTAGTGGTTAACAATAGTTTTCGCTTAGTCTATTATCAGGACCCCTTATAAGCCCAAAGCTCAAACATATTTTAAGCAGCTGGGATAAAATAAAAAAGATTCAGTCAAATTTCCAAAGCAACCAACAACAGTCAGCCCTAGTAACGTTCATTTCCTACAGATGTAAGAAGGATAGAACAATGTTTTGGTTTCTTTTTTTTAATTTTAACTTTAAATTGAAATTTTAATTTTTACTTTTTAATTTTAAATTAAAAATTTTAATTTACATTTTAAAATTAAAATTTAATTTTTAATTTTAGCTTTTAAGTTTTAATTTTAGCTTTAAACTTTTAATTTTAGCTTTTAATTTTAATTTTTAATTTTAATTCTTAAATTTAAATTTTTGATTTTACAGTTTAATTTTAAATTAAAATATAAATTTTAATTTTAATTTTTAATTTAAATTTTAAAATTTAAATATTAAATTTTAATCTTAGCTATTGATTTTTAATTTTATGTTTTAATTTTTAGTTTTTAAATTTTTACTTTCATTTTTAATTTTAAATTTTAATTTTAATTTTTAGATTTAAATTTTAATTTTAAATTATTAAGAGAAAATATCTCCAGGAAATAAAGCAAGAGAACGACAAAATATGACTGAATACATTTAAATCTGTTCTTTCTTTTATTAAACGTTCACTGGATACGAGGAGAAAGCATCACTCAAGTAAGAAATTGCTATCCAGACGTAAGAGAAAAAAATAAGGGTAGATTATAGAGATATCAATGAATATAGAATTGAATAGATTCATATTTAGTAAGGTTCAAAGCACACATTTTGGAATTGGTTCTACAAATTATCCCCCAGGGTAGGGACTTACTTTTTACGAATGATATACGAAAGGAATACGCATAATTCAACCCTGTGTAGAGACATTGATCTTGCATAATGTCCCTGTTATTTAACTGTCAGAAACAAGTAATCATAATAAAAATATATGCTTATTCAAATACTTGATATATATATATATATATATATATATATATATATATATATATATATATATATATATATATATATATATATATATATATATGTAAGGAAAAGGATCATAATCTTATTAAATTATATACAAATGTATTACGATTAAGATTTAAGATTTTAGGATTTTAGGCGCCGTTCGGCCGACACTTCTTCAGAAAGAATACAAATACATACATATACATACATAAACACATAAAACACACATCTACAAAACCAAATATACACGCATTTAAATGCCGGTAATAATATGTTAATCATAATAATATAAATAAAAAATATAATAAAAGAAAATTAAAATTGATAAAGAGATTATAGTAATAATAATAATAATAATAATAATAATAATAATAATAATAAAACTAATAATAATAATAATAATAATAATAATAATAATAATAATAATAATAATAATTCTTCGATATTCCCCCCTACCAATCTGTAGTATAAGTCCAGCCTACCCCATAAAATTTGATAAGTATCTGTCGTTGGCGACGGAAAATTGAACATTTGTGGAGAGTCACTTGTGCCATGCTCCGAAGTTGTAAGAAATGGTAAATGTAGCATCTTTGAATGATACTTTTCCTTTAGTTTGATATGATTGTAAATCCTAATGTCTCAAGTTAATTCCTTGCTTTTCAGTTCCCTTTTCTCTCCTCTAATATATTTTTTTTTTTTTTTTTTAATTTGTATTTCAAGTTTTAATCACACCCCAGACCTTAAGCGGACACCCGTGTCCATTTTTTTTTTTTTGTTTTCTGTCTATATACTGAAATCTAATTATCCCACTTGGAGGTGACTCTCGGACTTATACTAAGTTAAAACTTAGTATTATCTACCCAACTGAATACCATACACTATTATGAACTTTTAACTTCGATATATTAATAAACCTAATATCTCCAATCTGGTCTTGCTCTTGGACCTTCTTCAAGTCTCGTCCTAAAGCTGGTAATCTGAACAAAATTACCCCTTGGCGGTCAAGGTTAAAACGCATCTCTACCAATTTCAATGAATACGAATAATATCTCATACCGGATCGGCCGTCAACCGGGACAACAAGGGCCGCGTCCCTCAGAGAGGAACCAGTCTGAGGTCGAAAAGTCTGTCACTGGAACAAACTCTTCCACACACGAAGAGACACTAGGTCACCAAACCCGGATTATCGCCAACCTTGGACCAAGTGTCTCAATGCCAAATCGACTAGTAAAAATGAAACGAACGAAATGGAGCCGCGAAGAGTATCGACAAGTTATGACATCCTTTTTCACTGCACTCGAAAACCCAGCAAAGAACACCACCAATCAAACATACCAAATATGGAGAAATATGGTGGGAAATGATATAAGACCTAACCTCAATCCAAACATGCTTGCCAATGTCCGCAGAGATATCATGCGAAACAACAGACTCTCAAAGGCAGAAATAGATAAGATAAAATTAGATATAAGACAAAATACTATGACCCATCACTCAAACTCTGTTGAGACGAATGTTGAAATAAAGAATGCGACAGAGGATGAGGTGGACGCTAAAGCGAATGAAATACGAAATCATCTCCAAGGAAATGAAACCGAAGATTCTACCTTAGACACAACCTCTAGTTCTCCAGAAATTGTCACTGAAGATGACTCCAGGTACATTAATTTAGAATTCCTTGAAAACCACGAAGCTGAAATCACCGAAGCGAAAAATGACGTCATCCAAGTACTCAGCAGAGTAACTTTCATACAATTGTCAGACAGAGACCAGCTCCCGAAAATCCATATGACAAATCCCAACAAGCACATCGTGAAAATATACAATGCTGCCCTGGAAACACTGTTAACAGATAAACCACCGGGAAACATAACAGAAGTTAACAACGTCATATACGCAACAGCTCTAGCAGCGACTCGGAAGCTTGGTGTCAAGACAATAAATAAAATTAACAGACACAGAGAACCAGCTTGGAAAACCAAACTGATACGAGAAATAAAACAAATTAGATGTGAGCTGTCTATATTAGATGAGCTCACCAGAAACCCTAATATTTCCACACGTAAATCCAAAAAGATCAAACGGAAATATAGCATTAAATCCCTAATTGATATTCCATCGATCAAGGAAATGCTGAAACAGAAACTTCAGCTAAAAGCACAGAGAACAAGACGATATGAGAAACGTTGTAGATTCTATCGCCAAAATAAAATATTCCGAACAGATCTTAAGAAATTTTACAGGGAAATTGGAAAAACGCCTATACATGTCGAAACGCCACCATCGATTGATAATGTACAGACATTTTGGGAAAATATTTGGAGCAACCCAAAGGAATGTAACCCAAATGCAGAATGGATACGGCGTGAAGAAGAACGACTGCTGGATACACCTCTGCAAGAATGGGTAAATATATCCACAGATGATGTTAGGCAAGCACTAACGAAATCCCAAAAATGGAATCCCCAGGAAATGACAAGGTGCCCAATTTCTGGCTGTATCATCTCTCATCTACCCATGGCATACTTGCAAAAACATTATCAACGCTTGTAAATAATCCCAATAAAATCCCGGAATGGGTTACTGAAGGTATTACATACCTCATACCAAAAACAACTGAAACAGACGACCCGAGAAATTATAGACCGATAACATGTCTTTCCACAACGTATAAGTTGATCACGTCTGTACTGACGAACCGTACTTACTCCTTCTTCGAAACAAACAGCATTCTCCCGCTGGAACAGAAGGGATGCAGTAGAGGTTCATATGACTGCAAAGATCAACTTCTGATAAATAAAATGATCCTGTAAAATTGCAGGAGACGACGGAGAAATCTCAGTGCAGCGTGGATTGATTATCGTAAAGCCTTTGATAGTGTTCCACATTCTTGGATACTTAAGGCTTTGGAAATGTACAAAGTCTCCCCTGTGGTATTAAACTTTCTTAAGCACAGCATGGGGATGTGGAACACAAAACTATACCTTAGGCACACCGGGGGCACTGCCATATCCAACCGTCTGAATATCCAACGTGGAATTTTTCAAGGAGACTCTCTGTCACCCCTTCTGTTTTGTTTATCCTTAACCCCTCTTACACATGAACTGAACAACAGTAGCTATGGTTACAAAATAAATAAGAAAATTTTCAATCACCTACTATACATGGATGATCTCAAACTCTTTGCCAAAGACGACAATGAGTTGAAAGGCCTCCTCAATAATGTAAAATACTTTAGTGACGACATAGGTATGGACTTCGGATTAGATAAATGTGCAAAAGTAACATTCAAGAAAGGTAGAATTACAGAAACACCCTCAATAGATTTAGATTTTGTCACAAAGATTAGGGAATTGGAGCATGAAGAAGCTTATAAGTACCTAGGAATTAGCGAAGGAGATGGCATACAACACCCCCAAATGAAAGAAAAAATAAGAAAAGAGTACTACAGGCGTGTACGTCTGATACTAAATACTGAACTAAACTCAAAAAATAGAATATCAGCTATAAACACATTGGCTGTCCCAGTGGTGCATTACAGCTTTAATGTCCTTAACTGGACCATAGCTGAAATTAAGCGAATGGACGCCAAAACGAGAAAGCTTCTCACTTGCTATCGCATGCATCATCCCAAAGCTGATGTTGATCGTCTGTATGTGCCCAGATCCGAAGGAGGCAGAGGATTAGTTCAACTAGAACTGTCCTACAAAACTACAACAATTGGCCTCCAAAAATACTTGGAAACTACAGAAGACTGGATGATGGTATGCGTCAAGGAACATGAAAGTAGTAAGCGTCTTTACTCCGTAATGAAAGAAGCCAACAAATTCAAACTGGAGCTTGGCGTAGAGATGCAACTACAGCACAATACACCGGCTGAAACTGCAAAATACTTGAAAAAGACAGCAAAGACGAATGCAACCGACCAGATACAGAAGCGATGGCAAGATAAACCGCTTCATGGCCAATACTCTGCCCGTATCAAACAAGCTGATGTAGACAAAACCCGTACCCATCAGTGGCTACGCAGTGCAGGGTTGAAAGCGGAAACTGAAGGTTTTATCCTTGCTGCGCAGGACCAATGCTTGCTAACTAGGAATTATCAAGCACATATACTAAAATATTGTGTCAGCCCAAAATGCAGATTCTGTGATAAATATCCAGAAACGATTGATCATCTTGTATCAGGTTGCACGATGTTGGCACCCACTGAATATAAAACCCGACATGACAGAGTGGGCCAATATCTGCACTGGAAAATCTGCAACTTCTACGGGAAGGAAACTGAAAGAAACTGGTACTAACACCACCCAGACCCAGTTACGGATATAGGACCTGTTACAATTCTATGGGACTACACAATTCACACTGACAGAACAATCAAGGCCAACCGCCCAGATATTGTTATTAAAGACCACAAACAAAAACGGTGCCTCCTTATTGATATGGCAGTCCCTGCTGACTGCAATGTATCTTTGAAGATATTCAAAAAGCTGTCAAAATACAAGGACCTTGAAATAGAGGTCTCGAAAATGTGGCATATGGGAACATCAACAATCCCTGTTGTAGTTGGAGCCCTAGGACTGGTTGGAAAAGATTGCAGTAGACTAATTGCAGGGATTCCTGGAAGTCCATGCCTCAAGGAGATACAAAAAATTGTTCTGACAAGTACAGCCCACACTTTACGAAGGGCTTTATCTATGTAATTATTTTATTTTTTTTTTTTTTTTTTTTTGTCAGTGAAAAGTGTCATGATGCCATTTCTAACCTTAGGTCCCTGGGTGGGACCCGGAAAGAAATGTGTAAACGCCAGAAAGCAAAGAAAATAAAAAAAAAAATAATAATAATAATAATAATAATAATAATAATAAAAGTTAATGGTTATGGTTGAATTAAACCAGGAAAAAGTAGAATTTAAAAGTGCTCAATACACATATAAAAAGATAAAATTAGAAAATCAGCCGATTCCGCTACTTTGGTTTCAACGTTTCGGTCTCTTCAGGCAGTTTCGGTCAATTGATTTCTTAACATTTTATCTTTTTTTTAAACTATAGATGAATAAGCACACGGCGTGGGATGTGGTTGAAGGTCAGGAGGAGAAGGATGGGAAGGTGGAATATAGACTTCCTATTTTTTTATTAAAAAAAGGCATTGGGAAATCAATTGACCGAAAACACTTGAAGATACCGAAAGATTGAAACCAAGGTAGCGGAATCGGATGATCTCCTCCTTATATATATATATATATATATATATATATATATATATATATATATTGAAAAGGCTTAAACACTAATATTCCGTGGTCATAATTTATTCCACTGGAATCATCAAACGATCCAATTCATCAGACTAACAAAAAAAAAACACTCAGGAAATAAAAAAAAAAAATTTAGAGAGAGTGTAAGTATGAGAGTGGGGGACGAATGTTAGAGCTATAGAGAGGGGTAACAGACGAGAGAAAGTGGGGGATTAAAATTTAACAGAGATAAGTTTTAAAGAGGGGAGTCAAAGACGGTTTAAGTGAGAGAAATATGAATGTTGTCGGATGTCTAATACATTAAAGATGTTACCGGAAAGGATACATTTCGTGGTGACACACACACACACAATAGACGATCTCATCTTAAAGATCAGAAGAAGAGGGTAGTGTTTAAGCCTTTTCATTATATCTTTACTCTCTCCTGGATATTGTGTTCTATCTGGATTCTATCCTCTTGGAATTTTTTTTATACAAATGTGTGTGCATGTATGCATATATATTTATATATTTTGCATAGGTATGTGTATATTTACCACTAATATTATCTATCTATCTATCTATCTATCTATCTATCTATATATATATATATATATATATATATATATATATATATATATAGAGAGAGAGAGAGAGAGAGAGATAGATAGATAGATAGATAGATAGATAGATAGATCAGACATTGTGAGTCCCCAGCAGCATAAGACCCTTTCCTAGTGCCATTCATGACGACCCAGGTTCTGCCATGTTTTACCAACAATCCGCTTTATCTCATATCCTCATCTTTAGTCTGTTCATCTGCCATTTTCGTATGTTAGCCATTCAGGCACCATTGAAGCAACCGTTGGTCAATCTGTTTTATTCCCATCTGGCTCTGTGTATCGCCCGCCTAGATTTTCGTCGCGTCCGCAATACTTTTATGTCCCTTATCTTAGTCGGTTCTCTCGGAATCTATGTTGATCGATTTCTATAACCGAGACTTATCGGGAGCTTTTCTTTTTCCATTGATCTGCGTGTGGGCCTTTGTGTCTGCATATTTACGCGCGGAGGTGAAAAGTACACGGCACGATCAAGTAAGGAATCCAAACAAAATTGGATAAATTAGTGGGTTGGGGCTAAAAATTCAGTTCCAATTCACATTCTCCATATATAAATATATATATGTATATATATATATATATATATATATATATATATATTGTTTATATATATATATATATATATATATATATATATATATATATATATATATATATATATATTTTGAACAATAAAAAATATTAAAAAATTAAAATGTTCAGACACACTGGGTTGTAGATTAATATTCTTTCGTTTTTATTATTATTATTTCATTTAGATTCCTCGACTAGTTTCGGCCAAAATGGCCATCATCAGGAGAAGAAATATTTCTGCTTGCTGGTATATATATATATATATATATATATATATATATATATATATATATAAATTTTCAGTTAATTTGGCTAGCTAACAGTAACTTCTCTGCTAACAATTTCTTTTCTCGCACTTCACGCTTTTCAAACTCCCTTCCGGTTATATGCTCTCCAGTAAACTTCAATCTTCAAAAAATTTAAAAGCAATTTCAATGGCAATTTACTCTCTTTCTGATTACCTCTTCTCAGTAATGATCTTGTTTTCTAATTCTTTCTCAATTCCTTGTGTCTTAGTGACATTACTACATTGCTGGGACTGTATTCGATTAAAAAAAACGAAAAAAAAAACAATGTTTTGTGTCTGTGAAAGATGTATACCCGAAGAAAAAACAGCCTTCTCTCATACGCGCATATTTTTATGCAAAACATCAACTTCTAATGTATTTTTTAAGAATTATATCTCTCAATTGATAGGATGATTACTTTCAAATATTTACTTTTTCAAGAAATCGAAGTTTAATCTTATCGCTTTAATGGTAAATATCTTTTCTCTTTTAAATTCGGAATATTTACGAGAGCAAGAAATTTAACAGCTCATCCCATCAGACGTTGACCTTTTACATAATATATATATATATATATATATATATATATATATATATATATATATATATATATATATGTAAAGAAAGAACAGTGAGATATATAATTCGGTGTTCTTATAGATATTTTTATTTTTGCGAAAGAGTGCTCAATGTAAATTTACAGAACATTGATATTTTAAATTAATTGATTTAATTTAAAATGTTTTTTTCGCTACACAGTTCTAACCATGTTTCAAAAATGGAAGCTAAATGCTTCGAATTTAATTTTGTAATTAAATTAAAGACACATCATCCTCAAGCGAATTTTGGAGTAACTTAATTTTAAAATTACTGGCTTTTAAAGGCACAGCAAAAATTCATAATTCACTGTTTTCAAGGATACAGAGAAATCCATTCATCCAGACAAGGGGTGGTTGCGTGTACATTATCGCTGTATATTGTTGTATCAATTATTAGTTACGTTTTGGTAGGGGTAGGGATATATTTTTCAATGAATTCTGACATCCGTTAAATGCATATCGTCTGGATTTTAAAAAGAAATATTGTTAACGGGAACAAATTTTTACGCATTTTTTCTATTTGTATACTTAAAGATTTTTGTTTGATGTTTAGTTTAGAATACGTTTTATTTAACTACGATTTTAAAAATATTTTCATTTTTCATTTTTAATATACGATATTTCTTTTTAAAAGAAGTAAATGTATTAGAATTACTTACAGTATGTAAAATTATTTTCACATCAAGTATAAGTATGTATATTAGTAGATCACAATTTTTTTTAAAAATTTATATTTAAATATTGTTTAAGTAAAATTTATGACAATGACAGCAAAACTAGCTAATTAATTTCTCTGATTTAGTAAACATTTATTTTTTATATACCTAGTAATATACAGTTTCTCATGTAAGTACAAAAGACATGAGCCATTCAATGGCTTAAATATTTTTAAAATCGTAGTTAAATAAAATCTATTCTAACCTAAACACCCAACAAAAATCTTTAAGAATACGAATAGAAAAAAATGCCTTAAGAATTTTACTGCCGTTAACAATATTTAAAAAAAAAATCCAAACGACATACATTTAACGGATGTCAGAATTCATTGAAAAATACATCCCTACTCCTACCAAAACGAAAACCCTTCTTCAAACGTAACTATTAGGTTGGTGCAAAAATAATTTCGTTTTCTAACATATGTTACTATGTGAGAAAACGAAATTATTTTTGCACCAACCTAATAATAACTGATACAACAAAATACAACGATAATGAACACGCAACCACCCCTTGTATGGATGAATGGATTTCTCTGTATCCTTGAAAACAGTGAATTATGAATTTTTGCTGTGCCTCTAAAACCCAGTAATTTAAAAAAATAAGTTACTCTAAAATTTGCTTCAGGAGGAAATGGAACTAATGTCTTTAATTTAATTACAAAATTAAATTGGAAGCTTTTAGCTTCCATTTTTGAAACATGGTTTGAACCGTGTAGCGAAAAAACTATATTTTAAATCATTTAATTTATAATATATATATATATATATATATATATATATATATATATATATATATATATATATATTCACGTTGACAGATATAGGTTCTTCTAGCAGCCACCGTCTTGGCCCAGAGCAGTACTAGGCCCTCAAGGTACTTGAAGCAGGCCTTCGTGTTCAGTCTGGCGTGCTGTGGTAAGATGAATGGAGGCATAAAGCGCCATCACGAGAGATCGATGCAAACCCTTTCGTAATCACCATTAGACTCATCCAACCCTTTCTGAATCATCTACACTATCCTCAGATTGGCACTCAAAGACTCTAAAATGTTCGTATCGAAGTTTCCGGTGCGAATGCCAAGCAGTACAACATACCGTTTCCAAATTCTTGGAGGAGTGAATTGTGTCATGGTGTTCTTTTGCTCACAGACGGTGCCCAACAGTCTCAACTATACTGTGCAGTCGACAAAATCAAAAACAAACAACGCACATGCGCGAAGTTTAAATATACAATGGCGACAATTTACAATCGCAACCTTCTATGTGTGTTTGTGTGTGCATATGTGTCCTTTTGCGAACAGTTAAATAATGACCACGAAGTTCGAACTCGTTAAAACTATTTTTTTTTAAATAACGTTTCCATTTGAACACAATGAAATTATCTCTTGCATATAATCAGTGGAAGGGATCGATAACTCATAAGATGATGATATATTTTGATTTATTCTGGTAATCTCATTGGGTATGTGTTGAATATACACAACACGGAAATATTTCTAATGTATCTCCTTCGCTGGAGAAGAAAATCATTAAATATTTATAGACTGGAAATTTATCTTCATTTGTGCCAATTCTAACATGATGATGAAAGGAGTTTTGGCAAGGTGCTTAATTATAAAACAACACAATGTCTAAATGTGATACACAGGATGTGGGCAACGCCTGTGCAGATACCCTATCACGTTCAAATTTGCAGGTGTGAATTGTTTTCACCTTCGCAAATGCCCTCTTCTTCACATCCACCTCAGCTACATATTAAATAACAGGGTAGAATGAGTTACTAGCTTTGACAGTCAATTCGTATATGAAAGTAAATAGATAATTTTGAATTCTGAACCAGTTTTGTATCTAGCTAGAAACTTCATCCTATGAAAAAAAATTGTTACGGAAATCACATTAGCAATAGCTAAAGTGACGAGGGTGTAGCCCCATACTCCTCAGATTCGTCTAAAGGTTTTATATAAATTACTGCAGAATAAAACACGTCAGGGTTTACTGAGGCATCGTTAACACACTGTCTGGGCTGTAAGTGAAGCTAAGTTTCTCCCCATTTTACATCGTCAAAGTTGCTCAGCTCCGGAGATTCTTTCCTTGTGGAAGCACCCTCCCTATTTCGCAAATGAGATTGGGTCGGTGTAATACAGATGCTATCGCGGCAGTTATCGCGATCGATGCTCAAAAATAATTTTTTGTCCTTGGCCCATATGCATAAATATGCGTATGGCGTTCCGACATTAAAACGACTTTGTGTCACAATGAGTCTTGGTGGGGAGACCATGTAAATATACCTGGAGAACAAAAAGATATAAAATGTACAAAAGCATTGACCAACATAAACAAGTAGAAAGTCCAGAAGAGTTGCAGGAGATTCCGAAGTGGTTTGGAAACCATGTTTGAAGTCAAAGGCGATTTTATTGAATAAATTTTCTCTTTATTATATCGAAATAAATGTGTAAGTTTGGTAAATATATTTTTAAAATGATATAGGAGTTTTATTTCCACTTTTGCATAATTTAGACACCAATTTACCGAAGAGCACCCAACCTGCTCGCGCTCGCGTGTATATATATATATATATATATATATATATATGTATGTATAGGTTGGTGCAAAAATAATATCGTTTTTGACGTATTTTTTAACGTCAAAAAACGATATTATTTTTGCTCCTTGATTTCTGTGCGTGGCTGCAGCTTTTATCTGGTTGTTCGTTCTCATTAATTACCAGATTTCATTATCATCTGTTCTCTAAATTAAACCAACACACGGTTGGGAACAATGCTGCTGATGGCTTTTTTTTTTTGACCAGCAGGATGAACGCTTTTCTTTCAACGGTCAAATGTCAGTTTAAATGAAGAGAAGCAATGCAGTTTTCACTAAGAAAAGTTGAAATTAATGCATCCAAGATTTCACAGTTCTAGTATCATATCCTGATAATCATGCCAGCCTTTAAAGATATGTGTATAGCATCAATATTGTTGTTCATCTCCGACATGGCCAATGCTAGGAAATCTCAACAAATAAAATGTCCGTTTCCTGGTAAGAGTATGGGTAGCCGACACATCGTTCAATTCTACAGGCAGTTGTCCATTGATTTTTAATTCCACATCGCGCCAAAACTTAATCATATTCAATTTTCGTTTTTATTAGGTTGGTGCAAAAATAATGACGGTTTTTGACGTTAAAAAATACGTCAAAAACCGTCATTATTTTTACACCAACCTAATATCAGTGAATTACCATAATTTCTTGGAAAAAATAAATGGAATTATTACGCATTTCTTTTCAAAGTTTCTGCAGTTGCTATTCTAGCCCGGTTGTCATCGACATCCTTGTGCAAATTAATTGAAACAACCGCATTAGTTTCCTTTCTTTCACCATATGGTCAGTTTTAGACCACTGAAGGTGACAGGGTGTAATCGATTTCTATTTTTCCGCATATTAAGTCATTGGCAGTGGTGTGCAGTAATAAGAATCTCTTTTCGGGCTTTATAATGACATATGCTTGGTCTTGGAAAATATTGCGTCTTCGTGATTGCATCAGATTTTTATCACGCCCAGACACTAATATTTCGACTGTCGATTAGTTGTCCTACGGCCATTGTCTGCAATAAGCGTTTCGGTACTAAAATTGTAACGCTGCAAGAACTCACTGCCTTTCCAAATCAAAGTACTATAGACTGGACCGGAAACTCTCATGATTTAAATCCAATCGAGAATGTGTGACCAATCTGCAAGGAAAGACTTCGTGAACTGGACTTACGAAGTAGTAACATGTGCACTGGGTTATCTTTCATAGGGGGAAATACGAAAAAAGTAAATAATAGCAGAATTATTCGTTTTGTTTCAATTAATTTGCACAAGGGCGTATGTCTAATTACTGCAATCAACGTTACTATTTGATCCATAATTTAGAACTGATTTGATAGAATTGTATTTTACGGCTCATCAACCCTTTGTCAGTTATTTAAAGGAAAATATTTTAGGTTGTAGAAGGTTGCTTACTGCATACGAGGTTCACAAGTGGTTCACCATTTAAGAATTGCCCCAACTTTACGTTGCTTAACGTTGGTGATCGAACGAGAACAGGTGTTTCCAGCCTGACTTGAACCTTTTAGAAAGAAACTGATTCATGTTTTTCCCCTAACTAGCTGTGCAAAAAATGGTTTGAAAATTGAACCGTCTCCAAAGATCTCGCTTTCCATCATAACGATACCCTCACGTCAGATCTTACATTTAATATAACGTTGACAATGGCGAGATACCCGATTCCTTATTTACATTATTCGGACTGTTATCCTCATCTTTATCGCCAGATTCACAACGTTTCGACCGTTGTACTCTCTGGACTTCTCCAGGTGATTGGAATTTCGAACTGAACACTTTATTTGATCCTCCATAGGGGGGTAGATTTTTCTAGTTCCACGTGTCATGCCTCTTCCGGATATCTCGATTATTTCCCTTAAACTCAAATCTCCAAGTACTTTGGTTTGATACTGCTTCAGGCTGGTATTAAACTCACATCTTTTTGTGTCTGGTCACTGGATCTAACGAACGTCTTTATTCACTGGGCCATGTTATTTTTTAGAAATAAAGGGTTCGGTTCGAAATTCCAATCACCTGAAGAAGGCCGGAGCGTACAACAGCCGAAACGTTGTGAATATGGCAATGAAGATGAACGTAACAGTCTGAATAATTCAAATAATATATATAATCATAATACCTCCTGTCAGAGATATAGATATATATCTGTTTCCTTATTAATAAATATTCAGTATACATTGACGGAAGAGTTATAGTTACCGTCATCCTAACATCTATGAATTATCTCCCTTACAAACATTTTCCAGGAAAAAACTTGTCACAAATCCACTATTATCGGTCTTTCTAGTATTAATCGAAGTTTCCTTTCATACTTTTTTCTTTAAGGTAAGTCAACGTCTTCACTATGACATCATTTTACCATTTGGTTACATTTACTATCCTATTTTAGTTGTTGCGACTGTTGGAAGTCTTCCATTCAATTGTTCTTCTTTTTATTTGGCAAAACTCTATGGTTGAGCTTCTGTGGCATTTTTGTCTGAGATTCAATGACGGAAAGTTCCCTCTAAGTCCTACAATATTCATCTATTTCTAATCATTCATCTGAGTAAACGGTTGTATATTTCTGCTAGTTTACTTACTTGCGGGTGAAAGAAAACATTTTTTCCTTGTCTAAAAATGATCTTCTACTAGCTGATTTTGAATCGATGCTAAACACGCTTCTTATCCAATCGTATATTTTATAAATGGCCAATCTTTTGGTTTGTAGAAATTAGCTGTGTGAAGAGAAACTAACCCCAGCGCAGCTTAATATATATTCAATTACCTTGTCCCCTGTTACATTTTTCATAACTGAGCCAAACACTGAGATTTTTGAAGTGTTTGGTATTTACTAATTCCACTTTCTGATTTTTATAATGGATTTTGGAGAGGTGCCATCGTTCATTTCTTTCCAATTCCAGATTATAGCTTCTATTTGAAATTGTTTATATTAAGTCTTATTTCTTGGAACACTTAGTAGAGGATGTCGAGTTTTTGATTCTCGATCATTCTTATTCCAATAATGAATGCCAATGTCATCGGTATATACCCAGCGCTCATCATTAGTACATTGGGATAATAAAAAGAACTTGTTCCTAATCTTCTTTTTCTTTTTCTCATTCTTTTTATTTTTCTCCTCCTAGTTCATATCTCCTCCACCTCATCGTCCTCCTCCCCTTTCTCCTTCTTCTTCTTCTCTTCCTCCTCAACCGCATAATTGTTCTTGTTGTTGCTGTTGTTGTTGCTCTTCTTCTTCTTCTTCTTCTTCTTCTTCTTCACCTCTCCTCCTCTTCCTTCGTTGTCTTCTTTTTGTTCTCCTACATCTCCTCTTCCTTGTTGTTGGTGTTGTAGTTCTCCTCCTACTACTCATTTTTATTTTTCTTCACATCTTCATTCACCTCCTCCTCTTGCTTCGTCGTCTTCTCCTCCTACATCTCCTCTTCCTCGTTATTGTTTTCTTGTTCTTGTTCGCCTCTTCCTTTTTCTCCCCACCTTCGCCTTTTTCTCCTCCTACTATTTTATATCCGCTTCTTCCTGCATCTTCCTCCTCTGATTTCGTTGTTTCTCTTGAAGATGTGGGTGAAAATTGGCCTCCAAAAATCCATTTCCTTTTGTTACTCGAAGCAAAGTTTGACTCTGATCTCCCAACCATTTTCTATTTTTCGATCAATTTCCTCAAGCTCGTTAGATAAACTTATCACTGTTTTTCTCAGTTCTTTTTGCCTTCAGTATTTCTTGTGAATGTCAAATTCGCCAAGCCCTTTTTCCTCATTATGTGTCGCAGAAATTATAACTGTCTCTTAATCTAAGTACATTTATTGGTTCATTGATTTAGTTTAACGGCTTAGCAACCTTTTGCAGGTTGTCTAAAGCCAGAAAATATTTTTTGATTGTAAGCTTCTTTTTTTTTTAGATGTTATTATTAACTGCTACAAAGCTTACATATCTGGGGTAAGGAGAAGAGGTGGATTCATAAATTTGACAAAGGTATTTTGGCGTAAGTGACTACAGCTAACCCAACAGGAATTGGAACTCGTTTCTCCGATTAATAATTCAGAATCATTATGAATTACATCAGCACATCTAAGCTTACATCACCTTTTTTTCCCAAGTGATCACCATGCTAGGTACTGAACACGCTTGGGGTTGCTTAACCTGTCTGATCGCACACAAACATAATATAGTTGTTCACGTCGCGGAAAACCTTAGACCTGTAAGCTGCAATGAGTCACGCCCCTGGAACGTTATCATGAGAAATGCTGATGGAATGCAATAATAAAATGGTTCGGATATGATTAAAATGGAGAAGTTATGTTTTGGAGACATTATGATTTTAAAACTAATGCATTGAAGATAATTTTCGAGAACACTTGTTAAATTGACTATACCGTGCTGGTCAGGTTTACCATTACGACACGAGTAAATACCCGTGTCTTCAGCATAGACAACGAATCAGGAACTGATTAAGTCGGAAAGGTACAAATTATATCAAAGTATAAATCCAAGCCTCATTTTTTGCATAGGTTTTTATAGATAATAAGCGTATCTTACTAAGTAAGCACCGTAACGAGTGGGTAAAAATTGAAGGTAATCGTTCAGTTGTGCAAGCAATTGTATTTTGTAGAGTAATCTCTTGAAATTCCTCGGTCATTGACTCCGTAACTTGTATTATTTCAACAACCGTCTGCAACCAATTCTTGCTCTTCTGCTCTCGATCCTGTAATGACTATGACGTCTGGCTCTTGTGTTGATAAATTTTCTCTTCACTTCTGAAATGCCCAAATAATTTTCAGGAAAACTGTCTGAATTCTGCTGTGTAAAAATACGACATGAGATCTTGCAATAAAAACCGATCAAATTTGCAAGGTTAGCAGACCGAACTTTAATTTCGCTTTCGACTTTTCAAGAAACTCGAATCATGGGCATTAACATGCGCCTAAAACCTGATGATGAAGATAGAACGTTTGCCTGTCATCGCTTTTTGCGCATGCGTATATTCGTTGTTACTGACTTCTCGAACATTTTCTGCGTAAATACACAGATTCCACCATTTTGATTCAGGGTTTCGCTTGCTTGTTTATGTTGACAGTCACACCTGCACCTATCTCACGAAGGTAGACACAATCCAAGATTAACGACTCTAAATTAGATTATTCATATTAATTTTCATTCAAAGTACATGGATATTATCCTTCCCTTTGGCAAGTACACGCTCACAGAGAGCAGATAAACGCAAGCAAATACATGTAATGGTTGGCCGTTCGTATCCGAATATGTCTGTCCGCTAGGGCGGCTAACAAATCCTTTTTCAGACGCCGGCTCAGGCACATTTCTGTTTGTTCAACATCTAGAAAACCCACCTTACTGAGCAGACCTTAGTTACAGTTTCTGGGAGGAGGCCCATTTTCTGTTTTGCTAACAGTCTGAACAAATCTAGTAAGCTTAAATCTTCAAATAACTTGCGATTTCTTGGTAGCTGAACTAGTGGCGGCTTCCGAATAGCCCCGTCCACTAAATTTCACTCACAACGCTTGGGTCAACCCGTAGTATGGATTCAGGCACTTTTCAAATGTGCAGTTGATGGCTTCTACAGGCCAATAACCTCAAATAGTACCCTTTCTGACAAGTCAACAAAAGTACCATTCAAAACCTAGTCCATCATCCTAACCACTATACCACATGCCCGTATGACATTTTAGTAATGTTGTACGGCATGCACGGTGGAGTAATAGATACCTGCTAATTGAGGAATCGGAGAGCCTTGTTCGAATTCCAATCGAATCCATTACACTTACATGCTAATACCATTGTGAAAGGTTTGAATCCTTTTCTCCCCCAATCCAACTATGGGCCAATAGCAGGACAGACCAGGTCTTGGATGGCAACTAGTCTACCGCAAAAAGAAATGGCGATCTACTCTGGGGAAAAAAATCTACCCCGAAAGATACATGATCGCTTGAGCGTGTATCACGAATGGTACATAATTGACTGAATGTTGTACTAGGTCCGCCAGACAAATCCTGACTCACTTACGAAGCGGAAAGCAAAAACAAATAATGATCTCTGTCTGGAGAAATTACCAAGGTGTACTGCATTTCGAGCTCGTCCCACACGTTAGCGCCATAAACGCAAAAATCTATTGGCAGCAAGTAGACTGCGTGTACGACAAACTGAAGAAGGAGTATTCTGCAAGACAATGTGAAACCACACACTGCCAGGTTGACTAAGGAGAAGTTTAAACAGATGGACGTTGTTGAGATTCTTCCACATCCACCATTCAGGCCCGATGCTGCTCCCGATCGCTGGCAAAAGATCGCCGAGTATAATGGACTTTATTTTGAAGAATAAATGTTGGTGTTGCTCCATAAAATTTTATTGTTTTCTTTCCGCTTCCTAATTTAGTCAGGACATTTTGACCAACTCAATATGTAAATAGAAATTGGATAAGAAAGATTGTTCTTGGCTAATCTTCTGAAGTAAATATACTTGCCTCGAAATACGCAACTAGACTAGAGGTCAAAAGTTTGAGGCCCTACTTTTGATTTCGAAGAATCGTCTAAACATTAAAGATGACGCGCCATTTTGAAAACTAACTTATTGACTCAGTCCCTAGAGCAACATTTGTTTTCGTATTGCATTTCAAGTTTGTTCCACACGACGCGTCATCAACGCTAAACTTTATTGCCATCAGTTTGACTGTGTGTACGACAAACTAAAGAAGTATCTTGGTTTGGTCAACCGACGTCCGGCTTCGTTTCAGCAAGACAATGCGAGGCCACACACTGCCAGGTTGTCTACGGAGAAATTCAAACATATGGACGGTGTTGAGATTCTTCTACATCCACCATTCAGGCCCGATGCTGCTCCGAGTGACTACGTCTTTTCCGCTCAATTGCACGCTTCCTCTGCAAACAGCGATTTAACACTTTTGATGAAGAGACGGAAGCTTGCTTAACACGTTTTTTTTTTATTATTCAAAGCCAGCGGACTGGTATCTGGAACAGATTCGGATGCTATTTGATCGCTGGCAGAATATCGTCGAGAATTTCAAACGGATGGATGGTGTTGAGATTCTTCGACATCCACCATTCAGGTTTGATGCTGCTCCGAGAGGCTATGGCCTATTCCGCGCAATGGCACCCTTCCTCCGCAAAAAGCGATTCAACACATTTGATGAAGCAAAGAAAGAATACTTACAATTTTTTTTTATTCAAAGCCAGCGGACGGGTATCTGGGACAGATTCGGATGCTGGTTGATAGCTAGCAGAAGATCGTCGAGAATAATGGACTTTATTTTGAAGAATAAATTCTGGTGTTGCCCCCATAAAATTTACTTGTTTTCTTTCCGTTATGTATTATAAATGTTGACCCTAGGCTTCAACAAGTTGTTGCGATCGGGGAATTATCCTCTTGGAAATTAAGTAACGGATTATGGAAAGAAGCTGCAGATGTGTAACTTACATCATCTCACCAATGGAATACAGAAGGAATGAGGGTGACTCGCTACACTGAACATAGCGTCGGGAATCTTAACTGTGATGTTTAGATATGGTTATACTAAAGAACGTTTGTTTAAATACTTCTCAGCGAGAGGCTTGCGACGTTTTGACTGTGCATAAAAGGTAACACAGTCGAAACAGTACTCCATTTTCGGCCTGAGGAGGAGTCAAGTACTTACAGAGCGCCGAAAATTTGTCCAACATTACTAGAGATGAATCGCATTTACAAGTTCCATTTGAGATCTGGTTTGAGCTTAAATCCGAACAGACGCTCAGGGGACGGGCATAACGGAGAATGGTATCCGATCTAGCCGACCGACAAGAGGCCGACGGACAAGTGTCCGATAAGGACAATTACCTGACGGAAAACTGGCCCACAGGGACAACTGCCTGAAGGTAAAATGCCCGATGATTAAATATATGTAGAATATTAAGATTTTTTTGCTCTCATTGGAAAGGGAAAGTATAAATAGTATAATTTCAGTGCACACTGAAAAATACAACTAATTTTTTGAAGAGAGAGAGAGAAATTTTGATTTTTCAGTTCTGGAAATTGTTTATAATACTAAAATGTAAGTTTTAATAGCATTAAACCGTTGATATATTCTTTGTGATTTCGCTGTTTTTGTTGCAACAACAACAACAACAACAACAAACAACAACAACAACAACAATAATAATAATAATAATAATAATAATGTTACAGTAATAATAATAATGTTAACAATAATATAAATAAAGGAAGTAATAATAATCTTAAATATTGATTAAAAAAGCAATGTATAGTTGGCCACTCGTATTCGAGGATACCAGTCTACTAGGGCGGCTAGCCAATACCTATTGCAGACGCTTGCTCAGGGGCATTTGTGCTTATTCAACACCCACAGAGTCCATCTGTGGTTTATACTGCAACTATGCAGAGCAGACCTTAGTTACAGTCTCTGGGAAAGAGCGTGTTATCTAGCGTGATCAACAATTTGAACAACGCTGGCATGCTCAAACACTCGGCCACGATGACTTGTGACTCCGTGTTAGCACAGCTATCTGCCACCCCCAATGATTCCGTCTACCAAATTTAACCCACAAGGCTTGGGTCAACCCGTGGTATTATTTTAAGATTTTTTCCAAAGTGCACGCTGGAATCGACCCCTACATTCCGATAACATCAGGAAATGACTTTCCTGACAAATCGACCATGGGGAAAATCGAACCCAAGTCTCACGGTTAGAATGCGAACGTTCTAACCCCTCGGCCTCGTGTCTATTGAAATTAATAATGTAACTAATAATAAGAATGATTTTAAGACATTTTTTATGTTTATACCTTCTTTTTATAGATAATAATATTTAAGTATATGCTCTGTTCATAGTAAACAATATTAATGACATTTACCGGCCTGAATGTTCGAGAAATGTTCATAGAAAATATTCGTCCTCCGACAGGAATCGAACCTGTATCCTTTACAGAACCGTCATATAGCCTGCCGTGCTTTACAGATTTAAACACGGATTTCACCAGAGATTTAACCGAAATCGACCTTATTAACCGAAACGCTACTCTGGGGCTAAATCGGTATGTCACTTCAGGCTATATGACGGTTTCTTATAAAATACAGGTTCGATTCTTATCAGAGGACGCATATTTTCTATGACAATTTCTCGGACATTCAGGCCGGTAAATGTCGTTAATACTGTTTACTATGAACAGTGTGTGTGGGGGGAGGCACAGTAGATTAATGGATAGCGTCTTGGATTCAGGAATCAGAGAGCCGAGTTCGAATTCCAGTCGAATCCATTACATTCACTTACGTGCTAATACCCTTCGGAGAGTTTTGAATCCTCTTCTTCACTCTCCACCTATCGGTAAATAGCAAGAGAGACTCGGTTCTATAGCCATGAATGGCGACTGGTCTAAGAGAAGGACAACTCCGAATTCAAAACCTGCGGAGGGACTTTGTGGCACGTAGGGCACCAGGTCTCTGTAATCGGCCCTTCAAAAAGTGTGGATGGTTCTACACAAAACCTTAACCACTATAATCAAATCTCAAGTGCTGTTGTCGAATTGTCGCTTTCCTGGGAACTGATCTGCTTGACCCTCATACGTCGAAGTCGACGGGAGAGTCGAGCGAGCGAGAGTATATTTGTGCGTGTGTGTATGTTTATTTTTGTGTTTCTGTTTTTATTAATCTGATAAAATAATAGCGATTGAAACGGGTAAATATCTGTTTTCCAAAATCTAAAAGCAGCTAACACACACGCGTACACACACACACACATACACACACACACACACACACACATATATATATATATATATATATATATATATATATATATATATATATATATATATATATATATATATTTATGTAGTAAAAATACAAGAGAAAGAGAGAAAGAAAGAAAATTACGAAGAGGAAAAAAGAAAAGACATTGCCTGTAAGAAATAAACGAATATATATATATATATATATATATATATATATATTAACACGAGTGAATCAACATTCAAGTATATCTATTTCAAAGCATCAAAAATGTTTCGTAATGTGTCGTTTTCATTTTTCTCTTCAGTTGGATCCAAAATTAATTGTTTTGTTTCAAAATGTTGAACGAAATACATTTTGTTGATATTAATAATAACAAAGAAAGGGGAACGGATAAAAATACAAATAATGAACGAAATTAAAAAACAAAAAACAAAGCAATAATATAAAATTAACGTAGATGTGAGCCTTTTCAAACTGGAGACCTAATTAACAGGCAATGAATTTCTTCTTTAATTTTATGAATATTTTTTTAAAATCTCTAATGATTTGACATCCAGTTTTTCAAACAACACATTTTTATTTCAAATTAATTTTTTCAAATCCATTTTAAATTATATATTCCGTACAGTATATGTCTTTTTAGTGGAATATATACATTGAAAAGTCGGGCAAATGAAATTTAGCCCGATTACAAGTCGGCGAAATTTGATGAAAGTGGCACCTCTAACTCGTCGACTAGAGCGGTGCGCTGAGAAGGTTGACTGGAGAAAACATTATATCAGTCAGTATTAGTGATACAATAAAATCATAGTCAGCGAGATACATAAACACAATAACATATAGACATATATAGAGACACACTCTCGCGTTAGATACATCATTTTTTTTTACATGTCTGGAACAAATTTTTAAAAATAAATGTTCATTTTCATAGAATTATTGCAATTAACCTTAAAACACCAACATGTTATTTTTTTTAATTCATGCACTAAGTTTTTAAAAAAATAATATATTTCAGTTAGAATAAATAAATCATTTTAGCATGAAAATTATACCAATAGGGTATTTTGTTAAAAATTGTAATGAACACGACTAATTTATATTTTTACATACCAAGAACTATGTTATTAAATAAACTAATACGAAATGAAAAAATATTTTCGTGTTCCAGGAATCTGATAGTCCCAATACGCGTCAATTTTTTACACTATCTATCTATCTATCTATCTATCTATCTATCTATCTATCTATCTATCTATCTATCTATCTGTGTGTGTGTGTGTGTGTGTGTGTTTGTGTGTGTGTGTGTGTGCCCGCAAGTATGCAGAAAAATAGGAAGTATCACGTCAGGTAAATAATCCGGAGTTCCTTAGTATTTTTGTATTTATTTTTAAGAAGACAGTGCTCCATACAGAAGTAGAGCTTATATTATAATATATTTTTTTTAAATATTATAATATAAGCTCTACTTATGTTCTCATGTTTCAAAAACGAGAGCCGAAACCATCAATATAATTATTAAAATTAAGTTGAATCAAGGTGTTGGGTCCCGTTTCATCCTCAAGCGAAAATTTAGGAATAAACTATCTTGTGACTTGCGCTTGGTTATAAGTATGGTCCATTGCAACATTAATTACTATAGAAACCGCTGGGCCAGCCATCTTGGCTAGGTGGACAGATAATTAATTCTTAACTACAGTTTCGTCTGTATATATATATATATATATATATATATATATATATATATATATATATATATATATATATACATACATACACGTACGATTTCAAAACACATGCCAAATTCACAATAATTGAGAGAATAGAAAAGTTAGAAAGATTTTAGAGTTCCATGAAAATAAATGGATACGACGTTTAAAATCACACTATCCAGCCGGGCTAAACCATAAATTTAACAATATAGATAGTATTAATATATAACCCTACAAATCAAAACCTATCCAAATTTCACACCCACACAAGACAGACAAGTTTACGGATGTGTTGAGGCCTCACACTTATACACACACACACACACGAACACACTTACACACATCATAATCACTCACTCCCAAATGATAACACATCCACAGCGATATACACGCTTACACATATTATACTCACTCCATAAGAACCAAATAACACACACACATACACACACTTAACAGAGACACATTCCCTCTCCAGGAACCAATAAAACTTTCAAACTGACCGGGGGAATTCAGAGCAGCATAGACCCATCCAGCTATTATCTCAAATAACAGCTTAAAAGAGACTGTTTGACCAACACAAGGAATGTTAAAAGATTCATGTTAAAAAGATAAAAAACAAAAAAGAAAAAAAACAAATGAAAACTACAGACATAATTTTCTCCATCAAGACATACATTTCTGTAGTTCACTGCAACCAGCAAGCAGAAATATTTCTTGTCCTGATGATGGCCATTTTGGCCGAAACTAATCGAGGAATTTAAATGAATTAATAATAAAAACGAAAGAATATTAATCGACAACCCAGTGTGTGTGAAGATTTTAAATTTTTAATATTTTTATTATTCAATATATATATATATATATATATATATATATATATATATATATATATATATATATATATATTAACGATTGGAATACTTAATAAAATTAGGTTTACGCTCTTTTAACTATACATGCGCACGAATGAGCGAATATTTAACTATTATTTTTTACTCTGCATTTGGATATATAGTCTAGGCGATAAGGTAAACAAAAAGGTCCTTGTCGTTTTTTACACGGTATTGGAAAAACGTGATCACTGATACGAAAATAATAGCGTTGCGTGACTGGAAAATGGTGGAGTATTTGCTCTTGGCCAATTCTGCTGCATTGGGCACACATATCAGTCAGAGATCGGGCAGCTTCAAGGTCGAATCCGTGTGTTTGGGTTTGTCATCTGCTTTATGTCTTTAAGCTAGGCTTGTCTGCAGCTGCATGATGTCAACGTATGGGTCAATTTTTTGGGTATAATGCTCTGAGTGAAAACACTAGATATTCGTTCCAGAAGTTCAGTTCGGTATATCTGTACCCTTTTTGATGAACACTTCAGTGGCCGACCACACCTCCTGGATGATGAGTCTCTGAGGATGGAGTCAAAACTGTGGTGAGGTTACCGAATGCTACTAGGTTTATAAGGAACAGTCAGATATCACCTGCACCAAATAGATAATGTTCTTGGAAGTCAACAAACACTAACGAGTGACATAATGTTTCTTGTTGCTTTCTTAAAACTAAAAAGTACCCCCATTTGATTGGGTGCTAACCAGTGTCAAAGGGTTGGTCATGTATGATACACCCAAGCATTCCAGACATGTCACCATGGAACCATGTGCCTCACTCCACAATATAACCACTACACTCGCGATCTTACTTTGCATCCGGTGCACTAGTCGACACGTTTTGCACTACGATCTACCATCAACGAGCCAAACCATCACTGCCGACCTGTACTTGCAGAAGCTGGAACGTGTGCTACAGTCACTGAATCAAACGGAGTCAGCATTGGTGAATCGGAAGTGTGTGTTGTTCCTCCATGACAATGACAAGCCTCGTTTGCCGCGAGTGGCCATGTATACGATACAACAACATGGTTGGTAGAGACTGCCATCTCCCTTAGGTTCGGACATTGTGCCAACAGATTACCACGTCTTTCCTGCAATAGTACATTGCGAAATCATTCGCAAATGAGGCAAATTTGCGGCAGGAACACAAATACTTTTTCCACCCAATACACATGACTTTTTCCGCCCGAGAATTGTGTATACAAAGTCATGTTGGGAAAATGTTCTGAATGGTGAAGAGGATTATTTCAGTAATAAATGTATCTCGAAATTCTAATAAATCAAAACACAAGTATATTTCTGGTTACCTTTTATTTTAGTTTACGTTTTTTTTTAATCATTTTAGTTATTTTCAATGTTCTATGCGTTTTCGTTTTAATAAAATTCTTTTCTCTTTCAATTACATCAATATTTTTAAATTGTATTTATAATCGGACTCATTATGATGAGCAAGTAATGTCTTCAGTGTGTTGTTTTGTAAAAGATCCCGTTTGTGTCCATATGACCATTATTAAATTACTCAATGATTCGCGTATGTAGCCACCTACTACAATTATTACAATTAATAGTTTACATTCTACTTTCAATTTATAATTTTATTTATATACAGGGTATCCAAAAATAATGTATACACTTTTTGTATCGTTATAATTGATTCAATTTATGTATTTAGACTTGTAAATAAGATTAATACAAGATAAAGAATACGTATTTAAAGAATTTCAGAGTAAAATAAAAATTAAAAAAAAACAGAAAATTAACTTTAATAAGATAAAAGCTACTTAGGGCAATAGCAGAATGTTCATATAATGAAAGTTTACCTAAGTGCTCAAACTGGTTTCCGTTCTGTTCAATAAACTTTTCATATCTTGAAGAAATTGACCGACTAACGTCTAGTATCATTTCCTCTGGTATTTGAGCACATTCTCCAATTGCTACTCTCATTTCAGCAATTGTCTCAAGTTTGCTGCTGTAAACTTTGTCTTTTAGACCCCCCCACAAAAAGAAATACAATGGTGTCAAATCTGGTGATCTAGGTGGGTATTCAACTGTCCTTCTTCTTCCAACCCATCTGTTTTTGCATATTTTCATCAATATAAGTTCGCACATCACAGTAATGTTTTATTAAATATTAATATTTAAAGACCGTAGACATCATTTTGAGACAACCTGTATATATATATATATATATATATATATATATATATATATATATATATATATATAAAAGATAATATTATATATATATTATAATAACATAATATATTATATATATTATATGTATACATATATATTTTAAGATAATATTATATATATATATATATATATATATATATATGTAATATATATATATGTAATATATATATATATATATATATATATATATATATATATAATTTAAAGCATGAAAATGAAATTTAATCCATCAATTTTAATAACTGTCGATAGGAGAAATACGCACACACATAAACACACACAAACACACACATATATATATTCTTTTTTTAGAATATTAAAACGAAAACATGTTAAGAATCGTTGCACAAATAAAATCCTGCTTCAATAGTATAAATGTGTCTCCATCGGGCGATGCTAAACTACTGGCCAGTGTAAGATTAATTTAATTTCAAAAGCAGAATACTTTCAAAAATAGGCTTTTGGGTTTTACCGTGATTAAATATCCCGATTTTGAATTTAAATTAGTCTTTCAATCGCCAGTAGGTTAACACTGTCTGAGGAGACACATTTATGGTGTTGAAAAATGATTGTAATTATTTTTTGTTTTAATTCCTAAAATAAATAATATTTAGCTTTACTCTGTATTGAGCCCTCTTTTGAATTAAATGTTATGGACAGTGGAATTATACTACATTTGTTCTCATTTTACCTCTCTCTCTCTCTCTCTCTCTCTCTATATATATATATATATATATATATATATATATATGCTAAAAATATTGTTTTATATTATGTAATATTTATGAATAAAAGTGCTCAATATCAGAGTTAGAGACTCTGTAAATATAATAGTGAAAAATGAGTTTAACACTGTGATATTGCTACCCATAATGCCCTATTAACCAGCCTATGTAAGTAATCGAGATTGCATGCCATATCCATGGTGTAAAGATTGTATTCAAGCATGTAACATAATTTCGCAAGACGACGTTGATATATAAGTATAATCTAGAAGAATCTTCCACAGAATGCACTGGACGAACGTTTCGTCCTATATTTGTGACTCATAAGCAGTGCGCATGTACTATCGAGAATCATAACATCTGTACCAATGATGAGGCAACTAATTAGACTCTTCACAAATACCGTGATGTAACTCATCCGAGTTTCCCTAACCCAACGGACTGTGGCACCACGAGCCACCTCTTCTATCCCCAATCCGCTCCATCCAGGGCATTAGAAACGAATTCAACGAAGAATTTACAAGTGGTAACGTTGGGTTTGAGAGATTCAGATAAGT
Source organism: Acanthosepion lycidas (assembly GCA_963932145.1). Lineage (NCBI taxonomy): Eukaryota > Metazoa > Mollusca > Cephalopoda > Sepiida > Sepiidae > Acanthosepion > Acanthosepion lycidas. Next base: position 36,116,960 of record OZ010598.1, on the reverse strand, counting down.
TACACCACGGAATTTGTGACGAGCGACGCTATATCGAGTCTAAATTTTCTTGAAGATTATTCTAGAATCGATGAATTTCTTATTTAGGATTATTTAAAATTCTCCTAATAATTTCTATCACATATGATTATTTGAAATTCTCCTAATTTCTATCACATAAATGTATATACACGTATATACAGTCAACAACGAAATTATTCATATACCCATCCATTTTGAATATTTTTATCCATTTCTCAGAAACTAATGCAGGTTATTTATGTTAATAAGCACAAACAAAGGAATATAAAACTCAATTTTCAGAACAACAGGTTAAATGCGACAAATTTGACGGATGAATTATGCAAAACACGAAAAGATACAATTATTCGTACAATATGAAAAAAAAAATTGAGGAATTTTCACAGTATTAATACTTAATAGCATAGCCTCTCATCTTTATAAGATTCTGCAATCGTTTTCTAAAGTTTTTCATGACATTTGAATAAAGTTTTTCTGAAATATTCTTTCATTATTCAATTGTTACATGTTCTAATTCTTGAAGGGATTTAGGTGACCTACGATTCATTCGAACTTTCAATTCTATTAATTTTATATTCATTTTTTGTGCTTATTTACATATATATATATGTAAAACTGTCATCATACGAGAATTCGATTCTGAGAAATGTATAAAAATATACTAAATTGATAGGTGTATGAATAATTTCGTCTTGGAGTGTGAATATATGACAAAGTGGGAAAAATTTTCTTGTAAGGACTTTCGTTGTTTAGGATTGATCCTAATAAAGTTATTATATTTTTACGGCTACACATTCATTTCCAGTTCGTGCGCAAGTGTAGACAAACCAACATAACAAATTTAGTCCGATGAAGACCTAAAGGATGAAATCCGTCTCAAGAAGACATTTTCCACTTTGTCATATATTCTTCCCCAATATTGTTCTTGACATATAAAATATATATCGTTATCTCATATATATATATATATATATATATATATATATATATATATATATATATACGTAAATTAATTATATCGTATGCAATTCAACACAACGTCTCATGCGCTGAATGCTATTTCATCGGATTTGTTTATTTTATATAATGATACATTGTGAATACACACACACACACACACACACACACACACACATATATATATATATATATATATATATATATAAGGTAAGCTATATTAATGGTTAAAGATATTTTAGCCTGAAACTGACTGTAACCTGAGTTGAAGGTCCATATATATATATATATATATATATATATATATATATATATATATATATATATATAGTTTATGAAAAAATAGGTAATCCGTATGGGTAAACCCAAGGAGGATAAAATTCAGAGAGCTCAATGTAAATCCAGAGCAAATAATTTAAATAAAAACAGACCACTTTAAGGTTCCATGTAATAAATTATTTCACCACAGCCCTTTTGAAAGGACTGCGGATCATTAGACATTACCTCTAAACATAAAATGAAAAGAAAATTTACACATTTTTGACAGACCGTATTAAACATATGTAAATTAACGGAGTGAGGATGTGAGGTGGCAGAGAGAAGACATGAGTGAGTTAGATGTAAATTAAAATTCCGATAATTTCATACTGAAAATTATTTGAGGAGGTCCAGACATTGACACATTTAAACGGTTAACTTAACGGTAGTTATATATTGATATAGAAGGGGTAGAGGAGAAAAAAGACATAAAAAGAAAAAGAGAGAAGGAAATCATGAGAGAAGGTGTCACTAATTTTCTTTGGAAATAAACACAGGCTAGAGATAGACACTGTTATTTTGTTTTACCTTGAAAGATTATAATGTTTGAGATAGATTTGAATGTCTAAATTGTCTACAAAGAAATTAATTTGATGTTAGTGATTTAAATTTTTTTCAAATTTTGGGGATTTTCTATGAAATAGCCGATTAGAAAAATATTCTTAGAACGTACATTAAAAGAATAAAATTTTATTTTAAAATATAAGTTTACTTATTTTTATCTTTTTAAATTTTTTTATTATTGATTATTAAGTTGACATCTCTATTTGTTCATGAATTTAACTCGTGACTGCTTTTAGATAGGTGATCTCTTTTACTTAAATTTTAGTTAAGTTAATATGGAGTAATATTTGAATGTAATATTAAAGATCTTGCTCTGTCATATAATGTATACACACCCATGCAAATATCACATATGCATACGTCCCATTACATGTGCAATCACTGATACAGGTACCCATGGTACATGGGTATCTGTATGAGTGGTAATTTCATGTATTTACACCTACCTAAGTATCAAAAATTTTTTCCAATTTAAATATTTTATCATCAATAATGATTATTAAGGTGTAATATATTTCAATTTAAATTAAATTACCAATTTAAAAATTGACCTCCATATTATAAAGTATTTTGAACTCAGCCTTCCAATTGGAGAATATTAAAGGAGAAAATGAGATAAAACATTAATAACAGTACTGTAAGTCCTCCTTTTATAATATTCTATATATCCATAAATATACAAATACACACATACACAGATATATACACATATACACATATATATACCCATATACACATATACACATACACACACATACACAAATATATACATATATATACCCACATGTGCGTGCATGTAAAAATTATATCAAAATCCATACTTAATTACATTATTATATCTATATTCTCGCATGTTATATATATGAACATACAAATTCTTATATTTATACATACATACATGCATACATATACAGATTACCCGCCATCCCATATCTATGGAACGACATACCAGTACCCATCTATATATACACACACCCACACCCACACATACATATATACAAATTATAAAAAATGTATACACACAATTCCACACACATACATGTACCCACATACCCACACACATACATATATACACCCATATATACATATAACTATATATTTTTTCAAAAAACAAAACAAAAAATAGATCACCTATATACATACAAGTATATATACATACATATCCATAACCATACCACCCACTCCAAATATGTGCCCACAATACACAAAAATAACACATGCATGCCTATCTTTCCAAATAAACGCATATACATATACATATCAAAAGACGTATCAATGTTCAAGTTCAATTACATAGTTATATGCATACAGTTATGTGTTCACACTTATGTGTGCATAGCAACATTTCCAAAAACAAAAACCAAGATCATGTAATATTAGTCTTCCTATATAGTTATTCCTAAATATATTTAGTTAGATTTAGGTTGTTCTTATGTCGGTATTTAAAAATTAGTTCATTATGTTTGTTTAGTAATAAAAACGGTTCTTTATGTTTTATTATGTGGAATTTTCTTTCATGCATAAGAGTTATGGGATCTTACCCATAATAATAAAAATTGACTATTCCGTACTTAATAAATACTGCACCTCAGGAGTAGACAAGGAGTCAGTCCGTAGTTCACTACTGACTGTTCGGTTGTACTCTCATCCTACGGACGGGAGGAACCCGAAGGAAGCTACGCCGAAGGGCGGAGTCTCCTTCGGTGAGGTAGACCGGCCCTGAACCCGTTTATACGGGTTCAATGGGCTATTTTTTTGGCCGAGCATACGGGCTCGGAATACCCACGTTAAAAAGGCCTTGTGCCACATGACACCCTCGTGGGGGGGGTGACTGAATATCGTCAGTCCGTAGTTCACTACTGACTGTTCGGTTATACTCGCATCCTACGGACGGGAGTAACCCGAAGGAGGCGGGTTCAAGGAGCGGGTTCAATGGGCATATTTTTGGCCGAGCACACGGGCTCGGAATACCCACGTTAAAAAGGCCTTGTGCCACATGACACCCTCGTGGGGGGGTGACTGAATATCGTCAGACCGTAGTTCACTACAGACTGTTCGGTTGTACTCTCATCCTACGGACGGGGGGAACCCGGAGGTGGCTACGCCGAAGGGCGGAGTCTCCTTCGGGGAGGTTGACCGGCCCTGAGCCCGTTTATGCGGGTTCAATGGGCATATTTTTGGCCGAGCCCACGGGCTCGGAATGCACACGTTAAAAGGGCCTTGTGCCACATCACACCCCCGTTGGAGACTCGGCGTAGCTTCCTTCTAACAATAAGTCGCATCTGTCTCTGAAATTTATTGGAGTTCTGGCTCTCGAGATTATCTTCCACTTTATTTGTGGGGTTAAGCCACAAACCAACAAATCTCAATAATGCTTCGACAGAGGCGTTTGTTTCTTTTGTGTATGTGTGTGTATATAAGTGTGTATATATGTGGGTATATGTGTGTGCATATGTATATATCTATGTATGTATATGTGTGTATATCTACATATGTATGTGTGTATGTACGAGTATATATATATATATATATATATGTGTGTGTGTGTGTGTGTGTATATATATATGTAGATATATGTATATATATGTATATGTATGTATATGTATGTTTGTATGTGTACTGATATGTCTATATGTGTGCATGTGTATATTTATGGATATATAGAATATTATAAAAGAAGGACTTACAGTACTGTTATTAATGTTTTATCTCATTTTCTCCTTTAATATTCTCCAGTTGGAAGTGTGAGTTTAAAATTCATTATAATATGGAGGTCATTTTTTAAATTGATAATTTAATTTAAATTGAAATACATTACCCTTTAATAATCATTATTGATGGTAAAATATTTTAATTAGAAAAAATTTTGATATTTAGGTAGGTGTTAATACATGAAGTTACCTGTGTATATCGGCACATGGGTACCTGTAAGAGTGATTGAATATGCAAAGGAACGTGTGTATATGTGATATTTACATGGGTGTGTTTACAGTATATGACTGAGCAAGATCTTTAATATTACATTCAAATATTACCCCATATTAACTTAACTAAAATTTAAGTAAAAGAGATTACCTATCTAAAAGCAGTCACGAGTTAAATTCATGAACAAAATTCAAACGGATAGAGATGTCAACTTAATAATCAATAATAAAAAAAGAATTAAAAAGATAAAAAAAGATTACTAGATGTAAACTTATATTTTAAAATAAAATTTTATTCTTTTAATGTACGTTCTATGAATATTTTTCTAATCGACTATTTCATAGAAAATCCCCAAAAATTAAAAAAAAATTAAATCACTAACATCAAATTAATTTCTTTGAAGACAATTTAGACATTCAAATTTATATCAAACATTATAATCCTTATGAACCCCCAAAATAACACTTTCAAAGTAAAACAAAATAAAAGTGTCTGTTTGTAGCCTGTTTTTTTTCCAAAGAAAACTAGTGACACCTTCTCTCATGAATTCCTTCTCTCTTTTTCTTTTTATCGGTTTCTTCTCCTCTACCCCTTCGATATCAATAAACAGTGTAATCCGGATATAAGAGAGTTGTCAGGACCGGAGAAGAAATATCTAATATCCGGGTTTCTCTTATATCCGGGTTTGGTCTATTTTGTTTAGGTAAGTATGGCTCTAATTTGCGACCAGAGAAACTCTCTCTTATATCTGAGTTTCTCTTATATACGCGTCTCTTATATCCAGGTTACACTGTATAACTTCCGTTAAGTTAACCGTTTAAATGTATCAATGTCTGGACCTCCTCAAATAATTTTGAGTATAAAAGTATAGAAATTTTAAATTATTAGTTTGGTGCAAAAATAATGCCGTAATAATGTCTTTTTTGGACGTTAAAAATACGTCAAAAAACGACATTATTACGTCATTATTTTTGCACCAACCTAATACACTCACTCATGTATTCACTTTCACCGCTCATTTCCTCACTTCGTTAATTTACATACATACGGCCCGTCAAAAATCTGTAAATTTCTTTTAATTTTTTGTTTCAACCTTTGGAAGTAAAGTCTGATGATGCAAAATTTTATATATATTATTTATATATTATATATGTTAGCTCTATCACTAATATTGAGCGCTTTCCAATAAGATTGGAAAGCGTTCAATATTAGTGATAGAGCTAACATATTTAGTTGAATTGATGTGAGTTTGTGACCCTGGGTTTCACGCTATTTGAGATCGTCAGACAACTGTTGCTTGCTATATATATATATATATATATATATATATATATATATATATATATATATATGTAGCTAGCAACATTTATTTTAATCATTTTTCTTTAAATATGGCAGACAAGGAATATTTAATTATTTTTTATTTAGTTTTTCCAGAATCCTCAATTTTTTCCGTGTTGTAGGTGTAAAGGAGTATAGAATTTTTCTATAATTATGATTGCCTCAAGCGATTTCGGCCACGCCTTTAGCCCTTTGCAAGGTGATTTCGTTGTTGTGATTATTAGATTTCCTAACACGTTGACTGCTTATGTTGTATTTTATTTTTCAGTTTTTTTAATAGAAGCGTTTATTCTGAGCCTTATTTAACAACCTTATTTATCTACCTCACCTTATTTAAAATTGGAAATGGCGTGTTAGAAGATTTAAAAAAAATATAATGATGCTCAAATTCCTGCTGTTACCTACTTATCTGTTTCTCTCTCTATCTTTCTCTCTCTCACTGTGTGTCTCTCATGAGTTCAGACTGTCGCCTCAGTGTGTTGATTTTAATATCCACTTTTACAAATAAATATGGCCGAATGTTTTAGATCGTTCCCTTTCTGACCATGAAACTCGAGTTCGAATCTCATCATGATTGCTTTGTCAGAAAGGAAAATTCCTAAAGTTATCGGTCTGGAGGGGGGCGATCCCAGTATGATCAACCTTTTGAAAGTCACTAAAAACCATATCAGGGGTTGACCTAATCCTTGTGAATGTCCTTGATTTTTCATTCTTCTTCCTTGTACAAGTTACAGTTCTTCCTTGTACAATTATATATATATATATATATATATATATATATGGCAGTGTCTGTTTTCAACCATAACGTTTATCTGTACTCGACTCCACCACACCCACTTAGATCAGTTTACTTTCTTTATATATATATATATATATATATATATATATATATATATATATATATATATATATATAACTCCCTCTTCTATTATAGACCAATGCTTACTGCCTCTCCTTCTATTCTTTCATTTTGCTTTTTTCCTTCTTTCTTCTTTTGCCTTTCAAATTTACTGTGAAGAAACGTTTCATTAATTTTAGTAAATGTATTTGAATTGACAAATCCAGAGGGAAACTACTTTCCCATGAACGAAATGATCATCTGTATGAGGTAAATCGTTTGAATCTCATTTATCATATATATATATATATATATATATATATATATATATATATATATATATATGTATTTATTAAAGACATTTTTTATGTTTAACGTTATAGATACAAGTATTTAAGTAAATGCTCTGTTTATAATAAACGGTATTAAATAACATTTACCGGCCTGAATGTCCGAGAAATTTTCATAGAAAATATTCGTTCTTTGACAGGATTCGAACCTGTATCCTATACGGAACCGTCATTTACGCTGACGTGCCTTATCGTTAGGCTACAAAGAAGCGTTCGGTAGACAAGGTCGAATTTACTGCTTATAAACTCAATCTTCCATGAATCTCGAACATTCATAACTGCTCATGGCGTATCAAATGTAAACAAATGACGTCATATATTACGAAATGGAAAAGTCCGACAATTTATTTATTAAAGACATTTTTATGTTTAACGTTATAGATACAAGTATTTATGCAGGTTCGAATCCTGTCAAAGAACGAATATTTTCTATGAAAATTTTTCGGACATTCAGGCCGGTAAATGTTATTTAATACTGTTTATTATAAGCAGAACATTTACTTAAATACTTGTATCTATAACGTTAAACATAAAAATGTCTTTAATAAATAAATTGTCGGACTTTGTCCATTTCGTAATATATATATATATATATATATATATATATATATATATATATATATATATATATATATGTGTGTATGTATAGAGAGAGAGATAGAGAGAATAGTAGAGAAAGAAATTTACTAAGATGTTTGCTAAGTCTATAGAAGAATACATGATCGTGGAGTATTGCCATTTTATCAGTGTATTTCTTGGTATTTAACGGATTCAAAGTAAGCGATTTCCGTCCATAGTTTCGACAGATTGCATCGCAGGCGAAAGAGACAAGCAAAACCATTGAGATTAGTCGGTGTCATCAGACATCTCTGCACTCCATTATTAATGTTATCCATAATTAATGACTGTTTTATTGTTGTTGCTGTTTCTCTGCAGCCATCTTGTACAGTTTCCAGAAAACATGAAATAGTTAGGCCATGTAGATTGCATCCATTGTGGCGCAAACGAGATTAGAGCCGAGAGTGATTGCGATATAATCTCGCGTGCAATATTATAAGACAAAACAAGAGCAATGACTGTCTACCATAATGAGATGATAAATAAGGTCGTCATACAAGATATTACAATAATATAGTTCGTATTAAATTTGCAGCTGGCTCCATCATTGTGGCCTTAAGCCAGACGAATTACATATGTACATATTAATAGATCGTACACTATTTACATTATTCAGACTATTGTCCTCATCTTTGTCGCCATGTTTATCACAACGTTTCGACCGTTGTTCTCTCCGGCCTTCTTCAGTTGGTTGGAATGTCAACTGAATCCTTTATTTCGCCCAGACAGTTCTAGTTTACCACGTGCCATATCTAATGGATGTCACTTACTCCTGTTAATTACCCTGAAACTCACACTCTTTGGTTCATGTCACTGGATGTAACAGACGCCTTTATCCACTGCGCCATGTGTCTTTGGGGACATCTGTGTATGAATTTCTGGGTATTATAAATGTTTTTAGCATCCATTTTTTACCAGAGCTTATATTGCAATTTTTATCGTTTTTCTCTGGTACTTATTACTATCCGTTTTCCAATTCCTCCGTTTTCCAATTCATAGCCGTTATCTATTATTCCAAATCTAAGCACGACCAAATTTACAGCACCTGGTATTCTGAAGTGGTCACCATTTTAGGTACTGGCGAGTCTTGACGTTGCTTAACGTCAGTGGCCGTACTAGGACCGGCTATTCAATGTGTAATGGTCGCAAAATGTGAACTGTAATAAGAAATTATATAAGTCAATAAAAGGAACAGCCCAACATATGAATTTCAAATTGGGTATACTACAATGTAACAAGTGAAAAAACATCTAAATATCTAGGAATTGTTATCACGGAGGGCGGAAGTACTGCACCGAAACAGGAAGGAGCATTCGTGCTAGAGAAAGAGGGTTTCTGAAAGCTAAACAAATAATTAAGAAATAGGTAAATATCATTAGAAACAAAGAAAAGAGAACTGAAATGTTATGTAATAACGATCCTCCTCTATGGCAGTGAATATTGAACAATCTCATCCGATATCGAGAAGAAACTTGAACGAAGAGGAATATGGTTGTACAGACGGATGCTTAGAACACCATGGACTGCTTTTAGAGAAAATGCAAATAAAATAGACTCTTATTCATCTCTATCTATAAAAGACGGTATGTGTGTGTAACAAATGCACGGCCGCAATTTTCGACGGATTTGCACCAGAATTTACATGTACATGCTCCAAGTTAGCGGGAAGGCCAAGACCGACGTTGCATTTCCTAACTCCCATCGATAGTGAAAATAATCGATTTTTTCATGCTTCTACGGCACTTTTCATGTAGTTTGCGGCCATTTTGTACTGGCCAGAGTGAGAGCCAATAGCTAGCTGCCACGAATAGGCAGGAAGATTCTATTGGCCAGCGTGAGAGCCAACAGCTGACTGACACGAATGTTAACTAGCATGCAAAAAATCGATAACTGCATTCGTCACAAGTGGGAAAAATTTAAATCTGCATGGCACTTTACTCCAATTGGCTCATTCGCTTGCTTAAACTCAACGTTGATTCTGATTCCGCAGAACTGGGTTTCGGTGTGAAAAAGTATTTGTTGTTAACATTCTTTTTTCATTCGGTTTTTCCAGTTACGAGTCCTTTTTTTAAAGCTGATCGTTTTGTGTTCATTTTGTTTAGTTCTTTTTTCGTAACAGATTTAATGTTTAGTATAGAGCTTAGAAAAAATTCGCAGTGTGAGATAGGCAAGAAGTAAGGCATGTAGCAACATCAGCACGGCAAAGGGCACTCCTTTAAAGGCAAGGAAGGGCAAAAATATTTTTAGTCAACTGATAGCGATTGCTGTATGAGTCTTACGATTTTTGAATCAAGCCCGGGAAACGCCGGGCCATGCTACTAGTAACACGATACGACTTTGCCACACGTGTTGAAACTAATGAAAAGATTGTGATTTTTTCTTTTATGATGTCATTTACAATATTCTGATTGTGTGTGTTAAAAAATGTTCTCAGTTTTATTGTCTCTTTATGCATACTTGTTTTTACCTCTTCTGAGAATTTCGTTGTTAAGGGTAGTACCTTTATGGTTCATTAAAACATTCAAGAGTTTCCTGTCATTTTTCTACATTATTCTTTCTTTCTTTCTTTCTTGGGTGCGTGTGATTAACAACTGATTTCAAAAGGCTTTAAAGAAATAAATCCAAGGGTGTAGGGTCTGATGACTTCGGTAGTCATTCAACAGGACCTCTTCAACCTATCCATTAATTCCTATGATGAGCAAATTTTCCCTCACACAGAATAATGTTGCCTTCACTGAAAATATTAATATTAGTTTCGTGCAAAAATAATTTTTTGACGTTAAAAAAATACGTCAAAAAACGACATTATTTTTGCACCAGCCTAATACTTTTTTTTCTACCAGAAGAATATAATTTGACAGAAGGGACATGAACTGAAAAAACTTCAATAGAAAAGGTTTAAATCTAATCGATTTATTTTTTATATACAATGAGTGTGTTTTGTGTGTCTTTCTCCTCAATAGGATTAGATAGGTTCTCCTATCGTCCGGTTCATACAACTCCTTTAAAAAGAAAGATGCAAAATCTAGGGAACATAATAAGGAAAGATGGCTTGGAGAATGTAACACTCACATGATACACTGAAGGCCAGATGGACAGAGGAAATCAGTGCATAATCTATTTAACGAGCTTGTGTAACTGCTTAGGACAATGGTTCTCAAATGGTGCGTCTGTGTGCACTGGTGCGGCCTGGAAGATATCTAGGTGCGCCCTGGCATTTCAGATAAATATCTATCCAGATATAAGAAATAAATCTATTTACTTTATTTTATTACGGTACCCGTTTCGTTGCCGATGGCCGTCGAGGAAAGCTTCAATGATAGGAAGCTTTTGTCTTGCTGTATTGAACTGCTAGGAGTTGCTGGTCAGTCATCCAGCCTTAGTTCGAGAAAGTTGATTACTAAAACATGTATTATGTAATATAAAATGCTGACGAGGATAAGGATAGTTTATTTAAAGTTGTCTTATTTATACATCCATAGTAATTTGACATGTATGAATTATCACTCCTTAGTTTATAAGCAAACGTGATAAATTAATTACTTTATCGTAAACACATCAATCAGGATTACTTTTTCTATGCAGTGTGTTTACTGCAATATAATTTCTGAATTAAAAATCCGAAAGATTTCAGTTTTCGCTAAACCATTTTTTCTTTTTTCATTCAAATAAAACATTTAAAATCTGACTCAGGAACTAAGCAGATTGCTGCCAACCAAGCATTAAATATCACTGAAGCATGTCTGTCAGATTTTCTAGAGAATGTCTTGATAAAACTGTAGAAGCGACGCTTAATTAAACAGACTGTCGTAGAAAATCATTTAATTACAAAAACAGTTCAGTTAGCATAACTACATTTCTGTTTCGTTTTTTCAAATGCTTTTGTGAGGGTCTTGTCTTTCGCAATTTATCCTCTACCCACCCACATATATAAAAATAACATACAGTATTTTTTACATTCAAATATGGCGCCTTTCCTCAGAAATTCGCACAGTGTGGCCCTAATAGGCGTTAAAAATGGAAGTGTTGTGGATACTACTTACTTTCAGATAAATACACCTATACAAAATGGATAGGTTTCTTAAAAAGAAGCGTGATATTGAAGAATCTTATTTTGGAAGTGGACAAAACATAAGTGCAAGTAAGAAAGCAAAACCGCGTGTTACTCGCAAATACAATGAAATATATTTAAGCTTTGGTTTTACTTTGACCAGAAGTGAAGATAAGCCTTTGCCGCCATGTTTATTATGTGGGTGTAAGATGGCAAATGAATCATTGCTTCCTAGTAAATTGAATAAACATTTAAAAACCAAACAATCTCACTTAGGAAATAAATCTACAAGTTATTTCAACAGATTGTCGGAACAGCAAACGAAAGTTTCAAATTCTTTTAAAAGTAAAATGTCTACTTCTGAATGTTTATTAACGATATAGTTCACAGGCGTAATCTAAAAAATCGTGAAAAATGTTCAACGTAATAACATTCAGTATTCAAATTGCATTGCAAATTGATGAGTCAACAGGTATTACCGGCAAGGCGCAAATATTAACATTCATTCGGTTTATTAATAAATCCAAATAGTAAATCAGTTTCTTTTTTGGAAACATTTAAGTGTGACTACAAAAGGTGAGGACGTTTTTAACTTCCTGAATAAGTATCTTGATAAATAGCAGTCATGATAGAAGTCGTGTGTAGGCATTTGTATAGATAGGGGCCTCTTCTATGATAGGTTGTATGAAAGGGGTTACGTCGTTTGTAAACAAAATGGGAATGTTATCGTAACTCACTGCGTTCTTCATAGGCAAGCCTTGATGTTTTTACATTGGGAGAAAAATTAAGAGAAGTTTTAGAACAAGTTGTTCAGATGGTAAATGTTATTAAAACAAGACCTGTCAAATCGCGTTTATTCGAACAACTTTGTATGAAAATGGATTCTCAACATAGACGGTTTCTTTTCACACTGGGGTGAGGTGGCTGTCAGGTGGGTAAGTACTTACTCGTGTACACAAGTTACGACAAGAACTAAAAGCGTTTTTTGAAGAGATGAAACAATTACATTATTGCGACCGCCTTCGGTGCAAATTTTGGATCGCCAATGTTTGGCCAATATATTTCAGAAGTTCAATATTTTGAATACTAGCATGCAAGGCAAAGAAGAAAATATTCTCACATCCACTGAAAAAAATGAAAGCGTTTCAGAGAAAACTACAGGTTTGGAAAAAAACTGTTGAAGGTAATTTGCAAATGTTTCCATTGGTAACACCTGTATTAATGAAATACTTCCAATAATTGTTGTTGAACAGAAAAGTTTGAAGGAAAAACTGAGTTCTTATTTTCCACCACTTAGCACTGAACAATACCATTGAATTAGACAACCATTCATGGAGAAAGAACGAACAGCTATATCCACTGATTTTGGGTTGATGATTAAACATAATGAATTGTCTCTTGAAGCTTTTTGGAATTCTATAATAGAATATGTGTTAATATCTAAAAAAAGCTCTGACCATTTTACTGCAGTGTGAAACATCATATTTATATGAATTAGGCTTTCTCTGATCTCTTAAGTACAAAAAGAAAGGGACTTCAATGTATTGACTCGGAAATGATAGTTTGTCTCTCAAATATACGCCTAAATATTGAAGAAATCGCTAAGATTCATCAGGCTATTTCTTCTCATAAACACAAGAATGAATAAACTTAAGGTATGTTTATTTTTATTTTATTTTTTATTGCATTATTTTATTTTGTGCAATATTTGATTTCATTATAAAATATTTTCCCGAAATTTGTATATAGTGTGCCTACAAATAGTGGTAGGATTTCAAGTACGCCCTAACTTCAAAAAAAGTTTGAAACTCACTGGCTTGGCAGAATAGTGATTAGAAAATAGAGCAAAAAGATAAAATTTAGTTACGGGCATGTACTGAAAGAACTCGGCACATATTATTATTATTATTATTATTATTATTATTATTATTATTATTATTATTATTATTATTATAACAACAACAACAACAACAAAAAGAATAATAATAATATTACTAATAATAATAATTATTATTATTATAATAACAACAACAAAATAATAATAATAATAATAATAATAATAATAATAATAATAATAATAATAATAATTATTATTATTATTATTATTTACCACCCGAGAATATGTTTCCCTTGCAATCCGAATTCTCAATACGACAATCGCCCATGGAAAAGAAAATCAAGAAGTATGTAACCATAGGATCTTGATGTCCAAATCAGGGACCACCAGCTCCAAAACCGCGATGGGATGTTCTATACCAAATATATTATGGCCACAAGTGAGTTATATACTTAAGCAACATTCTTCCTAAATACTGTTATTTGCAATGACTTAATCTATAAAATGTAATCGATGTTTGCTTTGCCTCGTCAGATCTAGACTTTCATATCGGTGCATTCTTCAAACATGGACTGGCGCTTCCGAATCACAAACAAACAACTGTAACAGATGTCAGAAGTCACATCACTCGATGTTTTTCAATAGCAAGAACAACTAAAATGGATGTCAAGAGAAGAAGAGAAAATAATGATTAAGACACTGACGTTTCGCATTACTCTAAACTAAAGGTTAGGAAGGAAACCAGTACTAGAAAGAGCAATAACATTTAGTGGACATGGGAAATTATTTTTACCTGAAAAAATGTTGCAATATTTTTTTTTTAATAAATATCAACAGTAGTATCGATTGCTCGGTAAATGAATGTCAATTGTTTCATTATGAGGTAACGTTGATCGACTTCATTCGTTTTTTACAGCTTAACACTTTGCAGATGATTTAAAGAAAATATTTTAAGATTGTAAGAATTTTTGGGAGATAATAATGATTTTGTGATACATATCTTAATAATTAACCAATACCTGGTGTAAAACAGGTAGTTTCATAACTTTCACAAGTGTATTTGTGCTTGTAAATTGTTTTAACCTAGAAAGGGTGAAAAATAAGCAAAACGGAGCTTGTAAATGAAATAGTAATCTTTACAACGTCAACAAAATACAATACTCGCCAGCGCCGTGAAGTAGGTAAACAACTACTAGTGGTGACCCATTTAGACAGCTTATTACCCCCACTTACAATAGTGTCCAACGTATTTATGGTGATTGGGACATACGCATTAGTATTCATTGGTACGCTGTATAACGTGAATCCTACGCAACCAACTGGAATTCGAATTCGCCTATTCGAATAACAATTCAGCGACATTATGAATTACACCAACTGCACATCCAACCTCACAACGCCTGCTTAACTTAGCTGGTCGTACGCGAATGTAATATAATCGTTCAAGTCAGTGTAAAATGTTAGACCTATAAACCGCAATGAGTTACACTCCTGGAAGATTTTGAAGCCAACAGATTGAAGATAATTTTTGAGAATAGCTGCCAATGTAACTTTATCGAACCGACTTTGCTTACCATTCAGACAAAAGTTAATGATTGTGTCATCAACACAGACTCTGAATCCGTAATTGATTACATTGGAAAATAATAAATTATGAAAGGATAGGATCAAGCATCATATTTGTTGTCTAGGTCTGTATGTAATCTACACAGACATATACAAAAGCTATGTATGAATCTCACCCAATGTTTCTTAAACGTTTCACTGTGCAGACTAATTCGCTCTGAAAGGTACCCACTTGAACTCTCAGTTAACAGAAGAGTAATTTATTAATTATTTCTGTATCTAAAAAAAATCTTTATTAAAAAAAAAAAACTACAGACCCCAATCACATGTCTTACATGTGAAGTCAAGTCTTTGTAATTTGATATTTTATACTGGATGCCAAATTCCTTAATCTTCAAGCAAGTGTTGATAATCCTTTCCTTTTTCCCTTTCTCGACGGATTTAAATCAGTTATTATCTGTCACTCAAAAAAGAATAATTGCAATTTCTTTATAAATCCATTTAAATGAAACTCTACCTGTTTAAATATTCTATGTAATGTCTTAAAAATGAATGAAGACTTCTTTATTATTTTCAATAATTTCATGACTTATTTTCCTTATTAAAATTTGAAATTCACCTCAGAGTTTGAGTAAGACAAGTGGATGCTCAATTAAAACGGTTGAGAGACACTTATCTAACCTATTGCTTATTTGGTAAGGTACGCTTTTGATCTATACTATATATCATAAACGTACCCTACCAAATAACCACGGGAAGGAATGGAGAAAATAAATGATAATCGCGCTAAAAATTGTAGTTTGTGAGGAAATCTACCAATGTTGGTACTACTCAGTCATAGACTCTGTAACATGTTCTCATTCGTATCTTATCAAGCACTGGCATCAAATTCTTGCCGTTCAACGTAATATGGCCGCAAGCAGAGTATAAGTGAAATGCTAATATTATCATTACCATTACCCCAAAGAAGGCATCGTGGAATAGCATACTCTATATATGCACACACACCGACACCCACACATACATTTATATATATATACATGTACGTATATATACATAGCGAGACTCTTCGCAAGCCGAATTGAGTCACTGTCGGTCACTGGGCGTGTTTCCAAAAATAAATACGCTAAAAATCCACCTGCACCCCAACCGTGCGCCGACAGCTTAGTGGTAGATTATCCGCCTGATACCAATTCAGTCGGGTTTTGATCCTAGCTAGAGGCAACCGGATGTCTAGCCGCACTGATGAGCTGTGATACAGCGAAACAGTCTGTCTGTGGATGACATTATATATATATATATATATAATTCTTAAAATGCATGTGTGTGATCGGGTGTTTTTTATGCGTTTCCACAGTTTTCATCCGATTTCGATGATTTTTTTTTGTTTGATAGATAATTCTTCAGTACCGGTTTTGAGTCCGAATTGGCTGGAAAAAATTACAACTGTGAAGGTGAAAAATAAAAAAATCAGACTTTTTACACTTTGCGTAAAAATTAAAGGCAAAATTTAATGTCTGCAAAAAAACAACTTACAATCAAT
Organism: Acanthosepion lycidas; assembly: GCA_963932145.1. Taxonomy (NCBI): domain Eukaryota; kingdom Metazoa; phylum Mollusca; class Cephalopoda; order Sepiida; family Sepiidae; genus Acanthosepion; species Acanthosepion lycidas. The sequence continues at coordinate 36,100,031 of OZ010598.1, read as the reverse complement.
TTAGAGAGTTGATATCTAATGCAAAAGATTATTAGATTTATAAAAAGAAAATATATAAATAAACATTATCGTACCTTATTATGACAGTCCATGTAAGAGGTTCCTTCCTTGCAAGATTCTCAGGGCCACTCCCCATTGAAATTGTTAACCCTCCCATTTGGGGATTTGTCTCAGTTGCACCTAATTGTTGTTATTAATATTGATTTTCAGGTGGGCTGAGTTTAAATTTAAACTGCTCCAATTGAACGCCAAAAATTCATAGTAACGAAACACCTAGTCGAAAACGGGATATATTGCTAGTTCAACTATAAAATGATATTTTAAGAGAATGAAGTTGGAACATTTTCAAACGAAATATCTTTATGCTTCCAACACCAAACCTTTTGCAGAATTCAAGCAATTCACGGTATAATTTCATAAATTATTCATACGAATATTCGCATTAATTGTCTGCGCCATTAAGACTTGTCCATTAGGTGCTTCAGACAAGATCCGGTTTCTTTATGAAAATTTCTAGTAATTAATTACCAGTTTTCAATATTAAAAATAATATCCAATACTTTTCCAGTTTAAAATGATTAGGAATGTATTCAAATTAGGACGATGATAAAACTTTCCTCGTGTGATAGTTGTTTTAATATGTAACCTTTAGCAAACGTTTTATCAGTATTTTTTATATACTTCTCAATTAAAATCGTTGCTAACTAATAGTTCTATATAAGGGCATCATAGAGGAAGCCACCAGCAAATTCTTGGATAGGAGATAAAAACGATGACGATATAAGAAAGAATTAACAATTTGGAGAGTCAAAATAGATTTTTTATTAAAACTTCTTTTAATCCCTAAAAACAGTTATTGCTATTCTGGTATGCACTGAGGCAGGGTTTGCACTGCCCAGTCCAGAGTGAGACAAATTATTATGCGACAAATTTCACGGATAATTGTTTGAATAATCTAGCCTATTTTCATGGTCAGATGGGAAGAAGCTTCAATAAAAACGACTGCCAAGGTACTGCAGTTATGTTTTTTATTTAATTTTTCTCGTGTTTCTTCATTGTTTATTCCTGGACATAAATTATGTAGAAATTGTTCTGTATGTCCGAGCGCTTTCGGCTATTCTTTTAGCTATTATCAAGATTAATTTTACTTTTACTTTCAACCGAATTAATGAATTTATTTTTTATGTATATATCTAGAGTTATAGGAGTGTTTCACATTATATTCATATTTGATGCTACTGATGGTATAAAAGAAAGATTACTGTCCCCAAAAAGAATATATATATATATATATATATATATATATATATATATATATATATATATATATATGTCATTCCACCTTAATGTTTGTAATTTAATATCCCCTCCCCTTTTAGTTGAATAAATCTTTAACACCCCCCACCCCGGTGTTTTGTGTTCTTTGGTCACGTGCTATAATTTTGGCTATCGCCTATAAATTTGCGTTTCCATTTGCCTCTTTAGCCGGCTTTCCCTGACGATCCATTTAGGTGAAACCTGGGTAGGTTTGCCTGGCTCACTAGGTTTATCTAGGTCTCCTCTACGGTTGTATTGAGCTCTTTTGTTAGTTGTTTACTCCTATCGGGGTTTTTTCTTTGGGCTTTAAACCTGTATCTGTCCGATGTTTTTCGACAGACTTTCATGTTCCTGGCTTTTTTTTTTAACCTTTTTTTCCTTCGAGATTGATTTGATTATTGGCAAATCAAAAATTCGAGGGTTTTTCGAAGCG
>OZ010598.1:36023281-36095781 GCA_963932145.1 Acanthosepion lycidas | reverse complement strand
AAGAAGACGAAGAAAAGAGTTAATACAAAAAGTTAAAAGAGTTAATATAAAGAGTCAGGTTAGGTAAGGAGATAGATTTTGGTCCAACAGTTGGCCTTGCATTTTTGTACTTTAAAATTAGGTTTTTTTTTTTTTATTCTATTTTTTTATTTCTTTATCTTCGTGTAGCTTATCTGTCTGGGGTATCTTGATCCCATATCATAAAAGGTAGTCGGTCAGATGAGATGAATATGCTTGTATTGATCGAAATAAATTTATGGATTTTTAGGGCTTTTTCATAATTATTCTTATAATAATCTGGTCTGTATCAATCATTGAGCATTTATATGTACTGTCAAGTCCACTTTGGAATAAACCGCACACACACACACACACACACATATATATATATATATATATATATATATATATATATATATATATATATATATATATATATATATATATATATTCCTACGAGTGTATGTGCATGCGTGTGTGTGTATTGGGCACTGTTTAATACCACTGTTTCCTGGTTTAATTCATCTCTGACCATTCACTTCTTTATGATATATATAAACATAAATACATACTTACATACATATATATATATATATATATATATATATATATATATATATATATATATATATATATATATATATAAAGAAATATAATTTTAAGTTATGCTATATTTATGGGATAAAGTGCTCAATATCAGTGATAGAGCGTATATAAATATAAAAGTGTTACTGCAATGTTGACTTATATATATATATATATATATATTTAGAAAAATATGACAAACTGGAAAGTATATTTGTTACGCGTTTCAGCGATTAGCATTTCATCAGTCTGGTATTTATTGACGTTACCAGGTATGCGAAATGAGGGACGCAGGTAGTCTCAAAATTTTTGATATAATATTTTTGAAATAATCTTTTTCACAACCTTTTGCTCCCTGACTATCTCAAGCTTTAAAGTTGATGGAGAGAAAAAAGAAAGAAAAAAAACGAATACAGATGAATTTGACTATATCGAAAAAAAAAATCTTTCAAAAATTTTGAAGCTGTCTTCGTCTCTTATTACTTGTGCAACGTCAAAAAAGTCCAGTCCGATGAAATCCTAACGGATGAGACGCGTCATAAAAAGCAAAAAAAAAACGGATTTGTCTGTGCATCGTCTTCTGATTTCAAGCTCATAAAAATTATCACATAATTGTGTGTGGGGGAGGGTATATCAAGTTGACTTCTCTTTTAGGCCACGGTGAGTTCTGTGTTCATCACTTTGAACCAGAGACAGATACATTCCATGCAGTGGAAATATCCCTACTCACCTGTTCCAAATGCCAAAGTCGTTTCATCTGCAGGAAATGTCTCAGTATTTATGTAAATTGTATTCTGTTTATTGACTACATTTAAAAGGACCACAAAATTCTTTGGAGAGTAATATGCCGACTTGCTGATATGTTAGGGTGGGCTATGAAAACCAAACACCCAATGAAACTGACGAAAGTTTTGTTCTATCAGGACAAGGCCCTATCACACAAATCTTTGGTTTCAATGACTGCCTCCCTGTGGCTTTTGAATAGTTGATCATCTTACCTTTCCTCTTGATGAGACTATCATCTGTTCCCCTACATGAAAAGAAAAACTTTGTTGGGAATTAGTATCGCAGTGACGATGATGTCATATCAGTTTTTGATGACTTTTTGACCAATAGAAAGAAGATTTCTTTTACCAGTCAGATATCAGTTATTAATTAGGCAAGTTGGAATTAATGTATTCAAGATTTCACAGCTTAAGCACCACTTCCTCATAGTCAGCCTATGAATATTTCAGCCCATCCTCATATCTGGAAATAAACAATACAGTTATTAATAAGATGCATTGATATTGATGCATTTCAGAGTTTTAGCGTCACTTTTTTCATAGTCAGCCCATCCACGTACTTGGAAATAAATAATGCAGTTATTTATGAGATGCGTTGATATTAATGCATGCAAGATATCAAGGATTTAGCATCACTCCTTAATAATCAGCCTATCAATCTTTCAGCCCATCCTCTTATCTGGAAATAAACAATGCAGTTGAAATTAATGCATGTACGATTTCACAGCTTTAGCACAATTTCTTCATAGTCAGCCTATGAACTTTTCAGTTCGCTCTTTTATTTATCATCATGAACCCCCTGTCTGGGTGTGGCCGTAGGGTCAGTTAAATGATTTCCAAGTTCCCGCCACATATCTTTGGTTAACCCGGTGAGATCTTCATTTTTGTCAAGAGCGTCTTGAGCATGTACACTTACCGGCGTGTATCACTCTTGAGATCAAACCCCTGCCGATGTTCTCCAACTTGAATTTCAACCTACTCACGGACACACGGTCGTTGATCTGTCTATTCCTTGAAATTCTAGGAAGTACTCCTCCCAGCAATGCCATGTCTTTCTTACACCCCATTATATGCGCTAATATCGTTAAGATGCAGTGGGTAACTGGGAGTGAAAGAGAATAGCAAGATATTGTAGGAACCGGAAAAAAATCTAAACAGGTAACAACTGATAAATCTCTACTCTTATTCAAAGGACCGGGAAGGAGTATGAACCGGACGATAGTCTACAAGTAACTGATTGCATATGTAGCCTATTTTACACCGTTGCAATTGATAGACGGGACGTTACAGTTATTTATACACTAATAATTAAAACGTCGTTGCAATGGTACTATTTTTCCTAATTTATACCTTTTTCAGAACAAAAGAAAAATAAGAATTACTTCCGTCCACCTGAACTATACTTAGGTAGATTTATTTGTCTAGCTCTATGCGATTTCTAATCATATGGGTCGGTCTTTAAGTAAATTGAATTGGCCGACATCAGTGATGTATTCAATTGCTATCATCTAACAGTCAAGTTTGATTTGCCGAACAGAAAAGCTGCTCTTCTGAATTGGCTATCAGACGATAGGTAATTTTTGGAAAAGTTCTTTGTATCTACATGACATCAAAGTCTATTACTAAAGAACTACTTTGCGATTTCAGAGTCAGGAATTATGTCTGTCATGTCTGAACTTTTGGCTACTGGTTCGGTAGAATTCGCTAATAAAAGAAGCAAATCAAAGGTGAAAAGACCTATCACTTCGCGGTCGGTTTGATATTTACAAAATACATATATAGAAGGAAATATTCTAAGAAAAACGGGAGTAAATGATCGAACGCGGATTCTAATTTTGGTTGGAATCAGAAATTATCACTTTACCCATTATGTAAATGTTAATTTCAAGGTACAGAGTGAAATAATAATAATAATAATAATAATAATAATAATAATAATAATAATAATTATTATTATTATTATTATTATTATAGAACCTGAAGATTCACGTCATAGGTTCTATGATGATGATACTACTACTACTACTACTACTACTACAACTACAACTACAACTAATAATAATAATTATTATTATTATTATTATACAACCTATAGATATACGTATATAAGTTATGCAAATGTTAATTTCAAATAACAGAGTGAAATAATAATAATAATAATAATAATAATAATAATAATAATAATAATAATAATAATAATAATAATGAAGAGAAACAGGAAGATGAGATTTTCGATTTCAAGGACCTTCAAATGGAAATCTCAAAAATGTGGCACATAGGAACATCAACAATCTGTTGGAGACTTCGGATTGGTTGGAAAATATTCCAGTAGACTTATTTAAGGAATACCTGGAACCCACGCCTAAAGAAAAACAAAAACAAAAAAATGTTCTCACAAGTACAATCCACACTTTACGAAGGGTGTTATCCATGTAAAATATACATGTATGTGTGTGTGTTTTAATTGGAGGTGAATCAGTGAAAATGTCATTTCCCCATTTCTGGCCTTAGGCCTCTGGGCGGGACCAGGAAAATCTCTACAAACCAAAAATCAAAGGAAATAATAATAATAATAATAATAATAATAACAATAATGATTATTATTTTTTACTATTATTATTATAGAACCTATAGATATACGTATATAAGTTATGTAAATGTTAATTTCAGGGAATAGAGATAAATAATAATAATAATAATAATAATAATAATAATAATAATAATAATAATAATAATGAGGTGGAGGAGGAGATTTCGATTGCAAGGACCTTCAAATCGAAATCTCAGAAATGTGGCATATAGAAACATCAACAATCCCTGTTGTAGTTGGAGCCTTCGGATTGGTTGTAAAAGATTCCAGTAGACTCACTTCAGGAATTCCAGGAATCCCATGCCTTAAAGAAATAAAATGTGTACAAACCAGAAATAAAAGGAAACAACAACAACAATAATAATAATAATAATAATAATAATAATAATAATAATAATAATAATAAGCAAAGGAAATTGCAACCGACCAGAGACAGAAAAATGCCAAGATAAACTGCTTCACGATCAGTAATCTGCTTGTACCAAGCAAACTGATGTAGACAAACCCGATACCCATCAATGGCTACCTAGTGCAGTGTAAAACGCTGAATCCGAAGGTTTATCCTTACTGCAAAGACCATCGCTTACTAACTAGAAATTACCTAGCACACATACCGAAAAAATTATGTAAGTTCAAAATGCAAATTCTGTGAGAAATATCCTGAAACAATCGAACATCCTGCATCAGTTGCACGGTATTAGCACCCACTGAATATAAAACTCGGCATGAAAGAGTAGGTCAATATCTCCCCTGGGATATCTGCAACTTTTACGGAAAGGAAACTCAAGAAATTGATATGAACACCACCCAGACCCGGTTATAGGACCTGTAAATATTTTATGCTACTTTACAAAGCACGCAGAGAGAACAATTAAACTAATCGCCCAGACACCATGATTAGAGACCGTAAAGACAAATTTTGCCTTCTTATTGACATGACAGTCCCTGTAGTATCTTTGAAGATATTAAAAATAGCTATCAAAACATAAGTATTTAAACAAAACAGACGTCATGCTACACCTTAGATACCTTTCGACCAACACTTTTTCAAGCTGGAAAACAAAAGAAGACACACTCAGTATAAGAGGGAAAATTGGAACGTGATTAAAAAGATACATTTTAATTACACACAATTAAAACTGAACGGGGGGGTGAAAAAAGCAAGTTCCACAAGAGTCTAAAAAGGAAATAAAGACACTCACAATCCCTCCAACAAACGTAAGGAACGTAAAAAATGTTCCTTCTGTCGGCATAGGCTGGGCTGGGCTGGGCTGGGCTGGGCTGGGCTGGGCTGATGAAATTTTATAAATACAGCCTCAAAAACTCGGAGATGGTATACCGAACAAGCACTGTGTAATACTGAGAACCAAGAGTGTTCATAATCGGTGACACAAACATGGCTGTCAAGCAAATGCTGTCCGATAGCCGAATCATTGACTGCCTGAGTAGTTCTTCGTAGAGATTGGCTCAGACTACCAGAACGCAGATTGGCGAGAAAATGCTGCGCTACCTGCGTCTCCAAGCTCAGATTGGTTTGTTCTATGTACACCGCGTCACATCGGCATTTAAACTTGTAAACAACTATTTTTTTTCTGAAATAGGACAACCTATCTTTACTAAAGGACGGAGAGAGATCTTGTCTTACAAACTGTGCGTAACTTAATAGTTATAACAAGACGAAATAAACGCCTAAATTCTGTCAGATATTAACTAAAACAAAATACAATGACATGTAAATCGAAATCTGAAAATGTATGACATGAGGTCTTCAACAATTGCAGCTGTAGTTGTAGCCCTCGGATTGACTGGAAAGGGTTCCAATCGGCTAACAGAATGGATTTCTAGTAAACCTTGCCTTTAAAAATACAAAAAAAAGATGTTCGCATAAGTACAGCCCACATCTTTCGAGGGGCTATATCCATGTAAAATATTTGTGATTTTTTTTCAAAACAGCTCAGTGGAAAAGGTCATGATGCCGTTTCTATAAGAGTCGTATAGTCGTCACTCTCTCACATTTGATCATCGGGATCACAATCCTCTCACTTTCTAGCTTCTGGTGGTGATAGCGGGTATGTCCTGTGAAGGTTCAGCCTAAACCTGAATAGTCATGAGTAGGCACTGATGAGTTCTCCAAACAGAATGGTACTTGGGAGTCGAATAGGACGCATTGTGGACCCATGACCCGTTAAGTTTGGCCGATGTTGAATGAAAAAAAAAGAATAATACACTTCTATGTGTTGTGTGGGCTATCATGCTTCTCCAACTCTTAGTTTAAGCTGTTTGTTTGTTTTTCTTTCTTTTTTTTGGTATACTTCATTTTTCCTTTTCTGTCATAAAGCATTTGGTATGTTATTAGAAATTTCTCATGCTCTCTTGCTTCTCTTCTTGCTTTGTGGCAAAATAGGGATTATAGATTTGGTATTTTTAATCATATTCAGTTTTCTCTGTGTCAGATTTCCTTTTTCAGTAACAGAACGAAATATCATATTAGAACAAATGCTCTGTTCGATTTTATTTCAATAAAAGAAAATGCTTACAGAAACATTTAATCAGGAATATAAACCTCCATTGTTTCCAAGAAGCGATTTCCATTCATTAACATCTATATAGACGTCTTATTTATAAAATTCTTCAGGTTTTGTTGTAAAAAACGAGAACAACTGATGTTCAACCTCTTCTAATGATGTTAACCTTAGGACATCCTGATTGTTGTGAAAACCCCTTAACAAGTTATAAACAGAAGGAGCAAATTCAGAAGATATGGAAAATAAAGCAATGCTTGCAGAGTACTTTTAAGAGATATTTAGTCAGTTGTACAGTACGAGGATGAGCATAATCGTGATTTTTTCCGGGCGCCTGCGGTGTATATATATATATATATATATATATATATGTATGTATATATATATATATATATATATATATATATATATATATATATATATATATAGATAACTAGACTCGAAACGAGTCTAGTTATGTATATTTGTATATATATATATATATATATATATATATATATATATATATATATATATATACATATATATATATATATATATATATATATATATATATACAATTACTTATTCGAAAAATTATAACATAAATATGTTATAAAATCACTACAAAAATATCCATTTTGTTTCAACCCTTCTGGTGTTTTATCAAGTGATGGTGTTGAATGTAAATCCCTTTATTCTACATTCAACACCCTCACTTGATAAAACACACCAGAAGTTTTGAAACAAAATGGCTATTTTTGTAGTGATTTTATAACATATCTATGTTATAATTTTTCGAATAAATAATTGTATTTGCTCTACTCTGTGTATTGAGCACTCTTTTAAGAATAGTATTTTTTGGTTATTGGAAATTATTCCGTATATACCAATCCTATACTTGTATATATATATATATATATATATATATATATATATATATATATATATATATATATATATATATGCGCGTATGTGTATTAATAGTGCTCAATTTCAAGTGATGTAATAATAATATTAATAAATTAAATTAAATGTTCAATTATGTTGTGCTTAATTTACAACTCCTTTCTATTTTATCATGTTCGAACGAAAGTTCTCTGTGACTTGATCATGTACATTACAAATGAAGATATTCATCCTTCGAGAAATATTTAATCGTCAGTATAATCATCATTGCTTCCAAGAACCGATTTCCATCCATAAAAAAAGTTTATAAATGCCATGTTTGTAAAATAATTGACGTTTTGATCTGGAAGGCGAGACCAAATTATTCTCTTGATGTCAACGTCAGGTCGACTAAAAACTTCTACAAATCCCTCAGAATCGATAACCGTAAGCAGCATGGTGGAGAGAACATGCAGGATGAAATCATTTTTCCAAATGAGGACCTCTATGAGGTATATAGTCAATTGTGCCACATATGGACGAATATTATCCTGATGCAGAATTACTTCTTTTCTTTTGATTAAGGATGAATTGATTTCTTTAATAAATTTTAGGATATTATATGGATTAATATCATGAAAGAGTTTTTTCATGTTGGTTGCATTTTTTTGGCTGCTTATCGACACCCCCATTGGTTATTTAATACCGAAATTTAAATATTTTCTACTTATTTTGTGCTTTCAACTAGATATTTCGTATAGAATTTTACACTTTCAGAGAAAATGGATGATTTTTAGATATATATTTTGTAGATAATTGTTGTGGTGCCTCCACCCCACTAAAGAGTCTATGTTGGACTTTTCCGCCTACTGTAAGATTAGTAGGAGAGAAGTTCTTGGCAGAAATTCGAATATAGCCTCTTTAGATGGAGAACACCACAACAATAATAAAATATATTGTTGGTAATTTTACTATAACAATGTAAGTGGTTAATTATTTGCTGGGACTATAACAGATGCTACCACCCCCGGGTCAGGGTGAACTTGTGAACAGTAACAAATACGAGGTGGTCCCCTGCTCATTAAAACCTCCAATGCCTCGATAAGAGGCTTTACTACCGGTTATAATTTATCGTTAAACCCAGGTTGAACAATCCGATGTTGTAAAATGTTGGCACTGAGAAAGTACAAAAGACGACCGGATTTGACTTAACGTGCACTGGATCCTATACAGAGAAAACATTGCTATAAATTATCCGATGAATTGCAGGATTACGTACCATAAAAAGAAATGGAAAGAGAAGTCACGCCAAATAGAGTGTGGAAATAAAAATTTGAAACTGATCGAATGCCGAAGACCAGCTATAGTCGCCTTCAGCACAATTGACCATTAATATGAAATGGTCGATGTGTCCAAAAATGCTGGCTATAATATAAACGTAAAGTAAATGGAAAAAAGATCAGGAAATCTGATCTGAACGTTTCGATTGTGGAAATTGCTGGAGAAGAATGCTGAAGTCATTCCGATAGTGAGTGAGCCCTTCGGGTGCACTCCTTTGAAGCTTAAAGTATAGAATATGTCAACCAACTTGCCAACGTTACAATATATGCTTTATAGGGTAAAGTAGTTGGATATGGTTTGAGGAAAGACATTTGGTCTTACTTCTGCTGCATCGGAGTGTGAGTGTAAACCGGAACTTGTGATAGTAAAAACAGGAAATGCATCCTGTGAATAACATTAATAGTATGGACAGGATGCGGAGCCTTGAATTAAAAAAAAAGCACAAAGGTCTACTGATCGACACGAAATACGTGATTGGGTTGGCGCATGCCGGAAGAGGCGTGGGCAGAGGAAATTGCGTAGGGGACATATCGGAAGAAGAGGTAGCCACTTGAAGTTGCATAGGTGTCCAACTATTATTTAACCAGTCGGATTATTGATCTAGAGAGAAGCTGGCTAGAGTTTCACTGAAAATTTATCTCCGTCAATTCTTGTGTGCGCAATCCTAACCTCTGTGATTCTCCCTCGATCTACCCATCGGCCGCAACTCGGACAATACATATATATATATATATATATATATATATATATATATATATATATATATATATCACTTGAGAAGACACTAGAATTGTTGAAACGAAATGGATATTTTGCAGTGATTTAATAACATTTTTAAGTTATAATTTACGAATAAATGATTATATATATATATATATATATATATATATATATATATATATATACATACACATATATATATATGTGTGTGTGTGTGTGTTTGTGTGTGTGTGTACGTGTCTGCGTTTGTTTGTCACCTTATGTGAACCCGGCATATATATATTACAGAGTAAGCCTGCTTCGAAAAGTATTGTCTTTTTTAGATCCTTGTTGAGATTTTACAGAGAGTAACTTCCCTGGTACACAAGGCATAAAAACAGTACTACAATAATAATAATAATAATAATAATAATAATAATAATAATAATAATAATAATAGATGATCCAACAAAATTATATGCCATTAACATATCTGTTCACCACATATAAATTTGTCCCGTCCCTCCTGACGAACTATACTTATTCTTTTCTCGATGAACACAACATAATTCCACTGGAACAGAAGTGAAGCTGAAGAGTTTCACATGGTTTCAAAAATCGGCTACTAATAAATAAAATGATCCGCAAGAATTTCAGAAATATAAAAGTAGAAATCTCAGAAAAGCTTGGTTAGATTATCGTAAAGCGTTTGATAGTATCCAACACTCTTGGAAATGCACTAAATCTCTTAGCAGGAAAATGTGGAAAACCATATTATACCTAAATCACAACAAAGATACTGCCACCTCTAATTGTTTGAATATTCGATGAGGAATCTTTAACAAAAAATCCCTGTCGCCATTTCTGTTTTGTCTGTACTTAATCCCCCTATTTGCACGAACTAAAATGCAATAACTACGGATACAAATTTTTAAAAAAATGTGTTTAATTTTCCACTCTCCATGGGTGATGCCATAATCTTTTCAAAAGCCGAATTTGATTTCAAGGGTCTCTTCAATACAGTAAAAATGTTTCATTGATAATATCGGTGTAGATTTTAGAGTGGATAACATTCAAGTAAGGGAGAATTATAGAAACACATTCAATAGATGTAGATGTTGTAATAAATATTAGGAAACTAGAACAAGAAGAAGACTATGAATGGAGTATTTCTGCCATATATGGTCTGGAGCCCCTTCTGTCTATCTCAAAGTCCTTAATAAAATCCAAAGACGGATATGCAATATAATTGGCCCTGATCTGTCATCTCCTCTGCAGCCGCTCTCTCACAGACGTGCCGTTGCCCCATTCTGTCTTTTTGACAAATACTTTCATGGTAACTGCTCCGATGAGCTGCTTTCACTTGTTCCCAGACTTCATGAATTTAAGCGTTCACCTAGGCTGGCATCACGCTCTCACCCTTTTTTACTGTTGAAACTGTTAAAAATAGCCGTCTCTTCTACTCCAATAGCTTCATATCTCGCACTTCTCGCCTGTGGAACTCCCTCCCCCTTTCTTGTTTTCCTGATCGCTATAATCTCTAACTATTCAAATGTAATGTCAATCAACGTCTCCAGATGCCCTGATCTATCCCCTAACCTTCTCTTCATCCTTTCCTCTATCACTCCTATTTGCTCTCTCTCCAACTCTGTAACCCCTTGCATGCTAGTGGCTTTACGCCTGGCTTGGGTTTAAATGTTTAAAAAAAACATACCTAAGAGTTAGCGAAGAAGAATGCAATAGAGTATACGCAGATGAAGAAGACGGTAAGAAAAGAATACTATAGGTGTGTGCTTCTGGTTTTAGATACGGAGTTGAATTCACAAAACAGAATATCAGCCCCAAATACCTTGTTTGTCCTTAAATGGACCATAGATAACAGTTAGTGAATGGATGTCAAAGTCAGAAAGCGCATTACGACTGCATGCTTCATCCTAAGGCTGAATAGTGACCGTTCTTTATGTGATCATATTCGAAGAATGAAGAGGATTAGTTCAACTAGACCTGTCTTAAAATAAACTACAACAACCAATCTTCAAAGATTCCTGGTAACTATAAAAGAATTTATAAGGATCAGGTTCAAAGAGCATGAAAAAAATAAGGGACTGTGGGTTGGTGAGTGGGTGAAGAAGTGCAACTAAAATCTGATACACCTACTGCAGCAAATACAAGTTACCAAGTACAGAAACGATAGCAATATAAATCTCTTCATGGTCAATACTCTGCTCATAGCAAACAAACTGACGTAAACAAACCCAGTTACGTAGTGCAGGATTAAAAGTTGGAACTAAATGTTTTATTCTGGCAGCACAGGCCCAATATTTGCTAACTAGAAATTCCAGAGAACACATACGGACAAATTGTGTTTGCCCAAAATGCAGATTCCGTGATAAATATCCTGAAACACTTGAACATCTTGTACCAGGCTGCACGGTATTCGCATCGACTCTGCGTGATAGAATGGACCAATAGCTGTTCTGAAGCATCCGCAACTTTTAGGGAAAGGAATCTGCACGAAACGGGTATATAACCCGCTCAGACACGGTTATAGTCATAGAACGTGTAATAATTTTATGGGACGTTATAATATACACACACAGAATAATCATACATAGCGATCTATGACCAGGCAAATGTGCTTTATGAATGAAATTGTAGTTTTCGCAGGCTGTAATATGTCTTTGAATATCTAAAAAAAAAAAAAAAAAAAAAAAAAACCTCTCAAAATACAAGGATCTTATATTGGAAATCTCAAAAATATAACATGTGAAGACATTAATATTAGGTTGGTGCAAAAAGAATGTCGTTTTCTCACATAGTAACGTATGTAAGAAAACGACATTATTTTTGCAAAACCTAATATTTCAATTCTAGTTGGAATCCTCGGTGTCATTGGAGATTTTACGATAGACTTATTGAAGTGATTCCTAGTACACCTTAACTTAAAGAAATGCAAATCACTATACATCTATTGCTTTATGAAGAGCTTTATCTATGTAAAATGTGCGTGATATTAGGTTGTCTATTGTTTTTACAAAAATGTTCATCGGAAAATGTCATAATGTTAATTTCTAACCTTAGGACCATTTTTGAGACCCGGAACGAAAAGTTTACAACAGGAAATAAAGAAATATTATTAAATATATACATTTTAATGCAGGCTTTAACTAGTATACACATTCCAATGGCATCATACAATTAAAAAAAAAAAACGCTGCTGCACATGTCAGCTGAGCTATATATCCAACGAACTGAATCAACGAAAGGATTTTTTTTAAGCATTCCATCCCAAGCAAGGCGGGAAGCCACTAGAACGCAAGGGATTACAGAGGATTTGGAGCGAGTGCAGATAGGAGTGATAGAGGAAAGCATGAGGAGAAGAATAATAGGATAGATCAAGGAAACTGGAGATGTCGATTGACATTACATTTGAATAGTTGGAGATTATAGCTATCAGGAAAATAGGAAAAGGGAAGGGATTTCCACAGGCGAGAAGTGCGAGACATGAATCTATTGGAGTAGAAGAGGCGGCTACATTTAACAGTTTCAACAGTGAAAACGTGAGAGCGGGATGCCAGCCTCGTAGGACGCTTGAATTCATTAAGTCTGGGAACCAGCGAAAGCAGTTCATCGGAGCAATTACCATGAAAGTATTTGTAAAAAAGACAGAGAGAGACGTCTGTGAGAAAACGACTGCAGACGAGATGACAGATCAGGGCCAATTACATTGCATATCCGTCTCTGGATTTTATCAAGAACCCCGAGGCAAACAGAAGGGGCTCCAGACCATATATGGCAGCAATACTCCATGCAAGGGCGAATGGTTGATTTGTAGATTTGAAGGATTCCGAGAAGAAAAATTTCCTGGCGCGGTACAGGGAGACAACTTTCCTTGCGGTGGACAAAGCAGTTGACACAATGTAATTGATTGTTCCATCTCAGGACAGCAGACAACGTGAGACCGAGCATCCGCAGAATGGCAAACAAACATTGTTATCTATTTTTATATACCTTTATATCATAAAATAAATTTTTCGAGAATATGTATATATATATATCGCTATTTGAAAATGGCCAGCTCACTGGTGTCTTTTGTGTTCCTTGGTGGGTACATGTGGTTTCGTGCGTTTCCCTAGTCGCCGCTGCCACTCGTGTCTCGCTCCCTCGTAGTCTGCTCAGCAAGTTCGTCACAAGACAAACTGAAGTCACTGAATGAACATCACCTAATCCTGGTTAATTAGTCGAGCCAAGAGGTAGATGACAACGCACTGCGTCCCTAGGCAACGATCATTTTATCAGTCTCTTGAGGATTCTGGTTGAAAAATTGGAGGAATGAATACATCAATACATACATGAATAAATGCACAAATAAATACATACATACATACATGAATGAATGAATACACACATACATAAATACATGAATACATAGATAAATACATAGATAAATACTTACATAAATATATTGTGACTCAAAAAAACGGGAACTTTTCAACAATCCAATAAAACCAAGAGTGATGGAAGAAAAATATTTTATTCATAGTAATTGAAACTTTAAAATATGCCATTTAAGAAACAATGATGGAATTTTCATTTTTTAAAAAATTACGTCCTGTAGATAGCGTCCTC
Source organism: Acanthosepion lycidas (assembly GCA_963932145.1). Taxonomy (NCBI): domain Eukaryota; kingdom Metazoa; phylum Mollusca; class Cephalopoda; order Sepiida; family Sepiidae; genus Acanthosepion; species Acanthosepion lycidas. Next base: position 36,081,763 of record OZ010598.1, on the reverse strand, counting down.
CTGTATGAATGCATTCTTGAAATCTGCTGTTGAGATTCCTCATTGACCGCTGCAACATCTCAGCTGGGATACTCTGAATTTCATCTTGAATTCTCTGTGTTAACTCATCCAGAGTTCATGGTCGAGTTGTGTTTCTTAAATGGCATGTTTGAAGGTTTCAATTACTATGAATAAAATATTTTTCTTCCATGACTCTTGGTTTTATTGGATTGTTAAAAAGTTCCCGTTTTTTGGGTCACCCTGTACTTCCATAAATGCATACATGAATAAATACATACATACATAAATACATACATACATACATGAATACATACATGCATAAATAAATACATACATACATGAATACATGCATACATACATGAATACATACATAAATATATACATACATGAATACATACATAAATACATACATACATGAATACATACATAAATGCATACATACATGAATACATACATAGATATATGAATACATCCGTACATGAATACATACATACGTGAATTTGTACATACAGACGAATATATCCATACGTGAATATATAAATAAATAAATAAATGCCGCAGTATTCCAAAATTCAATTATAAAGAAAAAGTTCCGAAAAGAATATTATAGGTGAGTGCATTTAATCCTAGAAAGCGAACTAAATGGGGCCAATAAAATGAAGGCTATCAACACTTTAGCTCTACCGGTAGTAACATACAGCTTCAACATTGCTAAATGCAAGTTGAATTGCATTAAAAGATTGGACGCCGAGACGAGAAAAATGCTTACCCACATCAAGATTCACCACACCAAATCAGAAGTTGACAGGATATAAATACCAAGTGCTTTAGGAGGCCGAGGTCTAATCCAAATTGAACTAACTCTAAAACAACAATCGGATTGGAAGCCTACCTCACAAAAAGCAATGACCCTCCCCTATAAATAGTAAAACATCAAATCTGCTCCAGCAACAAAGAAACTGCACTCTTCAAACCTGAAATACCAGTAACAAAAGACGAAGCGAATACCATCTACGCCAAGCGAGTAAAACAAAAAACAAGTTGACCAAATTAAATTACAAAAAAAAAAAAAAAAAAACTGCATAAAAAGAACGAAAGAAGCAGATTTGAACCAACAGGAGCGCCGTGCTGAAAGCTGAAATAGAAGTCCTAATTATTGCAGCTCATGATCAAAGCCTCACAACCAGATGCTATCACTGTCACATAATCGAGATACGGAACTATGATTTTGCAAGTATAACGCAGATGTGGCACAAGGCCGAAAGCATGATGCATCCAGTGAGGATCGAACTCACAACTCTGTCGTAATTGTTCTAGCGAGACAAGCTTGCTAACCATTACACCACCTCGAGGAGCCCAATCAAGATTGGAACTAACCCCAAATGCAGGATTTGTGGAAAATATGATGAAACTGTCGCCCATATTAACTCAGGATGTCCGGAACTGGCATTAAATTAATATATTCGCAGAGAAGGTAGCGACACCGGAAGATATGCAAGAAGCACAAAATCGAAACCAATGAGAAATGGTATGGGTACCAACCAGACACATTTACCCAAAATAAGGACGTATCTATCCTCTGGGACATGCCACTTGAAATTGACATGGAATTAACAGACCTGATATTATCATAAAGGGCAAGAAATTCAGGAAGTGTAATCTTATCGAAATAGCAGTTCCATCTGAGAGAAACACCTCAAATTAATATCGAAAAATAACCAAATACAAGGACCTGGAGATCGAGATTAACAGGATGTGGGGAATAAAGACTGAGGCTGTACCAATAGTAATCGGAGCACTGGGCCACGTGGGAAAAGGAATGGAAAGATTTACTAACAGTGGTCCAGGTAACATCAATATACAAGTTACATAGAAGATCGCCCAACAAGGAATATCTCATATTTATTGTTGTTGTTGCAATATTTTGTTTAAGTTGTATTATATTCCGTGCTAAGTGAATAAAAACATAACACCAGGTAGTTAATAGAAGAAAGGTTTATTGTACACAACCAGTACAATATGAAATACGGTACAGTTATACACACAGGTCAATTTAGTAGTGAGTGCCACTAATTGGGAGGTCGGACGTGCTTGCGTCGTCTCTCTCTCACACTTCTCTCACTCGTCCTACTGAGTCTCTCGTAGACGGTTGACTTGCTACCTAGAAAATGATCATTCATGGGGGTGATTGGTTATTCCATTTCAGCAAGTTGTTAAGCTCAAAGATTTAACGATACGATGAGAGAATTTCTACGGACGTTTTTTTTTTTTTTGTCATAGTACTCGCCATTAACTTATTCAGTCATTGCCTTTATAATTAAAATTCACCAGAAATTTAAAATAGGAAAACCATGAAATTTTCACAGGTTAATAATAGTATTAATAATAATAATTAAAAAAAATCTGAATATGGCGAGAAGGTAGAAATAATAAAATGTGTGTATGGGGAGAATTCGGAATTTAACGTATAAGGTTGGTGCAAAAAAAAAAAAATGACGTAATAATGTCGTTTTTTGACGTTAAAAATACGTCAAAAAACGACATCATTGCGTCATTATTTTTGCACCAACCTAATGGAACTGAAATAATGCAGACGACAGTGTTAGAATAATCGTCTCGAATATCGAGTATTGTTCTTATTGAGAAGAGAATTGCTTTAACCTAATCTCCAGTAAAAGCTACCATATACCACCAGTGTTAAAAGTTAATGGGTGCAAATAGAAAGTAGTTGCTTAAATTGGAAATCCGCGCCAAAATTGAAACTACCAAGACGACAGAAATGGTAAGACAGGATAATACGGTGGAGACAGTTTCGTGTAGTGAGGAGAATTGATTTAACTTAATCGACACCGAATGCTACCGGATACGACTGGTCTGAAATTTCAATGAATCCAAATCTTAAGTCGCTGGAATTTTTCAAACACTGCCAACGCTGGGGTTAGCGAAGTACTGAGAAAATTATTGACGATTTGGGGAGATTCGATATTATTCTGTCTCCAACGATAAACATCAGCTTTTGTGAACTACTACTACTAATAAAACTAATATTATTACTAACGATACCCATAACTGATTAAACTACTACGAATTGCATGACTATAAAATACCAATCGGAAGTCTCCGAGTTTATGGTTGCATTTTTTTAGCCGAACAACTTTAAGAAAATATTACAATAACAATCAGAAATTTCATCATTATTTAAAGAAGAGGATTTAAAAATGAAAATATTAAAAACTGAAAAGCTTTTCCATTGAAGCAAACGCTAATGAGCTTTATAGTTTCCTATCTATCTCACTCTTTTCTTTCTTTCTTAATCTGTCACGCGAACATAAGAAAGAAGTAAAGAGTCAACGGAAAGATTATTGATAACTTATCAGTAAATAAACGCCTGAAAAGATTTGCTAAGAAAAGTACGGTTTCGTCTTGAAATACGTGACACTCGACTTTAACGTCCGAGTTAACACAATAGTGAACACGTAATTGGAACCTGTATTTACTAACCACCCTACAAGGCAGAATGTGGCACAAGGCCGATTTTTTAGTGGGCTGAATCCAAGCCTATCGGGCAAAAATTCCACGTCAACCGCGTATATACGGGGTCGAATTTGTCTACCTCCTCAGACGAGACTCTGCTCGTAGGCATACCCCTGTCTGGGTTCCTCACTGCCCGAAGACAGAACACAACACGTAATTCTAACCGCCTCAGTCAGTGTCATGATATGTCTATTTATTGTAAATGGCGTCCTACATTTCCATTGTTAAGAGATACACGTTTAAACTCCGGTGTCAGCAGTGACACTTTTCATTCATTTTTGACACTTTCTTTCTTTCTTTCTTTCTTTCGTCCTGGGTATGATGATAAACTACATCCTGTAGCAAGTCCTCTGATCGGGTAGTTTTGAGGCATCTGGAACCAACTCTTAGTTGCTGTTGTTCGCAGGCCCGATTTGACGCAGGGTCATATCACCTGTCATGGGCAAGTAGTTATCCCCCAAAGTGGAGACAAAACACTACGAATGTATAAAAAAAATATATTAAAATATCAGCAATATATTTAAAAAAAAAAAAAATCACCAGCCATATATTTAACTCTCGACAAAAAAAATCCTCTTTACAAAAATGAATGAAACTGATTTCTTCCAAAGAATATATTTTCCATTCATACGAACCTACCTTAAAAACCTTGTTGGTGTTAAATAACACATTGGAGTTAATATTCCGTAAAAAAAATAAACCAAACCAAACCTTTCTTTACCTAAAACCAAACAGCACCTTTGTCATACTTTTTTTTCTTTTCAATTCATAAAATTAACAGTTTTTGTAAAAGTCAGTAATTTTGGTCTATAGTTTACGTCAAAATTACCAATTTTCACTTTTTTATCAACTCCATTTTCTGACACCTGTCATGAAGCCAGAAGAAACTTATTTAAATATTTTTTTTTTAAATTAAAATAAAAATGTCTACCTCTCGTTAAAAGAGAAACAGTTAATTTGATGAATTGTAAACAAGATTAAACCAAAATTACTTTTTTTCTTAAAAACAGTGAAAAACAATTTTTTTTTTTGCGAGGTGGGTATTTTCATACGCTTCTGTTGAAGTAGCAAGTAGTTTGTACAGTTGTTGAGAGACAAATAGTAACTGACGAAATTTTACGGTACGCAGTATATGACAAAATATTCATAAGTGCATGCTCTCATATAAGGTCCCCATTCGCCACTTATAACAAGGTATTAACACTAAACTCTTTGCCCACACCAGCTGTAACATCATAATTGTGAGTTCTATCTCTGAGCCGGTCAGTGTGGATTCGAACTCAGTGGAACATGGACGAGCAGTAACTGAGTAGTAATATAACTAAGAAATAGACGAGATATCCCTATACATGGACAGTAAAACGAGAACAATCTTCCCCTATAAATTTAAACAAAGTTTCAGTTCAAAATCTACTTTTACATACCGTACCTATGAACGCTAATTGGTATGTCTCAATCCTCATATATTGTAAGTGGAGGTAATATCCTAAGTAGTCTACCACTAGCAGTGGTTTACCTACTTCACGCCGCTGGCGAGTATTGTATTTCGTTGATGTTATAGAGATTACCATTTCATTTTCAACCTCCGTTTAGTAACCTTTTCTCGGTTACAATAGTAAACCAGCTCGATATACATATGATGAAGACGTAGGGCACAGCACCCGAAACGATGTGATAAAAACAACAACAACAAAGATGATGGTAATAGTTCGAATATAAATAGAATAATAACTGTCTTTTTCATTGTGTGTTGATAGTTAAAAAAACTAGTCTGGTGTAATATTACTGCAGAGTTTGTTGCGATTCTCGTTGTGATGTCCACATACGTAGACATCGGTTCGACTAAGTAACACTTAGATCCCACTTGGGCCTCGTGGAAAACATGAAATCTAACCTTGAAAAAGTAACATCCAGAGAGAGAGAGAGAGAAAAAGTAATTTCATGTAAGCGAAGGGTGTACGCCTAACAATCGTATTACTATTTATTCACACTTCATTCACGTGTTCATTGTTTCAATGAACTCTGCGGGTACCAATGCTTGCTAGACGGTCAGGGAATCGGCGAACAAACCAGTTCTCCTACCATCCTCCTCTAGTAAGGGGTGCCTATACATTCACCAGCATTAAAAACAAAAAAAAAAAACTGAATTAAGATATCTATATTTCTGAAATGAGAAATCGTAATTACAGTGTAACCTGGATATAAGAGAGTTGTCGGGACCGGAGACGAATTCTCTTATATCCGGGTTTCTCTTATATCCGGGTTTGGTCTATTACATATACATTAACGCAGGCTCTAATTTGGGACCAGAGAAAATGTATCTTATATTCGGGTTTCTCTTATATTCGGGTCTCTTATATCCGGGTTACACTGCATTTGCATTATTCAGACTGTTGTCTTCATCATTATTATTTCCATATTCACGTTGTACGCTCCGGTTATTTTCAGGTGATTAGAATTTCGAAGTGAAGCCGTTATTTCGTCAACTGGCGTTACTTGTTCTATTTCCACGTGCCATACCTGGATTCTCAGTTATCTTTGTTAAAACTCAATTCTCCAAGTTTTTGTTCACCACTGCATTAGCCAGATGCTGAACCCACAAGTCAAGTCACTGGTTTCAATCAACGCTTTTTTTTCACTGGGCCATATGTCTTCGAGTTTTGGGGACTTATAAATTTAATGTCTCAGTAAGCATTTTTTACGAGAGCTGACTCAAGATCGTTAAACTAGCAAGACCAATGGCCATCTAGAAGAATGGCGTAAACTAGGGATCCATAGCGCTGGATGCAGCCGATCACACAACATCATTTGATTGAGATCTACCTAACCTGAGGGAAACAATCAAGACTGATTAAACTTCTTGTCAGAAAATTGGTCATCTAATACGATAGAATAGAGTCGGCATCATTTGGCGGAGTGATATGTAGACTGAAATCAATGGCCAAGGCAGATGAACATTCTTACTGGGACAACGGTCATCTAGCTCGTTAAAGTTCACTAAGTATCATAGATATAGATAGCCAGAGACACACCATCATTTGACGGAGTGCTACATAGCCTGAAGTCAACGGCCAAGACGTATGAACCTTCTTGTCGAATCAACGGTCATCTAGTAAAATAAAGTAGTCTGGCTCCATAGCTATATATCTAGCCAATGACTTAGCATCATTTGGCGGAGGTCTACCTTGCCTGAAGTCAACGTCCAAGACTGATGAGCCTTCTGGTCGGAGAATTGGTCTTGTAGTAAATATAATAGAGTAGACTAAGCTCCATATCTAAAGATCTAGCCAATGACATAGTATCATTTGGTGGAGGGATACGTAGACTGAAATCAACGACTAAGGAGGATGAACATACTTACAGGAACAACGGTCATTTAGCACAATAGACTAGGCGCCATAGTTATACAGCCAGTCAAAGACACAGTTGTTTTTGGTTATTTAACAGGTTTTGGCTGGTGTGTGCGTTATGTGAACATTAAATTTAATATTGCTGCTCTCCGGATAGAAAACGTACTGGTATGGTATATATGCGAACTGCACACAGTATACTTTCATCTACTAGAAATCCTCATGGGGCGATATTAACTAATTCCACACATTACTACAGAACTTACACCCAAAAATGAAATTCAGCCAATAATATAATTTTAACGAATTACCATTTTGAGATATACTCATTAGAAATAGAAACAGCCACATAATCACAGATATCTACCAAAAACCTACAGACACCCAGCAATATCTTCCTTTCAAGAGCCATCACCCAAAAAGCTCTCTGAAATTTTTCCGCTATTCCCTAGCAGATATGGTTTGCCCTATAGTAACCGACAAATACGCCAAAAACTATATAGGACTCTAAAAATCGTGGCTACCCGCAACACTAATAAACAAAGAATTTAAACTAGCAGAAGAAAAAAAAAACTTTCCTAGAAAATCTAAAAAACTTAACTTTGAACAAACCCTAGCATATGTCTCAACATACAAAAAGAACAATCTAGAAATATTTACGGAAATTACAAGAAATCTAGACCTACTTAACAATAGTAACAAAATGAAGAATATACTAAAAACTTGCAACATATATTAACCTCATCAAAATTTATACTGGACCATATACAGTGGGGTCACAATATGCTACAAAAAATGATGCGGGGTTTGTGATAACATTATAGAAGGGAACTCCTATACATCTAATAACCCCACAACTACATTCACAATAAATAAAAATTTAAACTGCAACTCCAAAAATGTGATCTGTGCATTCAAATGCACAAAATACAAGAAGTCATATATAGCAGCAGCCAAGCACTTAACAACAGAGTTGCCCTTCACAAATACAACAACAAATTACCTGACACCAGAAAACTTTTTGTATCGCAACACATCTACGAATGCAGTCGCGGAACATTTAACATTATACCAATATACGAAACAGACAACTACACTTCTTTACAAATTCAAGACAAATTTAAACCAGCAGTAAACAGAACATAACCCCTTACACATGGACACACGGCATGCACATATGATGTCCAGATGCACTGGTTGGACGGCACATAATCATATACAGACACGTACGCACGCGCAAACAGGTATCAATGGAGAACAAAAAAATAACAAAAAATATATACATACACTGGCAAAAGCAGATAGGCTACTCATGGACACACACGCGAGCCCTACGCAACACAGGAAGAATATATATGTGTGGGACTATGTATGTGTACATATATATATATATATATATATATATATATATATATATATATATATATATATATATATACAAGTATATAATTCGTGTATACGGAATGAATTCCAATAACCAACAATTACTATTCTTAAAAGAGTGCTCAATACAAAGTAGAGCAAATATAATTATTTATTTAAAAAAAAAAAATTATAACATAAATATGTTATAAAATTATAATAGCCATTTTCTTTCAACACCCTCGGTGTCTTATCAAGTGATGATGTTGAATGTAAAATAAATGTTTTTTTTCTAGATTCATCATCATCACTATATATATATATATATATATATATATATATATATATATATATATATATATATACATATATATATATATGCTGATTCATGTGCAACCCAAAGGGGACACGCACGCCCACACGATACACAAACATAGAAATAGATTTGACAGTTTCAAGGGTGATGTGGGGATAGGAGACATCTCATCATCAACACATCTGTCATCGCCACCACAAAAACAAAACTTTTCTTAGCACTTAGGCAGAAATTCACTTTTGTCAACAGTTCAAAAATGAGATCAAGGCTCACTACAAAAACAGAAAATGAAAAATGAAATATTTAAAAACATAACAAAAATTTTATTCCTTTAAAAATTGATTTTTTAAATTCTCCATAGAAAAAGCACTAGACTGGAAACGCGTGTAGCAAAAATACGAAGAATAAATTGTAATATACACACTAAAACAGATCTACATTATAACCAAAAACATTTGAATTTTCTTTGTTTTATATATATATATATATATATATATATATATATATATATATATATATATATATATGACGCATTTAGAATTTGGGAAGCATGAATTATTTCAAGCAGGTTTGACTGAATAGTATAGATATGCCCTGTTTATAAAAAAAATTGTATTTTTAATCATCATTATCACAACAGAATTCAGATTTTGTCGCAGTTAACTTCGTTTGAAAAAATAAAACAAACTATGGCGCCTTCCTTGATGAATGCCATCTTAACATCCATTAACTCATTAAAGTACTGGGAAAGTATCAGGAAAGGAAAACTAAATAGACATACTATATTTATATTATTCAATGAAACCTGTTTGAATATACGGTACCTTGCATGATGATCTTGCAAACTCTGTCGTGTCTTATTATGAGTGCCACGACTATCAAGCAAGGCACCATTGAAGGTGGACGTAGGAGAGGGCGCCAGCCCAAAAAATTGTTTGGACAATGTCAAAAAATGGACAGGTATGAGAAATGATGATGGCTGCCGTTAATAGATTGTTATGGAAAAAAAGATAGTGTGGCTTCTGCATTCAGATCCGCCGACCTACGATTATAAAAGTCATGGGGCTGATATATATATATATATATATATATATATATATATATATATATATATATACTTAATAGCAAGTATTATTTGAGACATGTTTGGTTGAATAATATCGGCTAGTTCAGTCTCAAAAATCTTTTTCAAATTTCAGAATTAGTTGTTTTATGAAATTTCCATTATTCGGGCTATTGTCCTCCCCTTTTTCGCCGTATTTATTACAACATTTCGGCCGTTGTATGCTCCGGCCTTCTTCAGGTAGTTGGAATGTCGAACATAACCCTTTATTTCGCTCATTGGCGACAAAGACGAGGAAAATAGTCCGAATAATGTAAATAATATATATAATATCTCATTTCACAAATATAGACAGATACTCAACAAATTTCATAATTATTTTTATTTTTTTTCAGATTACATTCGATACGGGAACTTGGCTGGTATTTGCTATTCCATCCGTCATATAAAACTGATTTTACACCAACCAGTCATTATCGTTTTTGATCGCTGCAAAACAATTTGATGAGGGCAAACATTCTCTGCTGAAATCCAGATTCAAGTGTTCTTCAAAAAAAAAATTGTTCATATCAAAGAGCTGCATGATTAAAAGCAGCAAGCCATTGAAAATAATGGTGAATATATAATTAAATATAACTGCACTTTTATTGTTTGATGAATTGAGTTGATAAACAATAGCTGCTATCATGAGTCAGCCTAAAAGCACTATACGTACGGGTATATCTGTCAATGAGGTCCAGTTGCAATTCAGCTACGACTTATATTATTCAATGGATACATTCCATTTGAATTATTCCATTGTACTTGCAACAAATGAGATTAAATTCATATTCTTTTCTATGCGCTGTGTTCCTTCATGACGTTGTTGATCATGGCTCTCCACAATTTTAATGTCCATTGTAGCTCTTACTATGTTTTAGCTTTTTGCTATCTCTCCTAGCTCGTGTTCTGCAATCTATTTGCACAAGCTCGTCATGTAGGTTATACACACATTATCTCTGACCTTCTTGTCTTTACTATGTCTTGTCGGTGTTAATTTTTCTAAGACCTCTTTCCTCATAATGTGTCATAGAATTTCCAACTGACCCTTTCAGATGTTATTCAAAACGTCCATTTTGTTCTCATTTCATTCTAACTTAGATCATGTTCTCAGCATCCTCATGTAGAACCATGTTTCTGTTGCTTCAAGTATTTTCTTCATCGGTGTTGAAACTGTCCAGCATTCACCCCCCCCCATATAGGATAACGGATAATCCATAGTTTAGTAATATTTCCCTTGTTTCTAACACCTTTTTCACCGTATCTTAACATTCTGCTAATCTTTTGAAATGTTTATTTAATCTCCCAATAGAACTTCGGATTTCTGTGTGACAATTTCCGTCCTCTGTTAAAACACCTCCCAGCTACGTAAATTGTATTTGCTTGATTTTGTTATTTCCACTTTGTAAATTGAATGTTTGGCTGTATCTTTTGCTGACAACCATCTTATAATTAAAGTTTAATCCTTTAGCTTTCCTTCGCTGTATGAGTTATTTTAGTTTCTTTTTGTGTTTGTAAACGACATTGTCTAGCATTCACTGTCATATAGGAGGCCCGATATTATATAATAGTTAAGTACACTTTTCATTATTTCTAACAACTTTTCCCTGTTTCTTAATACCTTCCTTAGCTTGTGGAAGCAACTTTGCCATCGCAAAACATCTTCAGATATCTGTCTTGCACTTCCCATCTTCTGTTAATGCACATCTTAAACTTGCTTGATCTGTAATTTGTATTTCCGCCGTTTCTTTTACTGACAAGCATACATTCTGTCGTGAAATTCATGATTAGTCCTTTCTTTACGTTTTCTCGCTATGTTCTCTACTAGTACTCGTAGTTTCCTATATGTTCCTGCTATCATCACTGGATCATATTAATGAGACACAATATTTGCCAGTATTCTCTCAGAATAGGGTAAACAAATCCGGGGAGACGACACACCCTTGTCTTAAAACACGTTTTATTTTTGTCTATTTACTGAATTCATTTTCTATCCGTATGGAGCCGGTTTAATGCGAGTGTAGAGTCTGGGTTATATTTACGGCGAACGTATCTGTTTCCATCAGTTAGTTATGTTCCATGCGTAATACATGCTGAGGCGATCATGTATCTTTCGATACATGACTGACGAGACAGATTTTTTTCCCCGCAGTAGGTTGCCATTTCCTTCTGCGGTAGACACCCGAACAAGGTCTGCTATTTACCTGGGTTTCATACCTTTCTCAAACATTGTAACATGTAATTCGAACTCGGCTCTCCGATTCCTTAATCCGAGCCGCTATACATTACTCCACCTCCTCTCTTTCCTTACAGGAAATGATAGCTTTTTATTCATCAAATATTTTAAGATTAGTTAAAATTCATATAATATTTTACTTAAATCTTTGAGTCCTGCGTTCCTGAACTTTTTTAACCCTTCTGTTTGAGCCCCTGAATCAAAATTCGCTAATAATTAGTATGTATTGTTACACGTTTAATATAAAAATCGGTGTCTGGGCATTAAACCATATTTCTTTACTACTGTTCAAATGGTAGTTGGACATAAAGTCATTTTTCCCTACCACAGGTAAAGCGGTGGTCAGGGCTTAAAATAGTTAAACAGTTTTCAGGCCATTGAATTTCTCATGACATGCCATTATAGTTCTTTGAAATATTATTTTACAGAGCGAAGGATCTAAGCGTTTGAGAATTAATGCATGAGAAAAATTGACAGTATCTATTGGGAACAAAAATCCAATGCGGAAAAGGTTTGGACATTTTGGGGGACACAAGGAACCTCTTCTGTCCACAGCGAAACGGGGAAAATGGCGTGTTTTGGACACATTACAAGGCACGACAACTTGTTCAAGAGCATCATACAACGCACCTTTGAAGATGGATGTAGGAGAGGACGCCAACGCGAAAACTGTTTGGACAATGTCAAAAAAATGGACAGGTATGACTCTACCAGATTTGTTGATGGCTGCAGTTGATAGACCGTTAGGGAAAAGAATTAGTGTGGCTTCTACATTCGGATCCGCCCTACGATTACAAAAGTCAAGGCGATGGTGATGTAATGACAAAGGTATGCGGGTGTAGGCTTTAAGTAAGCTTTATTCAAATGAGAATACTAGGTTCGCGTATAGTGTCATTTTATAGTCCCAGTAAACAGAAATATCTTTCTCAAAGAGGAGAGTGTCATGGTCCAAGTTTCTTGTGCCACTGTGATGGTGCAAGGTTAGAACCAATGAAAGAATAACACGAACACAGGTATGGAATACAAAGATATATTACAACAGAAATATAATACAACGAAGTAGAATATTTACATTATGCGGACAATTGTCCTCATCTTTGTCGCCATATTTGTCACAACGTTTCGGCCGTTGTACGCTCCGGCCTTCTTCAGGTGGTTAGAATTTTGAACTGAACCCTTTATTTCGATCCCTGGGGTAGACTGTTCTAGTTCCACGTGCCATGTTTGATGGATGTCAGTTATCAGTTATCTCCTGCTAATTTTCCCTCTTTCCAGGTTCAGTTCGAAATTCCAACCACCTGAAGAAGGCCGGAGCGTACAACGGCCGAAACGTTGTGACATATATGGCGACAAAGATGAGGACAATGGTCCGCATAATGTAAATACTGTACATAATACCTCATCTCAGAAATAGAGACAGAAAAAGAAGTAGAAGTATTAGTAATGACTATCAGATTTGGTTAGAGTGAACTATGTTGTCTCGATAATTATCACTATTCCAATGTCCTTATAATATGCTTTCAATTATCTCTCCTCGTCTTACAATATCCTCATACCTCTTGAGAGGTGCAGTATTTATAATGTCAGGGATAGTCAATTATTATTATGGGTAAGTTCCCATAACTTAGTGTAACAAAAAAAAAAAAAAAAAAAAAAGAAAAGAAGGCAGACCACTCTTGATTATTCATAACATTTAATTCAACAAATGAACGTAAATAAAACTTTTTTGGCCAAAAACTTGCTAGGGAGTAAATAAAAAATCCATGAAAGTGAATACGAATTTACATAAGGTAAATTAATTATTTCATTTTATTATTAGTAATTATCATGGTAATCAACGTAAAGGCGTATTCTAAGCATTCTTTAGATATCGTCACTATTTGTGACATCGACTGTCGTCAATAAAATTGTTTAGATTAAAGACAACAATACAACGATTTATTCATTGATTTTTGTTTTAACATCATATCAGCTTTGTCGGTTATTTAATATGGAAAAGATTAGTTCTATTAAATATATCATCTTTTGATACTATGGAAAAATAAGTGAAATTATGGGGTGGCTATCGGACATAGAAACTGAGTGCTTGACGGACTCTAGTTTATCAAAACGAGGCTGCTCCAGTGCACTGATTTGGTAGTCTTTTGTTACCGGAAGTATGGGATGCCCAGGTCCGCTTTTTGTTATATATTTACTGCTTTTAAACTATAATCTTCAAAAAAAACAAAAACAAAAAGCAGTAAAATCGAGCTTGCCAAATGAGAACTCCTCTGTGGCTCAATCTGCTAAGGCACGACAGACTATGTGATGGTTCCTTATAAGATACAGGTTCGATTCCTGTCGGGGGACATATTTTTTCTATGAAATTTCTCGGACATTCAGGCCGGTAAATGTTTTTAATAGTGTTTATTATAAACAGAGCGTTTACTTAAATATTTGTATCTATAAAAAAAAAAGTATAAACATAAAATAATGTTTTAAATAATTTAATACAGAATATTTAATACAGAAAAGATTAGTTCTATTAAACATATCATCTCTTAATACTGTGGAAAAATAAATGAAATTACCTGCGCTTATGGGGCTGCCGTCGAACGTAGAAACTAAGTGGTTGACAAATTCTTGTGTATCAAAGCGAGACTGCTCTATGTCACTGATTTTGGAGTCTACTGAACATCCACAAAATATAACGTCTATAATAATAATAATAATAATAATAATAATAATAATAATTGTAATGGCAAAAGTACACAGGTGTAGGATTTAATAAAGCTGTATTCAACTGAGAATACATGGTTCGTGTACAATGTCCTTTCATAGTCCCAGTAAACAGAAAAAGATCTCTCAAAGAGGAGAGTAACAAACAAGGGGAGAACAATCTTAATTGTTCATAACAGATGATGATGATTTTAACAAAATACCATAAAGAAAGAAATACAAGTAAAAAATATCAAAGAAAGGAGGTACTGGAAATTTTTAATATTCTTGCTGCTAACCATATTGGCACCCTTTGAAAACTTAAGGTTAAATTCTATATTCTCCTCCCCCACAAAAAAAAAAAAATAAAATAACATTTGCTTCTGCTACGGTCCTGATACAGATAATAGTGTAAAAATTTCTAGACAATTTCCTCAAAAAGGAAAAGAAACCTTGAAAACAAAAGAGAAGAGTTGGTTCTGTAGAAGAATACGTTCAGGAGGCGAAACAAAATATTAATAGATTGAAAAGTGTGGCTAAACGCAATGAAAATAGTGCAGAGCCGCTATGTTATATGGATTCTTTCATGCGGCAGTGAATACTGTACAGTCTCGTTGTAACTGATGACAAGACTAAAGACATAAAAGAAATGCTTTCACAAAAGTATGATGAGAATACTATAAATGAAACACGTGAGCAACGTAGAGGTTTTCAACGAGACAGTTGAAATTTCTGGGACTTACAATGAAGAAAGCAGGCATGGAGAATTCGACACTCAAAGTACATACTGAACAGAAAAGGGGGCAACCTACATAACGTGCATGCAAATGGATTACCGAAGATGGACTGAGGAGCATATGAAGGGATAAATATTGCTTAGAGTTCAGAAGGAAAGAAAGTTACGGAGAGACGTGAATGACTACCCCAGGAAAAGACATAACATTTAAAAGAAAGAAACGTCCCACTACATTAAGTAGACATATATTTTGATTTTTTCGCCATAGGAATTTCTCAATAGCAGCATCATTGTTATTCTCTGTTGATTGTTCAAAGAATACCCTGCCGTATTCTGTCTGGAATGTTGCTAGGAGGAGCCTAAAAATTGATAGTTCAGCTTCTCTTTTAATTTGTGTAAAAATTTAAATAAAATTATTCTCCTTTTGAACAAGGGGAAAAAATATTTTTCTAGCTGACAGCGGATGCCTGAATACCAAGAAATCAAATGTTTTCTTGTCCTGTCTGCTATAGGAAAAGGCGTTTCCTTATGCTAACAGCTCGTTGCCGAGGGACTGATGTAACAAATGTCGGTGTTGAGAGGTGTTTTTCTTGGTGGAATGGTTGATATTTAACGACTTGACGACTTGTCTACAAACATACGGAAATCGAAGTTGTGTGCGCGTCCAGTTTTTCTCCTTATAAATTACTTCTCTTTCCTAATAGATTTTACATTTAGAGTTTGAGATGCGAAGCAGATTTAGCTACTATCAAACTGATATATTTTATTACATGTTCGGATGTAATGTCTGGCAAGTTTCAACACTTAACTCAACGGTCAGTTGTGATAGTAACATTAAATAATCAGCTAGACAAGTGACTATAATAGAGGTACTGGTATGAAATCGCTTGAAAATGAGCATAGCAGTATAATAACGACATTAAACGTGATGAAAATATGTTTTATTGTCTAAATGTTTATGCTATTATCAAAAGGAAAGATCAAAGTATTTATTGATTATTTTTTTACATTTTTTAATAATTTCTAGCATGTCCAAAATCTTCCTTAAAAATCGTCACCAAAATTGTCAGCAAAATTGAGAAAAAATCAAAAAAAAATCGTCGGCAAAATTGAGAAAAAATCAATTGTCAGCCATTGTTTTTTAACTTTTGTTTACAAAAGTGAAAGTCTCCGTTTAAAATTCTTTTAAAAATCAATTATGATTTTTTTTTATAATTAAGTTAATAAAATTAGAAATTATAAAGTTTATTTAATATATTTTGAAACAAACATTACTTACCTTCTGAGCTAAAAATGTACTTTAAAATGAGAGAAAGCCAGTCTTACTAGCGGTGTTGACTGACAAGTGACATGTGCGTGATTTCATCACGCACTGACATCTTACGGGAGGAAAAGTTATAGTACGGAAGGTCACATATGACAGTTTAGCTTTACGTGAACAACTTATTTACCTCGCTATTTTTAAGTAGGCATAGCCTGATAAAAACGGACTTAAACCTGACGAAAGAAGAACTTTATCGTGAAATTGTTTATGTCACTACCAATGCAAACCACGTGACGGATTATTGTTTTCATGATGCTTCCGGTCTTCCGTATATTTGACTTAAGCTATTTTTGGACGCAAAAAAAGCCATGTTATATTAGATTTATATCTATTTGCAGATTGCTGATTGTAACCAGCTTTATTTTATAATATTTAATGATATTTATCTACTTAATAACACCGTTGACTAAACTGTAGAACGTTTTCATTAATTTTAGAATATTTAACAACTTTAATGTAAAAAAATAATTGTTGTAAAAATTTATTTTTCATCGATAAGTTTTTTGCTTTCAGGCAATATTATCCATATTCATAAAAACAAGTAAAAGCAATCAAAAGCTTTTGAAATTATATAATATCCTTGTTTTATTGAGTTTCGTATGTTACAATTCAGATCTGATTTTAAGGTAGAAGGCTGTCAACTACAAAAAATGGATTTGCCTTCCTCAAAGCCTTGCGCTTTTAACTAATTAATCACTGAAAATGTACACATTTGAATTTCAAGAGTTTACATAAAATTAGATATGGGGAGAAAGTAATAAATATATAAAAAAATTTTACCATGACTTTCAAAAAAATAAACATATTTATAATAATTACCATCATATATGAATAGTTTCTGAAAGTTTCATTAAAATTCGACAATTATTTTTATTTTTGCAAGATTTTCAAAATTAATGACTGCTATTAAAAAAAATGTACAAAAAATCTGCCATGTTATTTAGTAGGACGTTAGCTGATGAAGAGAAACGAGATTTTTCAATGAAAAGTTAGAATGCTCTAATAAAAAAAAAATAATGTATGTGCGCTCAAGGTCAACTGGCCAACTGCCACTTTATACAATAACTCGCAAGTGTGTTCATATTTCTGCAATTACTGTCCCACACTTGGCTAACTTCATTCACTTCTTACGGAAACCGCAAGTTGTTGATTACGTATCCAAACTGTTTTTTTTTACTTCTTAGTTATAACTACATCCGTTTCCACATTTATCATATTTACTTCCCAAATTACCTACTATCATTTTAGCTTGAGTTGAATTTTTTAAACTTCACTTTTTTGTCTTCAATCTCCTTTTGATACAGTTACATACATTTTGGGGATCCCTCTAACCAGCCTACATTTAGACTACACATTTTTTGCACTCAAAAAACCTACATTTTATTATGTTTGCCTTTTTAAAATTGGTTAAAATGCTGCCTAATAGAAGAAGACATTTTGGACGGCGCACAGCTGCTGCCTCTGCTACAAGAGCAGCAAGGGCAAGTGAAACCACAGAGCAAACTTTGTTGCGACTTTCTCAGATGGCCTCATGTTCCGCTGCCCGCATCTCCACGGAAATTACTGCTGAACAGACTGAAAGGCTGTCATCAGTGGCATCAGTTATGTCATTACAACGCACTAGACTGAAGTGTGATTAGTACAGAATTCACAGGACGCAATACGTGTTTCTAGGACTAGGGCTTCCGATTCCCCAACACAGACAATCCTTCAGCGTTTTAAAAATTACTTTGTTCTTAATAAAAACATAAACATTTTTAGGATAAAATTTAGTTTTTTTCAAGTTTAAGTCTGTTATTATCCTGCTATGCTCATTTTCCAGCGATCCTATGCCAGTACGTACGAGAGTAGTTTTATTTATCCCCTCATAAACAGTTACTCAGGACTGTTTATCATAAGCGGTGTAGTCCATTCATTACAGCAAGGGGGTCAAATGGCTCTTAAGACAACGCGCATTAATTAAATTTTGTATTTAATCCCAATTGTTTTATAATTTGTATTCAATTATAACTGAGTAAGTAAAAACTAATGACTATTACATTTTTCCTAAATCCGAAAGTGGAGCCTTCGTAAGAAACCGAGAAAGGCATAAGGTGAACAATGCAATTACTAGTAATTTATATGGTGGAAATCTTTGAGTGTTTGCCTATCACAGAAGTCTAAACTTGCCCGAAGTTTCCACTAAGACTAACATTGTTGCATTAATTACAAAAAGGCATGGCTATAATTATAGGGGCCCGTAGCCTTAGAGCATATGTACGAGTTAATTTAAGTACGTACAACAAACTGAATAATAGAAAAATGCTTGATCTTAAGAAGTCCTCCCCACAAGAAGGGTTGTGGCACAAGGCCGGTTATTTAACGTGAGACGTTCCGAAACCTTAGGCTCAGGTAAAAATCCCTTGTAGACTCCGTATAAACGGGGTCGTGTAACTGTTTACCTCCCTAAACGAGACTATGCTCTTCCGGATAGCCTCGTTGGGGTTCCCTCTCTACCCGAAGGCAAAGTATTCGACAAGCACTAAGAGCTTAGCGCGCGGCGCGGCTAAGACCTAATGCTAGCTCCGCTTAAATCCGCTTATTTATGCAAACGGGCAATTCCATTCATTTATGTCCTATATGACAGGATACCAACGGAATATTTCCGAGGATAGGTGACCGTAAAAGCAGCAGCTTACCAAAAAGCCTAGGTTGATATTTTTTACGTCTTATCAACCCTTTGTAGGTTATTTGAAGCCAGAAATATTGTTTTAGATTGTAAGATTTTTTTTTAGAGATAATAATGATTTGTTGATAAAAGTTCTACTAATTAACCCAGTGCTGGGGGAGAAGATGTGGATTGATCCCTTTCCTATGTGTAAGTGAATATAACGAACACAACTGGCATTCGATCTCAGCTCTCCGAATTCCATTTCAGAGCTGTTATCCATCAGACCATCCCTACATCCACAGTGACTAGACTCAACGTTGTTTCACTTCGATGAATGTAGGACAACCGGTATTTCAACATGATACGGCCGTAAGCCAAAAGGTCTGGAAAAAAATAAGCGTGAAAATAGAAAGAATTCTACTTTGATATATTAAAAAAAATGAAATGCGGGAGAGAAAAACGCGGGAGAGAAAAACGCGGGAAAGAGAAAGGCGGGAAAGAGATATAAGTCACTTTAAAATATAATAACGCGAGGAAAAGAGAATGAATAGAGTTTTGTAGCTGTAACTCGAGTGGCAGACGAAGAATTACATTAACAATGAAAAAAGCATTCTGGTTTCAGAACGTACATTGGCAGGTCACTATGCTATTGAATAGGATACTTTCATTCCTCTCCGTAAATTGTTTTTGGCACAATTGCAGAGACTCTTCTAGGAATGGCTGGGAAATCGATCAGTGAGATGATATTAGCTAGGTGGTAATGTGGGCCAAGACACTCACTTTCAATGAAAAGAATAAAATAAAAGCTAAAAATCAGTATAATAATTCTCAGAATAGCTAACGGCCACATGTAATATTTCCCTTAAGAATGACTCTTGTGAAGCGATATTTCTATTGGGATTGTTCTTTGCCTTCTAATAGTGTGTTGAAAAAAGAGCTGAGTAATAGAAAAATAAAAGTCAAAATCATATGCTTTTTACAACTATCGCAGTACTTTGCTAAGCATTCGTTCTTAAGCTACAAAGAATAACTCTTGCAAAAGAGATCAGCACAACGTGACGGGAATACAGAAAAAAAACCCGGAAAATACGAATCGGGTATAGTCATGGGCTTGAGAATAAACTACATGAGGTAGCAAGGTCTGTAATTGATAGATTGGAGGTTTTTAGAAACACATCTTAATTGCTGTTGTTCGCAAGTCCATCTTGACCCTTGGTGCTAGCAACTGTTGGCGTCCAATCTAACAAATAGACAAATAGTGAAACCTCAAAACGGAAAGAAAATATTACGAAAAGTTTCATTTTTATATTAAGAAAAAAATACCAACGATACGTAATACCTATTTATACTAAAATTACCAACAATATATCAGTCAAAATAAAATGACTCTTTCACGACAGTAATCCATATAATAGCCTAAAAGTTTTTTTTTTAAAAGAAATCAAATTGTATTCCAAATTATAACTTCAACAAAACTACAACATAAAACGCTGATATTACTGCCTCTAGTAATTATGTCTACACACACACGTATATGCATACAAGCTGAGTATCATCGACCATGTATCCAACTGTGAAAGCAGAATGACATATATTATAATTTTATTCCTTCAGCGCTCGGCAGAAAGTTGAATTTCAACATTTAAGGTGTTGATAAAAAAACAAAAACAAACAAAAAACAGGTAATTGAATCGATGTTTACTTTTTTTATACAAACAAATGTTTTTTTTTACGCTGTTGGCTGTCCAAATCAAGATCCAAGAGTCTAGACGGTTAGTGAATGAGTTTTTTTTTTCAGGCGTAAGAGGAGGGTGTTAAGAATTGTAGTTTATGAGGATATATAGGATATACAACGTTTGACTTTGAATTTGTAGCGGTTAAATGTGTAGGGATCGAGAAATAATAGATTCCAGTTGCTGTTTCGCAAAGCAACGGCTCTTGCAAAGAATCTATCCGAAGGTTTTCTTACTAATAGAAGAGGAATAGTTCATGCCTCTGTTAATGGCAAGGCCGGTTGCGACGGAGCTTTTTATCACTACTGTTAACGGTACCGACTCCCTTCGGACAAAGAGATGACGTTTAGCGTGCTGTCTCTGCAGTAAAAAATAATTAAATTGCCGCCCTTACTCATCGGAGCCGGTGCGAACTGCTTGACGTTTGGTTTTGCTGATTTTATAACCTAACTTTGTTCTGGCACAAGGCCGAAATTATAGGGAACCCAATGGGTATCGAACTTAGTATTCAGTTGTAACTGTTCTAGTGAGACAGAATTGTTGATCACGTCGGGATACCAAGGGGCGTTTGGATACGAAGAAATAGTCTACTTGCTTCCCAATGAAATGGGACGGTGAACTGAGCGGTGTTGGCTATGCTGTTAGGCCCCGTAAAAGCAGGCAAATTTTCCCGGAATGCAGCAGTCTGTTTTTCGAGAGTTTTCCCTGTTGACCGTATAACGGGTGGATTGTTTCTACAAGTGGCTTTTGACACTGTTGTTTCGTCATTTGACCGTCCCGGTCTTTGTCCTTGTTTTTTGGTTTGTTTGTTTTATTGGCAGGGGTGTTCTGACGAGTTTTTTGTTAGTTTGTTTTTTTCTGAATACTAATTCGCATCTGTCATGGTGTAGTCCCAATGATTATGGTCGATCCTCCCCACCAGCAGGCAATTTGATCATCTAGAGGCCCAGCAAAAAAGGGCCTGCACATTATACTGCATTGCTGATGATGAATTTGGTATCAGTAGTGGAATAATGAAGGAGGGCCTCAAGAGCCTCCAAATTGGAACAAAGATAATCACAAGAAGATCAAATGCCATGTGGGATATCCTACTCGCAAACAGAAAAAGGTGAAACATTTGGCAGAGAACGGACTCTCTTGGTCATCAGTCGTTGAGGATTGTCTTTTGGAGCCATAGGATCAACAATAGATGATTCTGTGGCGACACGGAGCACCTGTCTAAGGCGTGCCCCGCTAACTGCAATCAACATGGAGCCAGTAGGGCCAGAGAAGTCCGATTAGGTCTCCGATGTCTCTAGTGAGTGGAAGAAGGT
This sequence comes from Acanthosepion lycidas, assembly GCA_963932145.1. Lineage (NCBI taxonomy): Eukaryota > Metazoa > Mollusca > Cephalopoda > Sepiida > Sepiidae > Acanthosepion > Acanthosepion lycidas. The sequence goes on along the minus strand of OZ010598.1, from coordinate 36,059,410 downwards.
TGGCAGAAGGAGATCCAAGGTTGCAACCACTCATCCCCAGTGAGATGGTCCACAGGCCAAGCAGCAGTAACAACAACAGCAGCCTCAGCGGCAACAGAAACAGCGTCAGCAGGAGTAGCTGAAGCAACAGCAGTTCAAGCAGCAGTAGACGAAGCAGAAGCAGCAGCATCAACAACAGAAGCAGCAAGAGCATCAACAACAGTAATAACAGAAACAAAACAATCGCAACATACTGAGCACCGGAAGAGGAGCAGCCGGAAGAAGAGCGGGCGGAAGAGGAGCAGCCTTTGCCGTAATAAGACTAGCATATGGAGGTGGAGGGTATGCCCCCACCTCGGTCCTGTTCTTTGAAAAGGAGGAAAGTGCATGAGAAGAATGATAAGTATGAAAAAGATCAGGCTAACGAAGGCTCTTTTGAGGACTGTTTAAATTCACCCTCAGAAACTTTAGTAAATCTCCTGTGGCAATTCGGAAGTCTTGCGGCAGGATGAGTCTGGGATTTCACCGTTTCAACAAAAGAACCTTTTCCAAGCTCAGTATGTCACAGTTGGAGTCTCCTCAGCACCGAAAACTAGCAAATAATTATTCTGGAAGGGTCCCGGAGTTGCCTGATCCCACGTTTGTAGGGCCTTAAAATTAACATTCCGTTGGCATCTTGTCCGGCCATTATGTGCCTCAGAAATGAATATCAAGCTGGAATGCGATAGTCTTGAGGGATCGCATTAAAGATATCCGCCTGCCACGTGACCTCTTGCCTTTTGGTGTGGATGTAAATGTTTCTGAGTTCCAGGAGACGCACTTTGTTTGCAATGTCGATGCACGTGTGTTGTCTAGCAACTTTGTTTTATATTCAGCATAGATTGCCCGGATGGACAAAGGTATCTCATGCTGGTTAAACTTGCCCGCGAGAGTGGACCTTTTCCCTCTCAATTCGGGGCATTGACCGTTGATCATGACCAGTATTGCGGGCCTTTGTGGTTGATGCGCCCAAGGATCAAATGGAACATTTTTCGTTCAGTTTTGGCCGTTCCAAGGGGATCCTGCATACACGGTCTTCATCGTGGACTGGAATACCATCCTGAACACCAAGTTTGATAGGGTGGGATATTAGATAGGTCGCCTGATCTTAGATTGGTCGATCTGTTCTTATCGATAGATACCTGGTCGATCACCTTAGGTGGAATATGTGGACCTGTGCTCGTAATTGACTGACTACACAAACGGTCAGCTACCTGAATAGAATCTTAGGAACGATGTAGATCTGCAAGATTGTCTCACGTTCCACAGGTTAGGTTTGTTTGTGCCCCGATGTAATTAGACTCTAGGCCTAGAATGGTTGGACACTGAAAAGACAGGATGGACTTCTGGCAGCAGCTGACTACTTTAGTGCAGCTAGAGTAAGTAGGAGCGGTTAGTGAGAATAAATGTCGGGAGAAGCTACAGGATAGGATTAAGTCTTTGACCACCGAATATAGACAACGGCTCGCCCTAGGCAAAGAATGAGAAAGGAAAATCTGTACTGGGTGTGGGCTGGGGGTTCCCACAGAGAAAGGTTTAGCTAGGCTGGTCCTGGAGCAATCGGCTATCGAGTGGTACCAGGGTCGAGTAGTTAGACATTGGTTAAACAAGATGTCTACCGAAGTCGAGAAAATAGAATTGCACAAGGAGAAAATACATCGAGGTTCCGATAGCTACATTCGGTAGGCCAACATCCCGAATGAGTGTAGCCTACGCGCGATAGATGACATATGCTTGGTGTTTCGACAGCATTTCCAGAGCCAATTTATCAAGGAGCCTGGTCTCTGCGACAAAGAATTTTGCGGCTATATACTCGACCTTCCAAAATTGTCAACTCAAGCAGCTGGTTGCAAGGGGACTACTCTCTGCAAGTAACTTTGGAAGCCGATCAAGCGCTTTTCACTTGCCGGCGGAGTCAAGCCAAAGGTCTGCAGAACCGTCTGTGTCCAGCGTCTATGTCATGAGTGGTTGGAAATGCTACAATTGGTGAGTTATCAACACGTTGATTTTTCTACGCCGTGCGTTGGCAGAAGATTCGTTGCGGGCAAAGTGTGTTATAGAAGTCTTCCCTGGCCGTAAGCCCCAGAATAAATCTGAATTCTTTACTGAGTATCGAAACGCCTTGCTTACCTCTACTCGGTTCAGTGATTTTTCACGGCCTTGGAGGTTACTGTATCGGAACCAACGGATGGTGGCGCACCACACCCACTGTGTGGAGCTCGGCTTTCCAGCGATCAAGTTTTCTGGTCCTGGTCACTAGCAGTAAATTACCTCAGCAACCCTGAGTTTTTCGCTTACCTGGAGATTGATCCGCAACCTTTCAATTTTCAGAACGGGCTCTGCTGATATAAGGGATTGTAACCGACGGGATACTAGTGTAAAGAAACGGTTACTTACGCCTTCTTCCACTGTCATCAGGTCCGCCTGTTCTGAAATAATGTCAAGTTGACAGCTCGTATCAATCCCGAACATCTCAAGATTCCCATCCTCCCTAGTTTTTTTTTTCCCTTTTTATATTGACAGGATCAGCCTTTGACCTCCCCAATCTGCAATTTATTTTTGTCTATCCTTCACCTCTAGTGAGTAAGCTGCTTGATTCTACGTATCGATAGAATACGGCGTACGCTCTTATTTTCCTATGGGGTGGACGGTTTCTACTAACATACTTTGTTTTAGTTTGAGTGTTTTATTGTACTTTATTTTCGTTATTGGGTTCATCTCATTCCCCCATCCTCATTTCATGTGATATAATCTTATAGGTTTTTGTATTTGGGTGTTTTATCCTCAATTTCTCTACTGATCTGATTTTATTCCGAGGTCATTGCACATGCGAAAATCGAATGGAAACAATATTTCCTACGACCAATAAAATATAGTAAAGTGTCATACGTGATGCGGACTAGGCAGAAGATTATCCCCGCAGTAGGTAACCGTTTGTTTCTGCGGTAGAGATATCGTCACCCAATGCTATAGAATCCAGTCTGTCTCGCTGTTCGCGTGGGAGAGGAGAATTGGGTTCATAGCTTTCCCCAATGTTATTTGTGCGTGAGTGAATGTAATGAACACGAGCTGAATTCGAACTCGGCTCTCCGATTTCATTCCATTCCGATATCCACTACACCACAACACACACCCCTTTATTAAGTACGACAAAAAGTCGGCTTTTTCATGATTTAAGGGAAAAAAATATCACAATTTTATTTTATTTCTCCTGAAATTCATGCTTACACCTAAAGCATACTTTTAATTGCTGTAGCCACGATGCTTTGATCCTAACCAAACCTATTTTGCTAACAACAATAATAGAGCTATCGTCCGGTTCACACTCCTCTCCAGTTTTTTGAACTGGGTAGAGGTTCATTCCTTGTTTTCTGTTTGGCGTTAGGTTCCCGGTTCCTTCTAATTCCCAGTAGCCCCATTCACGTAAGTGGCAATATCGCCTTACTGGGGTGAATTGATTTTTTTAAAATGTAGAGATTAATGTATCTGTTAATTGGGTACAAAAATGTTTTCCATTGGCTGTGTCATATATGCAATTATCTATTAAAATGTTTATCAGATAATTGCATATATGATACAAGTGTTTTTCTGTATTTAATAAACCATGCTTTTCATGTAACCTGTTAAACAAATATTTTTAAACGAATATATTCAGAAAGTACATAGTATCTATAGTACTTACACAATAGCAATAGATAGGTTTTCTTATCGCCCTGTTCACACTCCTCCTAGTTGTTTTTTCACTGGAGTAGAGTTTTATCTCCTGTTTCCTCTCTAGGAATGGGTCTCCGGTTCTTTCTAAAAAACCCCTCCAAATTTCTACTTTTAACGTCTCCACCTAAACACTGAAATTTTATTTACTATTTATTATTATTTCCACAATAGATGTAAATAGTTTCACCTATCTTCGGTTTGCTCCCCCTCACCGGACTTTTGAACGGGGGTAGATCTCTATCCCTTGTTTTCTCTTTAGCATTGGGTTTCCGGTTCCGTCTCAAGTCTTTTTTCATTCTCTTTCACTTCCAACGGTCTTTTGTGTCTTCGTGGTTGATTTAGTTTGCTTGGGGTGAATTAAGATTATATATTATTATAGATTATGAAGATTGTAAGATGAGAAAGATTTAATATTTTTACATGTTTGATTAAAAATCAAATCACTGTAACCTTTGGCATTTGTCGCAGACATCAGGTGGTGGCAGTATTATTCTAATTCGTAGATTAATTACTTTGCCGACTCACCAAAGCAAGGTATAAAATATGTGGCATATTTTGTAATAATGAAAAATAATACCTAGAGCCCCAAAAGAAGAAAGAAAGATAGACGGACAAACAAGAACAAAGAAGAAATGAAAAAAGAAGGAAAAAATAGTGGATAAGTGAAAGAAACAAGACAAGAAATTAAAAATGAAAGAAAGAAAGCTCACAGTTGGCTAAATATTAGAAGGAAAACTTTGAGACTGGAAGAAATACAAAGATAAAATTGCACAATGATATCTGATGCTTAAAGGAAAAAGAAAAAAAAATCTCCATAATTTTTTTTTTCAAAGATAAGCGTTTCTATTGAAAAACGTAATCCGTATAAAAACTCATATTTTTTTTTTTTTTTTTTTAATTTGATATTGCCCCTCAGTTCAATGAAATTTCCAGACCGGCAGAATATTTCTTTTTTTTTTTCTTTTTTTTTTTTTTTTTTTACTTGTCTTACCTCTACAAGGTCGTGTTAAATTTTAAATGAGACAGCGCAGGGAAGTATGAGAGTAGAAAAAAAAATAACGAAAAACAAGCAAAACAAAAACGACTGACTTTAACAGAAAAGATTTTTAAAAAAAAAAATGTCAGCGAACATTAATTCCAGTGTCAAACTGGCAATTACTGAATTGAAATATACTCCTTTTCTTTCTCTCTTTCTCTATTAAAATGAAGATAAGTTTCATCGCTTTCCTTTTTTTTCCCTGTTCTCTCTTTGACATTCTTTCTTCTCGGCAAGGTTTTCCCACACATTGTCTTTCATTTTCTCTTTCAGTTCTCAATATTGACTCAGTTTATAGTAAAAACGGAAGAACACCAAATAAAAGCAATTTCAGGACGTTGATTATCACGACTCTCAACAATATCACGTCCAACGCTTTTAGCCACTAAGTCATATATATATATATATATATATATATATATATATATATATATATATATATATATATATATATATATATATATATATATATATGTGTGTGTGTGTGTGTGAAAATATTGTAGAAAATAGGAAAGAAACTGGTTTGGTAAATAATCCAAAGTTCCTTAGTATTTTTGTAATTATTTTTAAAAAATAGTGCTCGATACGAAAGTAGAGCATAAATATAATTATTTATTTAAAAATATGATTCCAACTCGCGAGTTGGAATCATATTTTTAAATAAATAATTATATATATATATATATATATGATGCTCCTCAGGTTTTGAATTCAGAGTTGTCCTTCTCCTAGACCAGTTGCCATCCAAGGCTATACTACCCAGTCTGTCCTGCTATTTTACCCATAGCTGGATGGAGAAGAAGAGAATTCATATCTTTCCCAAGGGTATTAGCACGTAAGTGAATGTAATGGATCCGACTGGAATTCGAACTCGGCTCTGCGATTCCTCAATCCAAGCCACTATCCATTACACCACCGTGCCTCCACTTTTGCACCAGGTCTCTGTATTTGTTCCTTCAAAAAGTGTGGATGGTCCTGCACGAAGCCTTCACCACTACAATCAAATTTCATCTGCCGGTGTCGGTTTCCTGGAAACTGATTTGCTTGACTCTCATACGTCGAATTCGACAAGAGAGTCGACCATATCTTTATATATATATATATATATATATATATATATATATATATATATATATATATATATATATATATATATATATATATATATATATATATATATGGAGAGAGAGAGGGGGAGAGATTAGAGAAAGATAGCGAAATCAAAGATAGTATGTAGCCAAAAACGAAGACCGTCAGTAGGATATTGAGAGAAAAGACATTTAAGGCAAATTGTCTTTGCAATAAATTCCTTTGTATAAAAAATAGAGCCTTAATAGGATTAACTTAAGGAATGGTTTGTCACTTAGCTGATTGATGCTACCTCTAACATCCCAATTCCAGTTTCGTAGGCTGACCCGTCCGTTCACTCTTCAGTGGGGTATCAGCAATTTACTGCTTAATTTTTCCCTTTTTTTTTTTCATTTTTATACATTTATCATTGGTCTAATTATTTTCTGTATTTTTGTATCCGTGTGTGCACATGCGCTCAAGCATCCATGCACCCATCTCTGCGGATGTGTTTTCGCGCACGAGTCACCTTATGCGAGGATGTGTGTACGCTTAAGGGGTGATGATAATTTGTTTTTTGTCTCAAACTGTGCTGACCCCAAATGCAGATTCTGTGAGAAATAGCCAGAAACAATTGACCATCTTTTATCAGGTTTTACAGTGTTAATAAATATAAAACTTGACATGATAGACTAGGCTAATATCTGTACTGAAAACTCTGTTGCTTTTGAGAAAAGGAATTTGTATGAAGAGCGCCCCGACCCGGTTACAGAGATAGGAGCTGTAACTGTTTTATGGGATTTTAGAATACAGACAGACCGAACAATCATAGCTAATCTTCCAGGGATCGTGATACAAGACCACAGCATCAGAATATGATTTGTTATTGATATGGGAGTCCCTGCAGATTGTAATGTGTCTTCGAAGATCTTCAAAATATCAAAATGCAATGTTCTTGAAAAGGAAATCTGAAAAAAAATATGGCACATGAAGACATTAATAATTCCATTATGGATTGGAGCCTTGGATCCATTGGAAAATGTTCCGATACAAGAAATGCAAAGCAAAATTGTACTCATAAGTACGTTCATATATTACGAAGAGGTTTCTCTATGTAAAATGTGTGTGATCTTAGTACTTTGTATATATGAAAATGATCATAGGAAAATGTCATGAAACCATCTCTGAATTTATGTCTCCGGTTGGGACCCGGAAGGAAATGTGTATACAACACATATAAAAAGAAACAATACTAATAATATTATTATTAATAACTAGCAGCATGGCCCAGCGTTGCCCGTGCATGATTCAAAAATCGTACGACTCATACAGCAATCGCTATCCCTTGATTTAAAATATTTTTGCCCTTCCTTTTCTTTAAAGGAGTACCCTTTGCCGTGCTGATGTTGCTACATGCCTTATTTCTTGCCTATCTCACACTGCAATTTTTTCTAAGCTCTATACTAAACATTAAATCGACTACGAAAAAAGAACTAAACAAAATGAATACAAAACGATCAGCTTTAAAAAAAGGACTCGTAACTGGAAAAACCAAATGAAAAAAAGAATGTTAAGAACAAATACTTTTTCGCACCCAGCCCAGTTCTGCGGAATCAGAATCAACGTTGAGTTTAAGCAAGGGAATGAGTCAATTGGAGTAAAGTGTCATGCAGATTTAAATTTTTCCCACTTGTGACGAATGCAGCTATCGATTTTTTTGCATGCTAGTTAACATTCGTGTCAGTCAGCTGTTGGCTCTCACGCTGGCCAATATAATCTTCCTGCCTATTCGAGGTAGACAGCTATAGGGTCTCACTCTGGCCAGTACAAACTACATGAAAACTGCCGTAGAAGCATGAAAACATCGATAATTTCCACTATCGATGGGAGTTGGGAAATGCAAAGACGGTCTTGGCTTTCCCGCTAAGTTGGAGCATGTGCTTGCAAATTCTGGTGCAAATCCATCAAAAATTGCGCCCGTGCATTTGTTACACACACACACACACACGCATCTTTTTTTAGATAGAGATAATAAATACCTTTCGTGCTTTTACTATTAAATATTGTTATTAATGAAAACGCATTTTATTTTGTCCGAGACTCGAATAACTATTGACAGTGAAGCTTTATTTTTCTACTAATGTTCACTCAGTCTTGTTTTTTCATGTTTCCTGTCCCTTCAGAACGTTAATGACTCTCCAAAATTTCCTGTTCTTTGTAACACTTAATAATTTTTGTATTTTTTGTTATCACTCCTAAAACTTGTACCACCATTGATTTACTGAAGTTCGGTAAATAGCTTTTTCATCCTGTGGTTATAAAATTTCGTCATTATGTACCCTATAAATTACAACTGTCTCTTCCTGATGTTTAGTATCAGTGCCATTTTTGTTTCTGTTTCCTATAAAACATCACCGTTGCTTACACATTCGTTCCATGGTAATGTCAGCAGCCTTCTGCACACCCACATTTATTTTGTTTCAAGTCTCTATCTTCATTTTGTGAAAAAATTGTCAAGTATTCATTATCATGTTACATCTCAGTTTAGTACTCTCTTCTTTGTCATCCAATGCAAAATACGAAAGTCACTGAAGGTAGACGGATATAGTGTGGTGTTATATCGGAATAAGTGAAGGCAAGATGCGGGTATTCATAAGGTTATGTCGGAAAGATAACTGTTAGCCGTTGTTTTGAAGAGGGCAATTCACAGTTCTTTAAAAGAAGATGTCCAGATGCAAGTTCCTCTTTACTAATGGAATACAAAGGGAATGATAATGATTCTACCTTGTGTACATAGCTTGGCAGTTCCTAGTTGCAAATTTCAGGGTCGTTGGAACTAAGGAATGTAACATGAAAGAACACTTGCCATGGTAATAGCCATTATACAATATCGAAAGTCCTGAGTAGTTTCATATGCAGGAAAGTGGTTGTCGGATAGAATAATTAATCACCCACAAGACCGCGCAGGCACTTTTGAACTCTGTCAAAACAAGTCAGTGAGGACTGGTTAGCTCTTGTCCTGATATGGCATGACTATTTCATTTTTGATCTGATCCGGCTCTTGTAAAGCAAAGGGTCTCAAATACTTACAGAAGCAGTACAAAAACCAACGGCGTTTCATCCGGCATCTTTAGCTATGGAACGTGTATACGAGTCGCGTTAAGGTCTTCGGAGGGTTTGAGTCCTAATAAAGGTTCGAGACTAGAATGAGGATATGATGTGGAAACCTTATCCATTTGTGTTCCTTTTTTTTATCCTTATTCAACTACTAAATCTTGTTAGTAAATAACGGGTATTAACATTTGACCAACACTCGTACAACTCTTATCAGTATAAATTATAAAGTTTGAATAGAAAGTAGACATTCTTATGGACTAGTTTTAGAAACCTTATACCTTTGTGGTCATTTTGGTGTGATTTGTATGCCTCCTGCATTAAATCTGTTTTCACTAAAGAAGATCGGAATTACATTTTAAACGATTCTCATAAATTGCAAAATTGATATCTTCGCGCCAATACCTTCTCTCAAGGAAGAAATAATTAGATTTTGCTGTCGGAGAAAGTGAATAAGTTTTGGCTAGCGTGTAGAGTATTAGATGTATCAGTAATTTATACAGATAATTAAACGTCAAGTTGAAATCTTGCTTTCGTAACCGGGTTTAAATTCTATTTACATTAATATAAAACTGGATTTCTTGCTTACTTCTGTACTCGAAAATCAATACAGTTTACTCAGCAATTAATTTCCCGACAGAAATTGCATCTTTGGAAATATTTGTCAATTAAAATTTGACCGTAACCAACATAGGTTACTCAGATATTAAGTTAGATAATGATTTCACAAACAATATTAATTCCTCGATAATTTGAGTGTAAATTTCTGGAATTAAGAGTTATCTTTACACTATTATCCTCATCTTTATTGTTGTTATCCCAAAGTTTCGGCCGTTGAACTCTCCGCCCTTCGTCAGGTTTATAAAAAACCTGGGTGGCTAGGGATATCATTTAGTTCGCATTTATAGTACTACAGAAAAAATGGTTGAAATTTCAGGAGTAAATAATGAGTACAGACGACTTGGAAAATTTGATACTCACAGGACACGAAACGTAAATAACGTCTATATGTAAATAGTTGGTATAACAGGAATTAGGAGAGATAACAAAAATATAAAATTTACTATGATCTACAAGGGAAAGGAAATTGTGGACAGCCATGATCACTTACAAGAGAATTATCCCATAGAAGAGGAAGGAAGAGCTTTTATATGGTTAACAGAACAGAGCTTAGGAAAGATAATACAAAAGACAGATTTTACTAATAGTCACAAAGGCCTGGAAATTGTGGAGAGCCATCCTCGCCCACGTCCTGAAAAGAAGTGACACATGGTAAAATATCAAAATAAAATATTTCATTAATAAACTAATCTATTTTTCTGCTTATCTTAACTGTTTTGATTTTGATCAAATCTATGGCGGCATTCATTTTGCTTCTCTTCTCATATTAAAAATGTTTTTCGTTTCATTTTTCATTCTACGCGTTTATGAAAAGTAATTTTTTATTATTCTTCGTATTTTTCCAATGAAATATGACCCAGTTCACGTGTTGATACGTCGTATCTCCTTGCAGATTGACCACAAATTCACGATTGGATTTAAATCAGGAGTGTTTCCGGTCCAATCTATAGTACATTGATTTGCTCACTGGTAAGTATTGCCAGTCGGTTCATGCAGTGTTACAATTTTCGTACCCTTCCCTGGAGTAACGTCCATCGCAGACAATGGCCGTAAGACAACTGATTGACAGTCGAGACAGTAGTGTTTGGACGTGATTCACGGAAGATGAAATATTTTTCATGGCCAAATAAATTTCATAATACAGCCCGAAAATAAATTCGTATTACCGCACATCACTAAAAATTACCTAAACTGAGGAAAAATAGAAATCAATTATACTCTGTCGCTCCACTGGGTCTAAAACTGACCGTATAATGATTGAAAGGAATCTAAAGCCATTTTTTAAATTAATTTGCACGAGGGTGTATAATCTCCATTAAATATTTCCATCATTTGGGACATTGTATATACTAATATTATATATTATTTCTCTTGTATTTCATTCTTGTGACACATGGCTTATATATAAAATAAATAAATATCAATGCTCGATTTGCGTAATATAACCATACACCACTAAATAAACTACTCTAAATGTTTCTAATATACAAATCTATTATCATTTGAATTGTTATATTAGTTTGAGTCATGACTAATTTTGATTTTTGCCTATCAAGTGTATTCTAAAAGCAATACTGCACGATCATATTTTGTTTAATTCTATTATCACATTTATTCCCAATAATTTGCTGTCATATATAAGCAAAGCTCTTCTATATATTTCGTGTAAAACGCCGCAGGTTTTGATGTGAAGATTTCTCGACTTACTCGTGAATCTTATTTTCATTAGAGAAAGCATTCCCGCTCAAATTATTTTGTAGACGATCAAAGAAAACTGATGTTAATGTAATATGAGGTTTACATAGGTCAGATAGGACAATGGACTTCTTTTTGATCGAGTTCACCCCAAGTATGGCAGTAAAGCCACTGAGATACAAGGGCTAGCTGGGTGTGGAAGAATTAGGAAAGAGAAAAACCACGAAGGAGCGAGTAGAGAGGAAGTGTAATGAGTAGATAGCGATTGACATTGAATTTAATTTGTTTACAGTTTAAAGATGGCTTGGAAAGTATGGACCCTAAAGGGAGTTCCACAAGCGAGAATTGCAAGAAAAAGAAACTGTTAGCATAGAACTTACAATTATATCTAACCAACGCTTCTGTATATCGATGAGGCATCCTCGCCAGTCTAGTAGTGATCTTATATTCATAAAGTCTATGTACCACAGCGAAGAACTAATCCAAAAAATGACTATGAAACTATTAGCTTGGTGCAAAAATAATGACGTAATAATGTAGTTTTTTGACGTATTTTTAACGTCAAAAAACGACATTATTACGTCATTATTTTTGCACCAACCTAATATTTATACAAAGACAAAGGGAAGCAACTCTGAGACGGAAGCCTACTGCAAGATAAGAAGCAATGATATTACTGATTCTCCTTTGGATTTTATCAAGGAGCTCTAGATAAATAGCAGGAGCACCGGACCATATGTGACAATAAAATTCTACCTATGGCCGAATGTTAGACATATATATATATATATATATATATATATATATATATATATATATATATATATATATATAAAAGATAGATTGGGAAGAGAAAACATGTCTTTCACGTCACAGTGAACAAACTTTCTTAGCAGTTGATTCTTCTACTTAATGTCAGCCGAGTCACTCTCCTGGAGGTTAGAATTAGCGATGCTGATAGAAGACAAAGAGAGATATATCAGATGATTAATGGAGAGCAGTTAAATTTTGGAGAATTTACTGGATATGAAAGAATTAAAACAAGAGAAAAACAACTAAGAAGCGACTATAGAAGAAGATTAACAGTAGATATCGAATAATATTGCATTTAATTTTTTTGAAGATTAAAGTTGGCTGGAAAGCTTGGAGCCAGAAGAGAGTTCCACAAATAAGATGTGCGAGAAAACAAATTATCATCATAGAGTTTACAGTTACATCTAGCCAGCTTAACTGTATACCGATGAGACCGCATCGCCAGTCAAGCACTGAGATTATATACATAAAGTCTAGGTACCATATCGAAGAGCTAATCCGAGCAATTAATTTATAGAAAAGACACAGGGAACCAACTTTACGACGGTGGGAAGTGGTTGAAACCGAGACACCAGATTACGACCAATGATATTCCTGATTTATATATAGAAGTAGCACCATTTTTCCTTTGTGTCAATCTTACAGCATGGTGCCTTGAATTGTCAAGGAGGAAATTGGTTCCTTGAATTGTCAAGGGGGAGAATGGTTCCTTGCATTTTCAGGAAGGAGAATGCTGCCTTGAATTGTCAGGGAGAAGAATGGTCCCTTGAATTGTCAGGGAGAAAAATGGTGCCTTGCATTTTCAGGTAGGAGAATGGTGCCTTGCATTTTCAGGGATGAGAATGGTGTCTTGAATTGTCGGGAAGGAGAATGGTGCCTTGCATTTTCAGGGAAGGAGAATGGTGTCTTGAATTGTCAGGGAGGAGAATAGCCTTTTCTCCTATTGTCGAGTGTGTGGGCTTTTCAACCAAACATTTATGGATACGTTGTTGCTACTTGATGCGCTCGAATATAAAATTTTAATTTTATATACTTACAAAAAAAAAAAGAAAAAAAAAGAAAAGAAAAAACAAAAAAAACCCATAATTATCAAAGTACATAGACTCCATTGTTTTTAACAATTGTTTCCCATCTTTCTACACATTTCTTGATGGCATTTTCATAGAAATTTCTTGGTTTTTTGTTTTATGTTTTTGTTGGAAGAAGATTATGAGATAGTTTTCGACTGATTGTACAGAGTAAAATTTTTAGCCATTACTATTCTCATCTAGAGGACGGAGCAAATGAACATCTCAAGCAGCCAAATCAGAAGAATTAAATGGCGTGCTTGTTGTCTTCTTTGCAGCATACGGTCTTGTATTGTTCTGGGGTGAAAATGACACCATTTCTAGTTGCTAAAATCGCTTGTTTTTCTTGTATAATCGCATTGAGATTAGGGAATTGGTCGCAATATCTGCTTGCAGATATTTTTGCATCTGTTGGAAGAAGCTCAAGTTGAATTAGCTCTCTGCTATGCCACCACATGGACAGCAACACCGTCATTGGATGCAAGCCAACTTTAACTACGGTCTATGCACATTTATAAACTCCCTTTCCAACACCTTTTGCGTCGAATGTTATCATAAACGATTCATTTCACATCCCTTGTGACTATTCTGTCCATTAACGGTTCGTTTTCGTGGCGTCAATGCAAAGAAATCGACGCAGAACTTTGTTCTATTCCGTAATAGGATGTGGCACCCATGTGTCTAATTCGGAAACGAACCCTCGTCTCTTCAAATCGTGAAAGGCAGTTTGGATATCTATTTTCAAATATTTAGGAAACTCTTCCGTTGAAATCTTCAGTTTATTCTCCAAGATGGCAAATAGGGCATCTTCATCGGCATCAGAAGTGTCCGCCGGGTTGATCGTTGAGATTACCCTGATAAAACACATTTTGACCATCCGGAGAGTTGGAGCATGATGCAGATAAACCTTCCGAATGATTTTTTTTTGATATTCTGACGTTTACTCCCTTGTGAAATTCATAGAGCATATGGCAAAAGTAATTTTTTCAACCTATCTCTTTAAGGTATCAGTTTTGGACGAAACGTCAACATTAAGAAAACGATGCAAAGATTCAATCAGGGACACCCCAGAAATTAGCCCCAAAACAAACGTCTGTGCTAAGCTGCGGTCATTAACCGCGTCTTGCTGCATGTCACACATTTCTTTTTTTGAAAGGAAATGACTGTTAAACTTTATGGAAAAAAAAATAATGCATTTCAATGATCTTGTAGATGTCACCTCCATCTTTAGCCTTCTCTTTCTATATTTTGGATGGGAGTCATTAACCTGCTCAAATTTAACTTTAAATCAAAGGTAAAAAAGATTTCTGTGTGTGGAGGGTCGTGCCCCACGAGGAAGCCCTTTGATCCAAATGAAATATGCTTATCCAAGTACCCTAGGTAAAGTAGTTTCAGAATGTATATGGTTATGGGGGTCTATCTCCAAAACTCTAGGAGTTCGAAAAAAAAAACCCCAAAAACCCCAGTCAGACAAATACTACAACTTTTTATATATATATATATATATATATATATATATATATATATATTACAGAAGTACGTAGGTTTAGGCTTTAAAAAAGCTGTATTCAACTGAGAATACAAGGTTTGCGTATTCTGTCCTTTTATAGTCCCAGTAAACAGAAATAGCTCTCGCAAAGAAGAGAATAGCAAACAGGGGAGTCCACACTTGATTATTCATAACAATATATATAGATAAAAATCGGGCACGAACTTTTGCAATCATATAGTCAAAATATTTATTTCGGTTTGCACACTATATAAATATGTTGCCTTATTCTGAAATTATAAAAATTTAATTTTTTCTTTAATATTATTCTGCATATCAAATTAAAAAAAAGTGATTTGTTTTCTCTATTCTTAAGGCCAACTGATTAGATCTCCCATTAAATGTACTTCTTTTGTATGCCAAGTTCAGCATTTGAAACATATCTAAGCGAGATTATTTCCAAAGCAGGAAAACCCCTCCAAAACGGAACTCCTATTTTAAAACATTACAGCGAACCATTTTTCCTTTCATCAGCATGGCTGTGGGCTAATCTCCTGACGTGCAAACCAATGCGCTTTCTGGAGTGGAATGATTGCATTGAACCAAAAGAGAGGACTGTTGCTCGGAAATTCAGTTCAGTGTGCCGTACCAGATATTAATTTTCTCATCAGCATCCATTTTTTGATATTATTCTACAATTTCTCTGTGAATTGAGCAGTGATACTGTGTGCGGATTGGTGTTCCTGATATGTAGCACAAGATTTTTGACCAATTCCAAAGAAAGGTGTGTGATATAATTCCTTTCGACTTCTGTTACTTCCACAGCAACATGATATTATTTCTCTCGAATTCTGTCACTTAACGACCATCAAGACATTATTCCTGCACATTTCAATCACTTCCTCGGCAACAAGGCATTATTCCTCACAATTATCACTTCCCAAGCACCATGATATTAAACCTCTGTGACTTCCCCAGCAACATATTATTCTTCACGACTTCAGTCACTGCCACAGCACAATCATATTATTCCTCTCGACAACAACATGACATCATTTTTTGGATTCAGTTACATCGTCAGCACTACGATGTTATACTTTTTGATTTCAGTCACTACCTTAGAAACATTATATTATTTCATTTGACTTCTGTCACTACTCCAAATCCATGGCATTATTTTTCTCGATTCAGTCACATCGCCAGAATAACAACATTATTCTTTTCGACTTCAATGACTTCCCCAGCAACATGACATTATTCCTCTTGACTTCAGTCACTTCCCCAGCACCATGACATTATTTCTCTCGACTTTAGTAACTTCTCCATCACCATGGCATTATTGTCTTCGACTTCAGTCACTTCCTCTGCACCATGACATTATTCCTCCCGACTTCATTCTCTTCCCCAGCCACATGACATTATTCCTCTTGAATTCAGTCACTTCCCCAGCACGATGGCATTATTCCTTCCGACTTCAGTCACTTTCCCAGAACCATGACATTTTTCTCTTCAAATTCAGCCACTTCCCCAGCACCATGACGTTATTCCTCTCATCTTCAATCACTTTCCCAGCACTATGACATTATTCCCCGCGACTTCAGACACTGCCCCACACCATAACATTGTCCCTCTCGACGTCAGTCACTTGACCAGCACCATGACATTATTCTTCTCGACATCAGTGACTTCCCCAGTAACATGGCATTATACCTCTCGACTTCAGTCACTTTCCCAGCACTATGACATTATTCCCCGCGACTTCAGACACTTCCCCCAGGCACCACGACATTGTCCATATCAACGTCAGTCACTTCCCCCAGCACCATGACATTGTCCCTCTGGACTTCTGTCACTTCCCCCAGACACCGTGACATTGTCCCTCTGGACTTCTGTCACTTCCCCCAGGCACCATGACATTGTCCATCTCAACGTCAGTCACTTCCCCCAGCACCATGACATTGTCCCTCTGGACTTCTGTCACTTCCCCCAGGCACCATGACATTGTCTATCTCAACGTCAGACACTACCCTCAGGAACCATGACATTGTCCATCTCAACGTCAGACACTTCCCCCAGCCCCATGACATTGACCCGCTCAACGTCAGACACTTCCCCCAGTACCATGACATTGTCCATCTCAACGTCAGTCACTTCCCCCAGCACCATGACATTATTCCTTGCGACTTCAGACACTTCCCCCAACATCATGACATTGTCCCTCTCGACTTCTGTCACTTCCCCCAGGCACCATGACATTGTCCATCTCAACGTCAGACACTTCCCCCAGCACCATGACATTATCCCTCTCTTCGTCAGACACTTCCCCAGCACCATGAAATTGTCCATCTCAACATCAGACACTTCCCCCAGCACCATGACATTGTTCTATCTCAACGTCAGATACATCCCCCAGCACCATGACATTGTCCCTCTCAACGTCAGACACTTCCCCCAGCACCATGACATTGTCCCTCTCAACGTCAGATACTTCCCCCAGCACCATGACATTGACCCTCTCAACGTCAGACACTTCCCCCAGCACCATGACATTGACCCCCTGTCGACTTCTGTCACTTCCCCCACAAGATATCAGGAATTTCTTCATTCCTTTCTATAAACATTGTCATCGTAATTTTTCTAATGATTTCTTCTCTTTGTTCCATGGACCATGTGAATTTAAGCGCAATATTAAATTGGAAACTCGCTCTCACCATTTTGCCGTTGAAGTAACTACATGTAAGCGTACGTTATATTCTTACTGCTTATTTTTTTTCACTATTTACCTGTGGAACACTCTTTCTTCTATATTTAATTAGCTTAGGCAAATACTATTAAAACACATATATCTTATGCATATTCTCACGTACCATGCGGATTTTTAAACCTAATTTTGTAGTAAATTTTAAGGGGTCAAATCATACGTATAAAATGCTGGTCCTGTCTATACTATTGACCAAAAATATATATTCATTTACTCTAGTGTACAGCTGTATTTAAAATAGACATGGCATTTTACCTTAACTGTTGTAATGACAAAATTACGCCGATGTTTTGACTTTGAATTTGAAAAATCTTTATTCATCTGAGAATACAAGTTTCTCGTTTAGTGTCCTTTTAACGTCCCAATAAACAGAAATCGCACTCTCAATGAGGAGAGTACAAAACAAGGGGAGACCACTCTTGATTATTCGTTACAAATGTATACAGTAATAATACATATAACCTTCCGATAGTAATATCGATTTATAAAATAAAAACCATAGCGAATATGCATCTTTTTTTCATTGTTTACGTTTATATGATGTTTAGCGGTTTCTCGTTCGGTTGTTTATGGCTGTACGCATTTGCGCAACGAGTATAGCGCTACTAACGGTACTATTATTACTTTCTTTTACTTTTTGTACTTATTTATCTAAAATATGGGATAAAGTTATAGAGAAAAAGACGTTAGGTTATTGTAATTTGGTCTCTCCAAAAAGCAACTCCAATGATACAAGAGATACATGATAAAATCATTATTATAACAGAAAATTTGGGATCGCCTAATATGCAGGATCGGGCGTTACACGAGTATATAAGGAAAATTAATTTTAATGGTCGTCTTTTCCAAATTACGAAAAATCCTTCTCAATCCAGGAGGAAATTCCGCCAGAAACTGTCCAAAGTCCATTTCGGAAGAAAAATGAATACAACACGGTGAGGGATCTTCTCTTTTGTCGACGTATTACCATCATTTTTTGTGTTGTATTCAACATGTCATCCCCAACTCTTTCTAGCTTTAGATTAATACCTTTCCCAGAGGTATTAGCATGTCTGTCAGATATGTGCCTTACGTGATACACGCTTAGGCGATCAAGTATCTTTCGATACATGATAGACGAGACAGATTTTTCCCGCAGTAGGTTGCCATTTCATTTTGCGATAGACCAGTTGCCACCCAAGGCTATAGAACCCGGTCTGTCCTGCTAATTATCCATAGCTGTGGGGAGAAGAAGAGGTTTCATACCTTTCCCAGTGGTATTAGCACGTCAGTCAGTCAGTTATGTGACACGGATGATACACGCTTAGGTGATCATATATCTTTCGATACATGACTGACGAGGCAGATTTTTTCCAGCAGTAGGTTGCCAATTCTTTCTGGGGTAGACCAGTTGCTATACAAGGCTTATAGAACACGGGCTGTCGTGCTATTTACCCATAGCTGGTAGGAGAAGAGGATTCATACGTTTCTTGAGTATATTAGCACGTAAGAGATTGTAGCGGATTCAACTGGAATTCGACCTCCAGAAAATTTATCACCTGATGAACAAATTAGTCCAGTCAGCAAACGTTAACTCGGTATTTTGTCCTGTACTACACGAAATTATCCTTCAGCAAGCTTCCAAACCTGGGCGATATTGCCCACCAGTGGGCGATATCAACTGTTGGGTGGGCGATGAACAACTGCAGAGAAAATGACGGGAAACTGACAATTTCCGGGGGTGTTATAGGATTTTGAGTATTACAAAGGAATTTCAACATATGTTACCCGAACAATATTGTCATAAGATATATACAAATAACCTGTATAACCCGACCCCCCTCAAAAACAACAGGCTGAATGTGAATGACTGGACCACATTCCTAGATAAGATCTCCGCAAACAAATATATTGACATTTTCTATATACCGTATTTTCCGGCTTATAAGACGCATTTTTACAACAAAAAAAAATACTTTGAAAAATATGCGTGCGTCTTACAAGACGAAGGTAAGGAAAAGCCCAGGCTCAAATAAGCTTCGACGGTCACCTAATTGGCTTGACTTAAAGGGACGTGGATTCGTATGTTGAGTAATTACACTATAATATTATCTATCTATCTATCTATCTATCTATCTAATTCAGCCTTTTATATGATGTAATCTTAGTACTGTTATAAGTATTTTCAAGAATGTAAACTCTGTTTACTAGTAGCGGCGGGAGCCTTTCTGCTCTTACTAATATGTCATTTCCATACAAACGAAATCGGACAAGTGATTAATGCAAACAATACGTGCTGCCAGTATGTGAGGGACGCTTGGTGAATGTGTTGTTGTAAGAGAATTAGTTTATTTTTTCTTAGAAATTTCTTTCCAGTATAAGGATGCGTCTTCCAAGCCGCAGCGTCTTGTAAGCCGGAAAATACGGTAGTTTTCAATGGTAAAGTTTGCTTTTGTTTGTTTTTTAATACAATAGTAGGAGCAGCCACTGTCGCATAAGTTAGCGTTATTTGTTACACTAATATTTTATTACTATATCATAAAGTCAGTTTATGAATCAGTAACAAACTTATACTAAAAATATATATATTTATATCAGTAACAAACTTATACTAACAAAAAAGGTTTATTTTGTATATTTACTATATAGTTTGGTGGTGGGAAATTTTTCCTTGTGAAAGTTGGCAAAGACGTAAAAAGACTTGAACAACTGTTCTCCATTTATTTGGGTACCTCTGCTCGTGGATCGAAATAAGTTCATTGTACTAATTATTTCTACCCTATTTTTTTAAAACTTTTCTATTTTTATTTTATTTTTTTTTTTAAATCGAGTCCAACCCAAGCAAGCCCGCAAAGCCGCTGAGACACAAGGGCTGGAAGTGTTAGAAACAGGAATATTTACTGGGGAACGAGAACAGAGGAATAGTAATAAAGTGGACAGTGAATAGCGATGGACATTGCATTTTAAATTCGTGCCGATTAAAGTTGCCTAAAAGCAGAGAGCCTGACGGGAGTCCCACAAGCGAGAAGTGCGACAAAAGAAACTGTTAGTATAGAACTTACGGCTACATGCAGCCAGCTCAAAACTGTAACTTGGTGGGTACTCGTCGCCAGTCTAGTGTTAAGCTTAAATTTAAAGAGACACAATAGCGAAGAGCTCATTCGAACAATTTTAATAATTATTAAAAAATCTGTTTTAGAAAAATTGAAATAAAACTATATTAAATAGAACATTTGAACTCTTTCCTTGTTCGACATTACCATGAAAGTATCTGGCTATATCTCTGAGATGAGGTATTATCTAACCAACGTCTTTATCCACTGGGCTATGGGTACTCGTGTGAATAAATATCCAGTAACTAGACCCAAAGAGTTGTGAGTTCAATACCAGTCCACAGCAGCAGTTAACTAATACTTGTAGAGTTGAGTTAAAGGGAAATAACTGAGACATCAAGAAGAGGCCTGGCACGTGGAATTAGAACAATCTACACCGGTGGACAAAATAAAGGGTTCGGTTCGAAATTTAGTCACCTGTAGAACGTCCGAGCGTACAACGATCAAAAATTTCTGAATATAGCAATGAAGATGAGGATAAAAGTTCGAATAATATAAATAATGCAAGTACCATGAAATTATTTATAGAAAATGCAACCTTACGACGGTTGGAAAGTGAATGAAGCCGAGACACCGGATCAGGACGAATAATATTGTTGACTAGCAGCATGCCCCGGCGTTGCCCGTGCTTGATTAAAAAATAGTACGACTCATACAGCAATCGCTATCACTTGAGTTAAAATATTTTTGCCCTTCCTTGTCTTTAAAGGAGTGCCCTTTGCCGCGCTGATGTTGCTACATGTCTTACTTCTTGCCTATCTCACACTGCGAATTTTTTCTAAGCTCTATACTAAACATTAAATCTGTTGCGAAAAAACTAAACAAAATGAAAACACAAAAAGATCAGCTTTAAAAAAGGACTCGTAACTGGAAAAACCGAATGAAAAAAGAATGTTAACAAAAAATACTTTTTCACACACAGCCCAGTTCTGCGGAATCAGAATCAACGTTGATTTTAAGCAAGCGAATGAGCCAATTGGAGTAAAGCTCCATGCAGATTTAAATTTTTCCCAGTTGTGACGAATGCAGTTATCGATTTTTTTTGCATGCTAGTTAACATTCGTGTCGGTCAACTGTTAGCTCTCACGCTGGCCAATAGAATCTTTCTGACTATTTGTGGCGGCCAGCTATATGCTCTCACTCTGGCCAGTAGAAAATGGCCTCAAACTACATGAAAAGTGCCGTAGAAGTATGAAAAAATCGATTATTTCCACTATCGATGGAAGTTGGGAAATGCAAAGTCGGTCTTGGTGTTCCCGCTAACTTGGAACATGTGCATGTAAATATCGGTGCAAGTCCGTCGAAAATTGCGGCCGTGCATTCGTTACATGCACACACATCCTGCCTTTTATAGATAGAGATTCTTCTTTGCATTTTATCAAGCAGGCATGTGTCTGACTATGTTCAGTCATGTTAAATTCTTGTGTCGTTTTTATGTAGAATACCGTAAACAAAGTTTTACTATTTTCATTCAATCTTTACTAAATGATCTTGGCCGGTTGATTGTCGCAAAACTAAAGTTAGCTAAATAAATTACTGTTACTTTGGAAAGTCGACAATTCACTATCTTTATTGATAAAGTAATTACCAAATATTTATATCTTCACTTTAAATATTTTTTTAAGGATAAATGTATCTTCAAATAGTTTTCGCCAACGAAAGGTAAGACATAAAAAAATAGAAAATAATAGTTTAAAAAAAAAAAAAAATTGCGCGATCTGGTGACTCAGACGGAATAATGAGATCACTCGTCATTAAAAAAATGACTAACCACTAGATGAAAATAAAGAATAATTTAAAAAGAAACAGTACGCCAGACATATTGGCAAGTTGAAAACTTTCGCTTCAGCTGACAGTCTTCATTTGACAAGTTGTTTTGGGAGAAACGGATATATCATTTTTATATATATATATATATATATACAAAACCTATTTTAGATAAAGTAAAAAGAAAGTGGAAAATTTTTTGTATGCCTTGTTCCTCTAGAACTTTTTTCTTGTGCAATAGTTTCACCCCTAAACAAAGCGGTAATACTGTAAAAACGCAGCCGATTGCACCGAGTAAAAGTGAAAGAAGATGAGAAGACTGAGAATAGGAAAGATTTTTTTTTAATCATTTTAACGGAGAGTAATGTCACTGTAACGTAGAGGATTACAGAAAGTGAAAGAGAATTAAAAAAAAAAAAAACTGAGAATAGGGAGGATTGCCGAACAGACAAAAAGATAAACGTGATTCAAGAAGACAGAAAATGGCGACTAAATTTTTGAAGATTTAATTATCGGACAGCAAGAAAACGGAAGATAGTTACACAGGTGGGAAGTGCGAGAAAAAAAAACTGTTGGAGTAGCAGCGGCGGTCGAATTTAGCTAGTTCAACTGTAAAATGGTGCGACGTAGATGCCAGTATAAAAGCCCGCTTAAATTCATGCAGTCAGGGTATTAGGGGAAAATGTTTGTCGGCGCATTGCCATGAAGCTATTTGTATAAAAGACAGAAGGAAGCCACGTCACGTCGGTGAGAAATCGCTGATGTTGTGATGCTTGGTCAGGATCGAATACATTACAAATCCTTCTTTGTTTTGTCAAGAATCGAACTAAAATGATATTTACGTTGATGTGACTAAATCTGCGCATGAGGGAGAACAAACACTGAATCTTTTTAACATTTACGTTTATTTTTATAAAAATATGGGTTTGGATATATAGTCTGGCTAATTTCTTTCCTTTCTATTTTCTTTTGCTTATATTTTTTTATCACTTTCTGATTAAGGATCCCACATTGAGATAACAGAATATCTGCCAAGAAAGGGGAAATGTGCTAAGAACTTGGACACAAATTTAATGTGGATAACCTAGCGATTAATCACTCTCTCTAAGTAAATTACTTTCTCTTTTAATTAGAGAGGTATTGGTGAATGCAAAATTATCGTTTGACTCATTATAACCAACAAATATTGTGTTGGTGCATAATTATCAGGCGTTTCTGTAGACAACTTATTTTTTAATAAAAATTGCTGTTTTGTTTTGTTTTGTTTTTTAATAAAATAATATATGATATTTTGTAGGACCACATCCATAGTTTGAACGGACAAAATGACAAGTAGCCAGATATTCCATCAAGGTTTCAATCCGCTTATTAATATTATTCAGAATTGGTGTGAATACTTGTCCATGTGAGCCATTATCTGAAAGTAACATTGAATATCCAGGGCCGAGGTCAGCATACACCAACTTTGGGAAGATGAAGATAGCTAATCGAGAAGATAATAACGTAAGTACATTTAAAGATGGGGTCAGATAAAGTTTGTCTAAATACAAAGAATACATAAAACAAAAGAAAATGCAAATAAAAAAAAATGTATTTAGAAATTTTCCGATAAAATGTAGATAAATTGAACTAAATTCTCTCTCTCTCTCTTTCTCTCTCTCTCTCTATATATATATAGCAATCTGTGGACTAACCCTGAAGGACAAAAAATTCAATGCCGAATTTCTAACGATGTGTAACATTGACGGAATTGAGAGCTTCCTCATGAGGACGCAGTTACGATGTGCCGGTATGTTATACGGATGCAAGATGATTGAATTCCAAATATTCTCATGTACAGCCAGCTTGAAGGTGGTCAACGGAATGTTGGCCAACCCTTGCTCAGGTTTAAAGATAAGCTGAAGAGTAACCTTGCAGCTGCAAATATTGCTCACACTGATTTGGAGAATACTGCCTTGGATCGCAAAGCTTGGAAAAGTGTAACTTACACTGGAATCGGGAATTTTTCGGCGGCAAACGTTGTCAAGCTCCGTGAAGCAAGAGAAAAGAAAAAAAGCCTCAGAGGGTGCCAAAGAAGTGCACCCTCTTTGCTCACACGCTTGCCCAATTTGTGGTTTTCTCTGCAAGTCATTGGCGGGCCTGAGATGTCACTCTAGATTCAAACATAAAGGTCATTAAAAAGTTGTCGGAACCTCATACGTCGAAGTGGACGGGAGATTCCATTATATATATATATATATATATATATATATATATATATATATATATAGAGAGAGAGAGAGAGAGAGAGAGAGAGAGGAATTTGTTGTGGATGTGTGATGTGTATTGGAGAGGAATAGAAGGTTTTAATTATCAGAAGGCTTAAAATTGGGTGCGTTCAATAATCTTCCATCCACAACAGAAAGGAAAGTTACGATCAGAACAAACATTACTGAAATATTAAGCGCGCAACATCACGACCTAACAAGCGCAAGTGAAATATTTGCGTAGTCGTTTATATTTCACTGATAATTCAATTTATCATTATTTTTACGAGCGCGTCAATAATGGCAAACGCGTTCATGAACTTTCATTACGGACAGAAGCTGCAAAGAGGAACAATCGTTTTATTTATTTCATTGAGAATTTACAAAGAGGAACGATCAGTTAGCTTTTCTTCATACCCTGCCTGGTGGCGAACGCTGTTGGTGGCGCCACAGCCACCGAAACCGTGAGATCACCCCTGGTCGGCGGCTGATGAAGACAGGGTATCGCACGTGCTAACACACGTTGTATGTTAATATACACACGTATATATATATACATATATACAGTGTAACCCGGATATAAGAGAGTTGTCGGGACTGGATAAAAAGTCTCTTATATCCGGGTTTCTCTTATATCTGGGTTTGGTCTATTTTCTTTAGGTAAGTATGGCTCTATTTTGGGACCAGAGAAAAGCTATCTTATGTCCGGGTTTCTCTTATATCCGGGTTACAATATATATATATATATATATATATATATATATATATATATATATATATATACACAGATGAGGATAAATATTTTTATGCGTATGAATTTCAAGTATTTATACAATGTATATTCTCGCATAAAATTTGAAGCATTAAAATGTGTCCACGTTTCCACTGGCCTTGACCCTAATAAACGATAAAAAAGATTAAAGAAGTAAAATTCTGTTTGTTTTTGTTTCTGTTACTAATGGCCAGTAAGATTTTAAAACTTCAAATATGCTGTAATAGAAAAAAAATTATAATTATTACTTAAATGTAATGGAAATTAATACAAAATCTATTCAGACATTACGAGTGAAGTTTGTAGCCTTATATGGAATATCTGGACTCTGACGCTGGTGGTAGAATTGTATAAGTACCGATCATGGTATCTTTATTTTACGCATAACTTCACTCAGTTGGTAGAATTTATGATTGTCCTTTATTTCTAAATCAAAGACTCACAAATTGTATTCATAGAATTATCCTTGATTAAATTAACTTGCCAGCTGGTAAATTATTAGGTTGGTGCAAAAATAATGTCGTTTTCTCACATAGTAACATATGTGAGAAAACGACATTATTTTTTTTGCACCCACCTAATACAAAGACAGTAATTAAAAAGTTGTGGGTTAATTATATTTGCAAATTTTCTTCACCCGCCGATATTTTATTTAGACGGCTTACACTCTAGATAAATACTTACTACAAATGGTGTCCTTTTTTTCCCCAATGTGAAACAGGATGCAGTTATTGACATAAAGCCCAGTTTAAAAGTTGACATTTGTAAATGAATACAAAGTAAAAGTGACTTTTATGCAGCCCGTAATCGATTTGAGACTGTATTCGTATGATGAACAAAACTCCCACTACTAATATGATTAAAAAAAAATCAATTTTGCCAAATGTTATGTAGAGGGAGATATCTAATAAATGCGAACTTATAAGAAACGTTAAAAAAATACACCTTTTTTACGAATGGGCCAGTTAATTTAAGTAGCAGTATAATATTATTTACACTATTTACTTTTTCGAACTGGTGTCCTCATCTTTATTGTCATATTCACAACGGCTTCCGGTTTTCTTCAGGGTATATCTATATTTCTGAGATGAGGTATTTTAATTATTTAAACTATTTACATTGTTCGGACTGTTGTCCTCATATTTATTGACATATTCACAACGGCTTCCGGTTTTCTTCAGGGTATGTCTATATTTCTAAGATGAGGTATTTTAATTATTTAAACTATTTACATTGTTCGGACTGTTGTCCTCATCTTTATTGTCATATTCACAACGGCTTCCGGTTTTCTTCAGGGTATATCTATATTTCTGAGATGAGGTATTTTAATTATTTAAACTATTTACATTGTTCGGACTGTTGTCCTCATCTTTATTGTCATATTCACAACGGCTTCCGGTTTTCTTCAGGGTATATCTATATTTCTGAGATGAGGTATTTTAATTATTTAAACTATTTACATTGTTCGGACTGTTGTCCTCATCTTTATTGTCATATTCACAACGGCTTCCGGTCTTCTTCAGGGTATATCTATATTTCTAAGATGAGGTATTTTAATTATTTAAACTATTTACATTGTTCGGACTGTTGTCCTCATATTTATTGACATATTCACAACGTTTCGGCTGTTGTACTTTCCAGTTGTCTTCAGGTGATATACTTTGGAATTTTGAACCGAACCTTTTATTTTCTAGATATTTCAGGTTCAGTACCTATAGTAACTCAACCCTCCAAGGATTTTGCTCACCTCACCTGTGGCCAAGTATTAAACTCACAACATTAGCATATTAAGTAAGCGAAAATTTCAACTGAGTCGTACATTTGTTTCACATTGGCTTTCCTAAAAGTGCAAAAATATTTTTAATAGGACTATTAATTGAACTGAGAAGTTATGGTATGTACATGTTTACCAAATCCGGTTCCAGTGACTTAACCCAAAGATTTGTGAGTTCAATGCTTAGCAAAGATGAACCAAAACATGAAGAGTTGAGTTAAAGGGAGATAACTGATAGTGAGACATCCGGAAGTTGCATGACAGGTCGAAATTCCAATCACCTGACGAAGAACGGAGCGTACAACGGCTTAAACGTCGTGAATATCTCAACAAAGATCATGACAACAGTCCAAACAATGTAAATAATATAACTAATTAAAACACCTCATCTCAGAAATATAGACAGATCCTGAAGAAGACCGGAGCGTACGACGGCCAAAGCGTCATGAACTTGACTATAAAAATGAGGACCACAGTCCGAACAATGTAAATATGGTAAATAATTAAAATGCCGCATCTCTGATATATAGACATATCCTGAAGAAGGTCGGAGCATGCAACGACTGAAACGTCCTGAATCTGACAACAAAGATGATGACAATTGTCCGAACAATGTAAACAGTGTGTATAATTACAATGCGTCATCTCAGAAATATAGAGATATCATGAAGAAGACCGGAGCGTACAACGGTCAAAGCGTCATGAATATGACTATAAAAACGAGGAAAACAGTCCGAACAATGTAAATAGGGTAAATAATTAAAATACCGCATCTCTGATATATAGACATATCCTGAAGAAGGTCAAAGCATGCAACGGCTGAAACGTCCTGAATCTGACAATAAAGATGATGACAATTGCCCGAACAATGTAAATAGGGTAAATAATTAAAATACCACATCTTAGAAATATAGACAGATTATGAAGTAGGCCGGAGCCAGCAACAGCGAAATGTTGTGAATATGAGGATAAAGATTACAACTGTCCGAACAATGTAAATAGTGTAAATAATTACGATGCCTCATCTCAGAAATATGGTCAGACAAAAACGTCTCTTTCCTTGAGCATTCTGAAGTGATGTCCCGTCAGCATACTAATCATTTAACTGACACCGCTTGTTTCAGATTTGTTTTGTTTTGTTTTGTTTTTGTTTAGAAGCGACGATTAAAGATGGCACAAAGTGCGCCTCCAAACCTGTAAAAATCCAATTAGAAATTTAATTGAACGATTCTGTATTAAAATTTCTGTTATCTGCCTCGGGCGTTGCATCTATATTTAAAAGTGAAAATTTCATTTTTAACCGTCAAGAATTACATTTCCTATCGAACGTCTGAGGACGACAAAATTTAAATCGCATATTCCTATTAGTTTTATAAGAAAATTCTAATTTTCATGTAAACACTGATGTTTGTCATCGGACAAACCAAAACCAAATAATGACGAAAGCTAAAATATGTGATCATATATGATATTATATATTGTTTTAAACCAAAGACGGAAAATGAGCAAATTTGAGTGGAGGCAGCCCGACTGAGTACACTCGGGTACCCACGTTAAAAGCTGACCTTGTGTAACAACCTGATTCATTGGGGGGGGGGCAAGTAAATACAAGCACATTGGAATAGAGAAAGATGGCTCCCAAAAGCTATGCAGAGTTTTAAGAAACAAGAATATTTCTCTAGAAACAAAGAGTGCGACAATTTTATATAATATAGTTCTTCCTATAAATGTGGTTCTCCGGAAAGATGGTGAGAATTCGAGGAAATTACTCTTTGAGTAACTACGAAGTTTTAAAGAACATAAAAGCAGAAAGTGTCACTTAATTAGAATCAGAAAAAAGATAGTTAAAGTCTCTAGGAATCCTAATACGAAAATAGAGCTTGAAGAATTTGATATTCACAGAGCATATTGAAGACAAGTATGATCGAGAGTTAGGGCAATTAACCGAACATGTGTAAACTGATGGCCGAATAATACCTGGAAGGGTTGATGAAAAGCTAAATCTTGCAATTCTACAAGGGAGAATAATTCTTGTTTTAAACGAAATCCAATGTACAATATATTCAGTTGCGAAAATATACTAAAATCATGTGTCATTTTTGTTAACATTGAATATATCCGAACCGTGCATAACTTTAGACTTTGCATTTTGAATATAAATTTGAAAGTCGGAAGCATTTTGCTCTGAGGATGAAAGTGGAGAAACACGTCTCTGATAAGCCAATATGATTTATACCAAAACTAAAATAAATGTAAGTAAAATAATAATATAACGTTGGTACCTCGAGGCGGTGTAATGGTTAAGAAGCTTGTCTCGCTAGAACAATTACGACTGAGTAGTGAGTTCG
Organism: Acanthosepion lycidas; assembly: GCA_963932145.1. Lineage (NCBI taxonomy): Eukaryota > Metazoa > Mollusca > Cephalopoda > Sepiida > Sepiidae > Acanthosepion > Acanthosepion lycidas. Next base: position 36,030,015 of record OZ010598.1, on the reverse strand, counting down.
ATCCTCACTGAGTGTTCCATACTTTCGGACTTGTACCACATCTAAGCTACGTTTAGAAATAAAGGGCACCCCGACGTGGTGACTGGTTAGCAAGCTTGTCTCGCTAGAACAATTGAGACTAAGCAGTAAGTTCGATCCTCACTGGGTGCCCTATACTTTCGGCCTTGTGCCACATCTAAACTTCGCTTGGAAAATCAGAATATTATTATATAATATGTCAAGTGCCATTTTGTCATTCAAATTTTGCGGCTTACGGCAACATTACGTTAAAATCCCGGTTCCCGTATGATCACCGTAGTTAAGCAACCTCGAGCCTTGTCAGTACTTAGATGGGTGTCCCTTGGGAATACCAGGTGCTGTAATCATGGACCTGTGGGTGATATCATGGATAAAAGGCTCGGAATTGTTAATCGGAATGCAGAGTTCCAATTCTAGTTGTGTTCGTTATATTTACTTTCGAATAAATATCCTTGGGAATATATGAATTCAGCACTTCTCCCCAACCCCAGCTTCCTGTTAATTAATAACACTTGTATCTCACTAAAGTCATTATTATCTCAAAAAGAAAAATAAAATAAAACGGTGTACAACATATTAGATTTCAGTATTATTAACTCATAGAGGTTGATATGCTGCCAAACAAAAAACAACCAACAAGTCAACTTTTTCTTGTAGAAGAGTTATGTCCCTTGAATTGGTAGCGTTTTCCTACGTTGTTAGGTTGAAACATAACTTCCGTTTTTTTGGGTTTTTTTTATGATATTACTTCTTAAAATAAAGTCCAGTTACATTTTATTCTGTTATATATTCACCATTATTTCCAATGACTGACTGCCACATACCAAGCAGCTTTTCGATGGGATGTAGTTAAAATTCCGCAGGATTTGATGTTAAAAAACTTTTCCACGAAAATCTGCTTTTCATTAGAGAAGGTTTTTTCCCATTAAAGCGTTTAGCAATGATCGAAAACTCAGATGCTTGGAACCACCTCTTAACTGCTGATGTTCCCAGTTTCACACTGACCCAGGGTGGTAGCATTTGTTAGGGTCCCAGTTATGAGCAAATAGTTAACCCCCCACAAACTGGGGTCAAAACACTATGAAAGTGTAAACATAGTTTTTAATACCAGAAATACTTTATTAAAAAAAAATGATGACCAGCTTTACATTTTGGAAAACAATCTGTTGGTCTTTAAACAAGTTTAATTCGACATCTTTTGTTAAGGGTTAATAATTTGTTTTTGCATTTGCCATTATTATTTATAAAATTATCTCGAAACATGTATATGCGCGTGTTTGTGTATATGCGCGTGTTTGTGTATATGCGCGTGTTTCTGTATACGTGCGTGTTTGTGTATATGCGCGTGTTTCTGTATACGGGCGTGTTTGTGTATATGCGCGGGTTTCTGTATACGTGCGTGTTTGTGGATATTCGCGTGTTTGTGTATATTCCCTTATTTGTGTGTTTCTGTATACGTGTGTGTTTGTGGATATTTGCGTGTTTGTGTATATTCCCTTATTTGTGTGTATGCGCATGTTTCTGTATACGTGTGTGTTTGTGGATATTCGCGTGTTTGTGTATATTCCCTTATTTGTGTGTATGCGCGTGTTTCTCTATACGTGTGTGTTTGTGGATATTCGCGTGTTTGTGTATATTCCCTTATTTGTGTGTATGCGCGTGTTTCTGTATACGTGTGTGTTTGTGGATATTCGCGTGTTTGTGTATATTCCCTTATTTGTGTGTATGCGCATGTGTCTGTATACGTGTGTGTTTGTGGATATTCGCGTGTTTGTGTATATTCCCTTATTTGTGTGTATGCGCGTGTTTCTGTATACGTGTGTGTTTGTGGATATTCGCGTGTTTGTGTATATTCCCTTATTTGTGTGTATGCGCGTGTTTCTCTATACGTGTGTGTTTGTGGATATTCGCGTGTTTGTGTATATTCCCTTATTTGTGTGTATGCGCATGTTTCTGTATACGCGCGTGTTTGTGCTTATGTATATATTCGCCTATTTGTGAGTGTTTGTGTATGTCCCCGTTAAATAACCAAGGAAAGACGTTGCCTTTCCGATGAACGGATTAGTGATGATGTTCATTGTTCCTTTAGGGAGTTCGATCCTTACACTTCGGTATCAAACTAAACCCATCAATATTTACTCGAGTCAAATCTTTGACTGTTTTTTTTTATTCGCGACTGTTTCATTAATGACTTTTCCTAATCAAAACCTATTTCTATCATTAGAGAGAATTCATTTTAATACATATGCTTAATTGTGTTGACGTTTTTTTTCTCCCTTTTTTTTTCTTTTGGCATCGGTTAATCAATTCATTTCATTTGTAATGTTTACTTTTATTGAATTACTGAAAATAAAACAAAAAGCACATTTTCTTGTTCTACGAGAAAAAAAAAAGAAAGGTTTCTTCTAATGATGTCAATTGTTATTCATTTCCCGAAGAAGGGAATAAATGAAAGGCTTTACGTCGATATCAAAAGCAGAATTTTAGCGTTTCTACAAATATTTTCATGGCAACGGTTCTGACGATTTTTTTTTACATGATGCCCGACAACATGAATTTAAGCCTGCTACTAGATTGACATCTACGTCCCACACTTTTACCGTTTAATTACTTAAATATAACCGTCATATATATATATATATATATATATATATATATATATATATATATATATATATATATATATATATATGTATGTATATGTATGTATGTATGTGTGTGTGTATGAAAAGTGTGTATATAAATATATATATATATATATATATATATATATATTACAAGCTTTCGTCTGTTCCTACAGACATCCTCAGGTATGAAATAGATTGTGTTCTTTTTTATACTATCAGTAATAAGTGGACAAACGAAAACAAGGTTGTAATCCGAAAAATGCTATGAGAAATGTGTGTTATTGTTTTGGAACGTGCAGTCGCAACGCTGAGTTTGAATTTAAATTTTAAGGTTAAAGTTCTGCGTTTATGTACAAATGTAGTGATAAGAGAATTCTTTTTTTACTTGTAAATTTTCCGTCAAAGTGGCATGAACTATATTGTTAAATAAAAAGATCTAATGCAACGGAAATTTATAAAACTGGATCTTTTCATTCATAAACAGATTCGGGTTTTTTGGATATTATTGAATTGTTCGCGAACATGGATTTCTCGCCATTTAATCATTAACCTTTGTATTTGTTTTATGTATGAATAATTCATGAATTTGTAAATTAATTGCACCTTTATTGAAATATATATATATATATATATATATATATATATATATATATATATATATATATATAATTATTTATATATTCTATGCGCGGTACTTATTAGAAAGCGCTCAATATCATAGATAGAGCTAGCATATTTGTTTGGACTGATGTGAGTTTGTGACCCTGGGTTTCACGGTTTTGCGATCGTCAGACAAACTGATTAATTTTTAAAAAAATTGTGTTTATGTAGATTGCATGTATTGGTGTTATTATGGGGGGAAATGGTCGTCGTGATGTCATCGTGCTAACGCAAACATAGATGCATGTCCGTACACCCGATGAGGTATGCAGACACACATACACACTTTCTTGTCCTTCGGGACTCATACAGATATAAACATATGTGGACAGTTTGAGATTTGACATATTTATGTATATGGGTGGTGATGTGTCTATACATACGCATTTGTATGTGGAAATTCAAAAATTGGAAGTGTAGCGAAAATTTCTCGTGAATGTCTCGTGAGTGTATATATTTCAACACTCAGAGCATTTTCTATTTCTTCACATTTCGCATGTATGTATATACGTGTGGTGGGGTCTGTGTAAAATTATGATAGGTAAAAATTACTATTATTTTTACTTTTAATTTTTAAAAAAGAAAGGGTTTATTAGTTGTTATTTTAAAGCTGGTAATTTGCTTGTTTTTGATGATTGTGTATATGTAACTGGTAGAAATTTCGGTTTGTAATCCTTATTGGTGGTTTTATATGGTGGTATTTAATATGCTGGGGGAGGGGGTAGTTTACGTTAATAATTATAGTGGGTCTATATGATAATAGTAGATGTGATGCGATAGTAATGTTGTAAGGGGATTGGTGGCAATCATAATATAAGTAGCTAATAGTTATTGTAAATTGGTAGAAGTGATTAGCAATGGTGGTGGGAGAATGATAAAAACTATAAATGTATATATATATATATATATATATATATATATATATATATATATATATATATATATCGAGAGGGAGAGAGAGAAAGAGAGAGTTAGAGGGAGTTTTTTCACACATATATATATATATATATATATATATATATATATATATATATATATGTTAAAAATAAAAAAAAAATATAGTTTTGAGATTTATGTGTTAAATTGCGCAATATTAGGGATAGGTTGTATGTAAATATAAAAGTGGAGGTCAACAACCAGCGACGCCATTCTGTTTCATGCTGAAAAGCAATCTTTAGGCCATCTGACTTGAAGATTGCGTTTAAGTATGAAACACTGTTACAGCTGGATGTTGATCTCTATATCCACTTACTCCACCAGTGGTCACTCTCATATAACCTGAATATTGGCCTATAAGCCTTCTCATATAGATATATTAAGGGGATGCCTCTAAAGTAATATATCTTTTTTATTTACATGGAAACGGCAGCGGATAAACGTAGCAGAATGTTACATTTACTTAGAGCAAATATTTATTGACTAAACATTGTCTTTGCTGCATCAACATTGGCTCTTTATTTTCACTTTATTTTCTTTAAAAACTGCAAGAAGACAGAATTCATGATCATCAGTCAAAAAATGAGTCCAAAATGCGATTTGCAGATCAGGGACGCTAAAATCAAGCTGGTGCGATAGTTTAAATATCTGAGAAGAGTTTTGTCAGAGGACGGTAAGCGCGACACCGAGATCCGTAGGACACATTCCAAAAGCTGGGCAAAGTATTGCGAAGCAGGAGGATTTCTTTGTTAACAACGAAAAGAGTACTGAGCTCTCCTCCTTTAAAGCAGTGAATGTTGGACGGTCTCTTCAAAGATGAAGAAGAGACTCGAGGCGACAGAGATGTGGCTCTACAGAAGGATGCTGTGGATATCATAGACCGAGCGTGTGAGCAACGATGAAGTCTTAGAGAGGTTGCAAACAAGGAGGAGGCATATACTTAACATCAGGAAGAAGAAGCTGATGTTTTTGGACATGTAATGAGGAAGAAGGGCCTGGAGAATCTGATACTCGTGGGTCGAATAGAGGGAAAGAGAGACAAGGGAAAACAACGCGTGACATACCTGGCAGGCTTAAGCAAATCGATGACAGAACGTGGTCTGTGGGAGGTAGTAGAGGGAAGGAACTTATTGAGGGCTGCAAGGGATAGAGGGAGATTGGAGAGCCATGATCGCTTACGTCCTGAAAGGACATGACACATAAAAAGAAAGAAAGAAAGATAAACAAGTATTTGCACTTTGGGACCCCTGAACATTACTTGGAGTACAGATCACTACCTTTGCTGCTGAAAGACATTAGCTAAATTCGTTGCGTAAAATAAATGGTTTTCTTTATCATTCGTCTACGAATTTATTGATTTAGCTAAAATTGGTGTGAAATACACAGACGTTTCAGTCACGATTTGCGTTCGTATTTCATGTCAGAATTGTGTAAGCATTTCGTGACGTTGTCTCTAGTCGGACTGTTTTGTTGTATCGGGGAAAAAATACGACCAGTTGTTTTATCTTTTAAAACTTTAATTTACGCAAGACGTTTCTAGCGGCTACCCAGTCTAACCGGGTCAGCCACAATTTGAGTCAATTTTTGAAAACATCAGTCAACTTTTACGCCTCTTTGATTTATAAATATATTCTGGCTAAAATTCTCAATTTAATTCGAACGTTTGCTTGATTTGTGATTTCTTTTTCTCTTTGTACGAGAATTTTTTTTGTGCATCTATCCCGTTCATGACTATCATTTTTCAGCTGAACTGATTTTATTACTATATTTATCAAATTATAGTTTCCCCTAGAGCGAAGTCGGGAGACAAATAAGTTAGAATTCAATCTGCTTTATTTGGCAGCGTGAGTGCATTTGATGAGATTTACAGCAACAGAAACGGCGAAGTGGCTGGTATGAATTTTTTAGTGCAAATTCCTCATCTAATAAAACTAAGAGGCCGTATCTGTCAGTAACATTTACTAAAGTAGTAAAAAAACGTGAAAGTTTCCATTAGACATTATCGGAGGTCGTGCACTATTTACAATATGGAATTTACAATATTCTAAGACAAAATAATTATTATTAATAATATATTTCTTTATTTGTATGTGCTTTATATTCAAGATGCAGTATATATATATATATATATATATATATATATATATATATATATATATATATATATATATATATATATATATATATATATGATATAATGGAATATGCATACACATGTCTTCCACATCACAGGATATGATTGGCTGGTGTCCTTCATAAATACCGATGGACGTGTAGGTACGACAGAGTCAAAGAGCCTTAGTCTGAGAGCTAAGTCTATAACGACGCCCATTGGACTATGCCATTGATCTACACTTCTTAGCTTCGACTACGACGCGTACCAGTCGATTACTGCTACCGTATTCTACTTGGTTATAGTAGCCATAACCACTTAGCTACTTCGTTCAAATAGATCCCTTTCCGGGACATATCATACCTAAACCATGAAAGTGA
>OZ010598.1:35973281-36018281 GCA_963932145.1 Acanthosepion lycidas | reverse complement strand
TTTTGATTCCTGACATATCCAGAAATATCGCCTTTCTATCTTTATTTATCTGGCTTTATTCACTGAATATTCAGACTCTCCTTTTTCTTGCGGTAGTTTCTCGAAAATAAAATTTTCATTGGTATGGAACAGATTCCGGCTGTTGGCATTTGCTGCAGACTTAATCTACAGAATCTCTTATCTAGGAACTGTTGCTAAAAAACAAAATAAATTAATAAATAAAACAAATAAAAATACAGAGCCAATATATATATATATATATATATATATATATATATATATATATATATATATATATATATATATATATTACCAGTTCACTACAAGTAAGGCGTAAGTTATTATTGAGACTGGAAGAGGATGAGTAGACTTTACTGAGGAGAAATGACAACAAAACAACAGAATTCAGAAAGTCAGAAGATGGCGATTGACGTTACATTTCAATTTGTGAGGATTGAAATTGACACGGAAACAAGATCTGGAAGAGATTTCACATGATTGAAGTGCAAGAAAAGAAACTATAAGAATAGAACTTGCGGTTCCATCGAGCTATTTCAACAGTAAAACAATGAGACTTAGTTGCCAGTCTAGTACGCTTAAATTCATGCGATTGAGATATCAAGAAGCAGAGGTCTTTAGAAGAACTGCTATGTAAGATATTTATGGAAAATACTGCAACAAACCATGACACGGTGGTGTGAAAGTGACTGTAGTCGAAATACCAAAAGGGGCCGAAAATATTTTAGGCACATCGAACTCAGTGGAAGTAACACAAGTAAGTGCCAAAATAAAAATAAAATAAGTATGCTGTCATATCCCAAGATCTGGACAGCGAAACAATAACAGTTTAGATTATTAGTATTATCGAAATTTCCTGAAGGTTTCTCGAATCTACATAGACTTCAATAAGTCCGGCGGCCATAACGATCGGAATATTTTGATAATAACAAAAAAAAAAAAAAAAAAAAAAAAAAATGGAGAAAGCCTCTGTTTAGGAAGGTCGAATTACTGGTTTAAACTTTTTTTACTTGCTAACCAGACTCTTTCTCTGTAGCTAGATGGTATAGAAAGGTCGGGATGCTATAATACGATTTCGTGTTGGATACAGTTTCGATTCCTGTCGGGGGACATAATTTCTATAAAATTTCTCGGATAAATGTTAATACTGTTTATTATAAACAGTGCATATAAATATTTGTATGTAAAAAATAACGTATAGACAATAAATATCTTAAAATAATTTTCGGACTTAGTCCACTTCGTTATATATATATATATATATAAATTAAAATCTTCAGACACACTGGGTTGTATATTAATAATTTTTGGTTTTTATTATTTCAGTTAGATTTCTCGACTAATTTCGGCAAAAATGGCTATCATCAGGAGAGAAAAAAAAATTCGCTTATTAGTAGCAGTGAAATACGGAAACTAATGACTTGATGGGGTAAATGAAATTTTGTCTGTAGTTTTCATTTGTTTTTTTTCTGTTATTTTTTTGTAACATGGATTTTGGTCATTCCTTGTGTTGGTCAAACAATCTGTTTTAAGTTGTTACTTAAGATAAGAGCTGGATGGATGGATTCATGCTGCTCTGAATTCCCTTCGTCATTTTGACAGTTTTATTGGTTCCTGGAAAAGGGATGTGTCGCTGTTAACTGTGTTTGTGTGTGTGTGTGTGTGTGTGTGTGTGTGTGTGTGTGTTATTTGATTCTTAGGGAGTGACTGAGTATGATGTGTGTAAGTGTGTATATTAGTATAGGTGTGTGTTCTTATTTAGCTCATGAGGGAGTGAGTGAGTATGATGTGTGTAAGTGCTTATATATATATATATATATACATATATATATATATATATATATATATATATATATATATATATATATATATATATATATATATATAATTAAAACCAAAGAAGGTCTACGTGTGCTTCTTATAATATGTAAAATTAATAGGGTTGTTAATGACATTTGGGTGGAAACTATATCATTTGAGCTAACTCAAATCCTTGTTTAAACCTCTCAAAGGATTAAGCCTGGATTTGAATGAGCTAAGAGAATATAGTTTCCACAGTGAGCCCTCTACAAACCCCACTCAATCCTAATCCTGAATAACTAGTAGGACAAAATCTAATTTCTTACAGAAATACACGACATGACGAAAAAAAAAACAAAAACAAAACAACCACAACATTCCTTGTATGAGCAACTGGCACTTGCTTGTTTATTTCCTGTCTCGTTGCAAAAGGACACAGGCGTATCCGAATATTCCGACTTTAAAATCTTTCCCTTTATGATTCAATTTACTCAAAAGTTTAAAATATCATGACTCTTATTGGCAATATTGGAATTTATAAACAAGGATCATATCATTCATATACAGGTTCGGGGTTAGTGTAACTTATTGAAATTGTTTGCGAAGATGTATTCTCGCCATTTAAATCATTAACCTCTATATTTGTTTTTTGTATGAATGATTCATGTAATTATAAGTTGAACAGCACCTATAATCGAAATTTCGCTTGAAGATGGGACAGAGCTTACTTTAACTCAATTTAATTCAAATAATTATATTGAAGTTTTCGGCTTTTGTTTTGAAACATGAGACATCTTATGTAGCGTGTTGGAATCATATTTTTAAATAAGTAATTATATTTATGCTCTACTTTTGTATCGAGCACTATTTTTAAAAAATAATAACAAAAATACTAAAGAAAAGTTGATTATTTACCTAACGAGTTCTTTCCTATTTTCTATATATTTTTACACACATATATATATATATCTATATATATATATTATGATATTATATGAATAAATTACGTAACATTTAAATATCAATTTTATCCCGACATAGATGTTTCATGATAAAAATTATGATCCTTCTTTGTGTTGTGTCATCCTATTCCTGTTTTCCTCTCTACCGTTGCTTCTTTTTTAAACTTATTCAGCGTCCTCTTAATGGTTCTTGAATGGACTTTGAAAACGGAAGCCAGAATATGAATGATGGTACTATTAGTGGATGATTTTTTTCTCTCACTATTGCTCACTTGGGATAACATAGTGGGCTGACACAAAACTATTTAAACTGTTCTCCTTCCAGCTGAATAACTCAAAGACTTTTTCAGAGATTCTTACAACAAATGGTGTCAAGATGGCTAAACGTCTTTTCTGAAAACCTGGAAAAAAGAAACACGATTAGTTTAGTGTTCTTTTAGATATTAAATATTTTGTGGGATGGACAGATTTTTTTCTATAGTCTTTTTTATATACTATACGAAATTTAACACCTGTCTATATTTCTGAGATGAGGTATTATGTACATTATTTACATTATTCGGCCTATTGTCCTCATCTTTGTCGCCATATTTATTACAACGTTTTGGCCGTTGTAAGCTCAAATTTATTAATCACAAATTTATTAATCATGTCTCATGAATAAAACAAAAATGTTGTTCTACGGAAGGATGCTGAGAGTACCAAGGACCGAACATGTGAGCAACTACGAAGACTTAGAGAAAACGAAAAAAAGAGTACATGACATAAGGCACACAGTTGAAAATTCTATGAGATATAATGATGAAAAATAATTTTATGAAATTATAATAACTTGATGTTACGCTAACACTTATATTACTTTTTCTCTTACTAAAATCGTTGGATTGTTCTCCGTTTTATTCTTTACATTGCGCCATTTTTCATTCTTTCGTTATTTTGTTCTTTTCTTTCTGCCTTTGTGTTTTTCTGTATTCTTTTTTTCTTTTCCTTATACCCTCGGGTTTTCTTTATTCTTTCTTTCTTTTCTTTATATCCTGTGTGTTCTTTATTCTTTCTTTCTTTTCCTTATACCCTCTGGTGTTTTCTTTATTCTTTCTTTCTTTTCTTTATATCCTGTGTGTTCTTTATTCTTTCTTTCTTTTCCTTATACCCTCGGGTTTTCTTTATTCTTTCTTTCTTTTCTTTATATCCTGTGTGTTCTTTATTCTTTCTTTCTTTTCCTTATACCCTCGGGTTTTCTTTATTCTTTCTTTCTTTTCTTTATATCCTGTGTGTTCTTTATTCTTTCTTTCTTTTCCTTATACCCTCTGGTGTTTTCTTTATTCTTTCTTTCTTTTCTTTATATCCTGTGTGTTCTTTATTCTTTCTTTCTTTTCTTTATACCCTCTGGTGTTTTCTTTATTCTTTCTTTCTTTTCTTTATATCCTGTGTGTTCTTTATTCTTTCTTTCTTTTCCTTATACCCTCTGGTGTTTTCTTTATTCTTTCTTTCTTTTCTTTATATCCTGTGTGTTCTTTATTCTTTCTTTCTTTTCTTTATACCCTCTGGTGTTTTCTTTATTCTTTCTTTCTTTTCTTTATATCCTGTGTGTTCTTTATTCTTTCTTTCTTTTCCTTATATCCTCTTGTGTTTTCTTTATTCTTTCTTTCTTTTCTTTATATCCTGTGTGTTCTTTATTCTTTCTTTCTTTTCCTTATACCCTCGGGTTTTCTTTATTCTTTCTTTCTTTTCTTTATATCCTGTGTGTTCTTTATTCTTTCTTTCTTTTCCTTATATCCTCTTGTGTTTTCTTTATTCTTTCTTTCTTTTCTTTATATCCTGTGTGTTCTTTATTCTTTCTTTCTTTTCCTTATACCCTCTTGTGTTTTCTTTATTCTTTCTTTCTTTTCTTTATATCCTGTGTGTTCTTTATTCTTTCTTTCTTTTCCTTATACCCTCTGGTGTTTTCTTTATTCTTTCTTTCTTTTCTTTATATCCTGTGTGTTCTTTATTCTTTCTTTCTTTTCCTTATACCCTCTGGTGTTTTCTTTATTCTTTCTTTCTTTTCTTTATATCCTGTGTGTTCTTTATTCTTTCTTTCTTTTCCTTATACCCTCTTGTGTTTTCTTTATTCTTTCTTTCTTTTCTTTATATCCTGTGTGTTCTTTATTCTTTCTTTCTTTTCCTTATACCCTCTGGTGTTTTCTTTATTCTTTCTTTCTTTTCTTTATATCCTGTGTGTTCTTTATTCTTTCTTTCTTTTCCTTATACCCTCTTGTGTTTTCTTTATTCTTTCTTTCTTTTCTTTATATCCTGTGTGTTCTTTATTCTTTCTTTCTTTTCCTTATACCCTCTTGTGTTTTCTTTATTCTTTCTTTCTTTTCCTTATATCCTGTGTGTTCTTTATTCTTTCTTTCTTTTCCTTATACCCTCTTGTGTTTTCTTTATTCTTTCTTTCTTTTCTTTATATCCTGTGTGTTCTTTATTCTTTCTTTCTTTTCCTTATACCCTCTTGTGTTTTCTTTATTCTTTCTTTCTTTTCTTTATACCCTCTGGTGTTTTCTTTATTCTTTCTTTCTTTTCTTTATACCCTCTGGTGTTTTCTTTATTCTTTCTTTCTTTTCTTTATATCCTGTGTGTTCTTTATTCTTTCTTTCTTTTCCTTATATCCTCTTGTGTTTTCTTTATTCTTTCTTTCTTTTCTTTATATCCTGTGTGTTCTTTATTCTTTCTTTCTTTTCCTTATACCCTCGGGTTTTCTTTATTCTTTCTTTCTTTTCTTTATATCCTGTGTGTTCTTTATTCTTTCTTTCTTTTCCTTATACCCTCGGGTTTTCTTTATTCTTTCTTTCTTTTCTTTATATCCTGTGTGTTCTTTATTCTTTCTTTCTTTTCCTTATACCCTCTTGTGTTTTCTTTATTCTTTCTTTCTTTTCTTTATATCCTGTGTGTTCTTTATTCTTTCTTTCTTTTCTTTATACCCTCTGGTGTTTTCTTTATTCTTTCTTTCTTTTCTTTATATCCTGTGTGTTCTTTATTCTTTCTTTCTTTTCCTTATACCCTCTGGTGTTTTCTTTATTCTTTCTTTCTTTTCTTTATATCCTGTGTGTTCTTTATTCTTTCTTTCTTTTCTTTATACCCTCTGGTGTTTTCTTTATTCTTTCTTTCTTTTCTTTATATCCTGTGTGTTCTTTATTCTTTCTTTCTTTTCCTTATATCCTCTTGTGTTTTCTTTATTCTTTCTTTCTTTTCTTTATATCCTGTGTGTTCTTTATTCTTTCTTTCTTTTCCTTATACCCTCGGGTTTTCTTTATTCTTTCTTTCTTTTCTTTATATCCTGTGTGTTCTTTATTCTTTCTTTCTTTTCCTTATATCCTCTTGTGTTTTCTTTATTCTTTCTTTCTTTTCTTTATATCCTGTGTGTTCTTTATTCTTTCTTTCTTTTCCTTATACCCTCTTGTGTTTTCTTTATTCTTTCTTTCTTTTCTTTATATCCTGTGTGTTCTTTATTCTTTCTTTCTTTTCCTTATACCCTCTGGTGTTTTCTTTATTCTTTCTTTCTTTTCTTTATATCCTGTGTGTTCTTTATTCTTTCTTTCTTTTCCTTATACCCTCTGGTGTTTTCTTTATTCTTTCTTTCTTTTCTTTATATCCTGTGTGTTCTTTATTCTTTCTTTCTTTTCCTTATACCCTCTTGTGTTTTCTTTATTCTTTCTTTCTTTTCTTTATATCCTGTGTGTTCTTTATTCTTTCTTTCTTTTCCTTATACCCTCTGGTGTTTTCTTTATTCTTTCTTTCTTTTCTTTATATCCTGTGTGTTCTTTATTCTTTCTTTCTTTTCCTTATACCCTCTTGTGTTTTCTTTATTCTTTCTTTCTTTTCTTTATATCCTGTGTGTTCTTTATTCTTTCTTTCTTTTCCTTATACCCTCTTGTGTTTTCTTTATTCTTTCTTTCTTTTCTTTATATCCTGTGTGTTCTTTATTCTTTCTTTCTTTTCCTTATACCCTCTTGTGTTTTCTTTATTCTTTCTTTCTTTTCTTTATATCCTGTGTGTTCTTTATTCTTTCTTTCTTTTCCTTATACCCTCTTGTGTTTTCTTTATTCTTTCTTTCTTTTCTTTATACCCTCTGGTGTTTTCTTTATTCTTTCTTTCTTTTCTTTATACCCTCTGGTGTTTTCTTTATTCTTTCTTTCTTTTCTTTATATCCTGTGTGTTCTTTATTCTTTCTTTCTTTTCCTTATATCCTCTTGTGTTTTCTTTATTCTTTCTTTCTTTTCTTTATATCCTGTGTGTTCTTTATTCTTTCTTTCTTTTCCTTATACCCTCTGGTGTTTTCTTTATTCTTTCTTTCCTTTCTTTATACCCTTGTGTTTTCTTTATTCTTTTCCTTACCTTCTTCACTTTCTTACTATTTTTTCTTTTTCTTTGTATTCCTCATTTCATTCTTTCATCATTCTTCAACCTTTTTATGTTTTTGTTTTTATTGTTTTTTGTCTTTTCTTTATTTATTTTTCTTTAAATTGAAGCAGATTTTTGTCTTTCTTTTTTTCTTTCTTTCTATCTTTGCCTATTTTACGCCATTTGGATATACTTTTTTCTGTTTCTCACTTTATACCTTTACTTTGTCCTAGTTTGTTTTTCATTGTTTTGTTTTTTTCACTTTTGAAATCTTTCTTTTTTCTGTCTTTGTTTATTTCTTTTGTTTGCGAACATTTTTTTCTTTCTTTCTGTGTTTATTTATCTCTTTACGTTCAGCCATTTTGTCTTTGTTTTTTTTTTCCTTTTAAATTTTTTTATTCTTACTTATTTACTTTATAGGATTTTGTTTTTCATTTTTGCACTTTTTAATAGTTATTCTTTTTTTTCTTCCCTTTCTTTACTTATTTTACACCCGTTTGTTTTGTTTTTCCTTTCTTTTCTATTTTATCAATTTCTTTTTCTTTTTCCTTTAATCATTTCTTTAATTAATTATTTTTCTTTCTTTCTTTCTTTCTTTCTATCTTTCTTTCTTTATCTCTTTATTTCTTTCTTGATTTTGTGTCCTTTATTTTTTTCTTACTTTTTTCTTTCCTTACTTTGCGCCATTTTCTTTTTCTTTTTTCACTTCCTTTAATTCTTTTTTACACACTTTTTATTTAATTCTTTACATTTTTACATTTTCTTTTTTTCTTTGTTTCTTCGTTTCTTTCTTTCATTTTCTTATTATTACATCTCGGCACATTCGACAACTTTTTCTTTTTCTTATTCCATTCCTTTTAGATATTTTTCATTTGCTCTTGAGACTTTTTTCATTTATTTCTCCTCGTATTATCCTCTTATATACCTATTTAAATGTCATAACATTTTTTCTTGCAAAAAGTTGCCTATACGGAATTGTTACTCGTGTTCCGTCATCGGAGAATCACACACGCCAATACACGTACACGGTACATTACTTCACTTCAATTGAAATATCTTTCGCGTCATCTCGATCCCCACCGCTCTCTTATTTCAGCAGTCAATTAAAATATAAAATTGAATTATAAAACATCTCATATTTCAGAAAGAAATCAATAACTTTCTTTAGATTATCGTGAACAAGAACAGTAATTTAATCCGTTGTTCATTTGAACATTTCATAATGAACAATTAACAAGAGAAATATCTCAAATTCTATACATATATTCTTATCTCGAAGGGGTGTTTCATTGAGTTCAATATTTTTACAAACCAATTAACAAGCTTAACAATAATACACTGCGTGCCAAATTATTATCGAAATAACTTTTTTCCAATATTTCAAAAACCGCCCAATCAATTGACACAAAATGTCCAGACAATGTTGGCAACACAGATCTGCGTAATCACTGAAATTTTCCTACCGATCTGCGCAATGTAAATAAACTGGCGCCATATCTATTATCAGCACGGTGATTTGAACGTGACAAATTATTATAAAGGTTTAGTAAAATTCCCAGAATTGAGCAAACAAAACGTTTATTAATGTTGAACGTGAATGTTTATGATCAAAAGAAGCTAATAAATAAGATAATCAAGCAAATAATAACAGATACAAACAAAGGCACAGTTTTAAGCAAATTAATATGGAATGTCCTTTCACTGTTTTGAAATTACTTGAAAAAGTTGACTTAGTTAATTGTAGGATGTCATCTGCTATAATGCCGCGATATATGTCAAGAATTGCTTCCTACAACTCAGAGTTGCTCCTGAATTGTCGTCCGTTGATTCATGATGCTCCAAATGTTTTTGATTGAGTTCAAATCCGGTGAATTTGCTGGCCACTTCATTTTACGAGGTTCATCGAACCTTAACTGTTTCAAATATTCAGTAGTCTTGTGAGCAGCGTGCGAGGGGCATTGTCTTGCATAAAAACAATGGCCCTTCTGAAGGCAACTCTTTGCCTTTTAATCCACGGTTCAAGATGCTCCTTCATAAGCGCTATGTATGCATCAGCAGTCATTTTGACCCCATCTGGTACTCTCCATGGGCCCACTAATGTTTTTCCAATAATCCACTCCAGATCATTTTCCCTCTACCGCCTTGTTGGCGTCTCAAACGCTGATGGCGATTCTGCCCGTTCATTTCCGAGCCTTTGCACCATCTACATGACCCATCAAGTCTTGCTCGAGTTTCGTCTGTGAACAAAACTTCAGAGAAGTCAATCTTCATATTGTCCTCGGCCCATTTCAATCGATTTTGAATGTGATTTTTCGTCAACGGAGGATTCGATACAGGTTTGGCTGTCGTTGCTATTTCCCTCTGATACCGACACCGAGTACTTTTAGACACAGTAGGATCCCCAATATGACTGAAAAGCTCTTGACTGGTAAGTCCTGGGTTCTTTGTGGCCTCTCGTTTAAGTCGTGACATGAGTTGACGTGAAATAACCCTTGACTTGCCTTTATATGCCCTTTTGCGGACTTGTGTAGGCTCGGTGGTGAATTTTTCACTGTTTGATGACACTTCCCTATCAGTTTAAAAATTCCTAGTGTAGATTTACCTTTGGAGAGTTCTGAGGTAAAATTTTTCTTTTCAGCATCACTTAAACTGCTTTTACTGCCCATCTTTTCACTAAATTCTTATACTTTTCTAATAATTTGGCACGCTCAAATCACCGTGCTGATAACAAATATGGCGCTAGTTTGTATACATTGCGCAGATCAGTAAGAAAATTTCAGTGATTACGCAGGTCTGCGTTGCCAACATTTTGTGTAAATTTTGTGTGAATTGAGTGGACGGTTTTTGAAATATTAGAAAAAAAGATATCTCGATAATAATTTGGCACGCAGTGTAATAAAACTTCTGAAATGCTGAAATCCGAAGGCACATTTCGATAGCGAATGCTGCCGTCTAAAAGTTAAGCAAATTATTAAGAAGCAGGAAAAGTTTGTTAGAAACAAAGAAAAGAGTACCAAACACTTACGTAATATAAGTCCTCCATTATAGCAGCGAGTGCTGGGCAATCTACTGATAGCTGAAGGAGAGACTTGAAGCAAACAGAAATTAACTTATATGGAAGGATGCTGAGAGTACCATGGACCCAGCATGTGAGCAACCACAAACACTTAGAGAAAACGAAAACAAAAAAAGTTGAGGCTTATACTTAACATAAGAGAACAGTTGAACATTTTAGGACATATTATGATGAAACAGGACTTGGAAAAATTAATACAGCACAGATTGAAGGCAAGAGTGAGAGAGAAAAACAACGTATAACTTACGTAGAGAGTACTAAGGGCCAAGTTTGCCGAAAACCCCTTGTCAGTGTTTATTTCCCATTTGAGGGAGATTTACAAATTATATGAGAGTTACAAATTATAGTTCTTTTTTGTCAGTTAATCTAACAATCTGAGCCTAGTTTTTATGCTGAAGATACGCTTAAATTTTAGACTAATCTATAACTTATCCTGCTTATGAGATTGCAAAAGCATTAAAAACAGGAACATTTCGTTAGAAACAAAAGAAAGAGTATTGAACTATTAGATAATATCAGTCAAACTATACGTCAGTGGATTCAGAGGCAAACTCCTAACAGATGAAGAAGAGACATGAAGCAACAGAAATGTTTCTACAGAAGGATGCTGAGAATCTCATGAACCGAACATGTTAGCAACGACGAAGTTTTAGAGAAAATGGTAACACAAAGCTCACTTATGTGAAGGTATTAAATAATCCATAATCTATACTGGCCGCAAATCACATGCACACCTATCAAAAATGAGTTCAACAGATATACAAAAAAATAAAGTGTGTAAGACAAAGATATATCTACTCACCTCAATTCAGTCAGATGTATGCCGTGCCTGATACATGCTTCTGCGTTTATGTATTTATAGATACATGACTGACGAGGCAGATTTTTTCCGGAGTAGGTTACCATTTCTTTCTGCGGTAGACCAGTTGCCATTCAATGCTATAGAACCCAGTCTTTCCTGCTATTTACCCATAGCTGAGGAGAGAAGAAGCGGATTCATACCTTTCCCAAGGGTATTAGAACGTAAGTGAATGTAATGGATTGAACTGGAATTCGAACTCGGCTCTCCGATTCCTATTCAACTTATACACTGAGGTGATTCTGAGAGAATTAGAAATCCTACCAGCATTGATCATTTGCGTTCACAAACATAACAACATAAGATATGCAGATGACACAGTGTTGGTAGCGGACACAGAAATCATGTGAGCAACAAAGTTTTAGAGAAAAGTATAACACAAAGCTCACTTTGGATAAGGTATTAAACTATAAACTATGAGATAATATCAGTCTACCCATATGTCAGTGGATGCAGGGACAATCTCCTAACAGAGGAAGCAGAGACGTGAAGAAATGTGGTTCTCCAGAAGGATGCTAAGAATATCATGAAATAAACATGTGAGCAACCACGAAAATGGTAATACAAATCTCACTTTGGTTAAGGTATTTAAATAATCAGCAACATAAGATATGCAGATGACACAGTGTTGGTAGCGGACACAGAAAAGAAACGACAAAAACTTCTTCAGAATTTAGTGAAGGAAACCAAAAAGAAACACCCGTTGTATGAAGAGGCAAATGCGCGGATATTAGCAAAAGGAAGCGCAGAACATGTAAATTAAAAATTGGAGATAGCAGAATCAATCAAGTCAAACAATTTACATATCTGGGAAGTGTTTTGAAAAATAACGGAAATTATGAGGCGCAAATCCGAAGGTGCGTTGGGAGAGGGAAAATGACATTCCAAAACAAAGCAAATTATTTACAAACAGAAAATTTTTGTTAGAAACAAGGAAATAAGGTTTAAAAAGTTACGTGACATGATTTCTCATATATGGTAGTTGATACTGGAAAATTTCCTCAAAGAGGAAAACGAGACTTGAAACAACATAAATTTTCTTCTACACAAGGATGCTGAGAATATTATAAAACAAACACGTGAGCAACGAAGAAGTTTTAGAGAAAAGTATAACACAAAGCTGACTTTGGATAAGGTATTAAACTATGAACCCTGAGATAATATCAGGCCACCTTTATGTCAGTAGATGCAGGGGCAATCTTCTAACAGATGAAGAAGAGACGTGAAGAAATGTAGTTCTACAGAAGAATATCATGAACCGAACATGTGAGCAACCACGAAATTTCAGGCAAAACGGTAACACAATGCTCACTTTGGATAAGGTATTGAAATAATCCATATTCTATAATAGCTGCAAGCCGCATGCACACGGATAAAAAATGAGTTCAACAGATACACAAATAAGAAAGAGTGGAAGACAAACATCTGTTTTCCCACCGGAATTATTCAATTTATAAACTAAGGTTATTCTGAGAGAATTAGAAGTCCTACAAGGATTAAATTATTGGCGTTCCCAAGCTAAAAAACATAAGATAGCTAAATGGCTCAGTGTGGATAGCGGACAGAAAGGAAAATACAAAAACTCATACAGAAATTAGTGAACGAAAGCGAAAAAAAAACATCAGTTGTAAGAGAGAATGTGTGGATGAACCTGTAAATTGGAAACAGCAAAATCGAACCTTTAAATTGGAGATAAAAAGATCGAACCTGTGAATTGGAGATAGCAAAATCGATCCTGTAAATTGGAGATAGCAAAATCGAACCTGTAAATTAGAGATATTAAAATCGAACTTGTAAATTGGAGATTGCAAAATCGATCCTGTAAATTGGAGATAGAAAAATCGAACCTGTAAATTAGAGATATTAAAATCGAACTTGTAAATTGGAGATAGCAAAATCGAACCTGTAAATTGGAGATAGCAAACTCGAACTTGTAAATTGGAGATAGCAAAATCGAACTTGTAAATTGGAGATAAAAAAATCGAAACTGTAAATTGGAGATAGTAAAATCGAACCTGTAAATTGGAGATAGAAAAATCGAACCTGTAAATTGGAGATTGCAAAATCGAACCTGTAAATTGGAGATAGCAAAATCGAACTTGTAAATTAGAGATAGCAAAATCGAACTTGTAAATTGGAGATAGCAAAATCGAACCTGTAAATTGGAGATAGCAAAATCGAACTTGAAAATTGGAGATAGCAAAATCGAAGTTGTAAATTGGAGATAGCAAAATCGAACCTGTAAATATGAGATAGCAAAATCGGACTTGTAAATTGGAGATAGCAAAATCGAACTTGTAAATTGGAGATAGCAAAATCGAACCTGTAAATTGGAGATAGCAAAATCGAACTTGTAAATTGGAGATAGCAAAATCGAACCTGTAAATTGGAGATAGCAAACTCGAACTTGTAAATTGGAGATAGCAAAATCGAACTTGTAAATTCGAGATAAAAAAATCGAAACTGTAAATTGGAGATAGTAAAATCGAACCTGTAAATTGGAGATAGCAAAATCGAACTTGTAAATTGGAGATAATAAAATCGAACCTGTAAATTGGAGATAGAAAAATGGAACCTGTAAATTGGAGATAGCAAAATCGAACCAGTAAATTGGAGATAGCAAAATCGAACTTGTAAATTAGAGATAGCAAAATCGAACTTGTAAATTGGAGATAGCAAAATCGAACCTGTAAATTGGAGATAGCAAACTCGAACTTGTAAATTAGAGATAGCAAAATCGAACTTGTAAATTGGAGATAGCAAAATCGAACCTGTAAATTGGAGATAGCAAAATCGAACTTGTAAATTGGAGATAGAAAAATCGAACCTGTAAATTGGAGATAGCAAAATCGAACCTGTAAATTGGAGATAGCAAACTCGAACTTGTAAATTGGAGATAGCAAAATCGAACTTGTAAATTCGAGATAAAAAAATCGAAACTGTAAATTGGAGATAGTAAAATCGAACCTGTAAATTGGAGATTGCAAAATCGAACCTGTAAATTGGAGATTGCAAAATCGAACCTGTAAATTGGAGATAGCAAAATCGAACTTGTAAATTAGAGATAGCAAAATCGAACTTGTAAATTGGAGATAGCAAAATCGAACCTGTAAATTGGAGATAGCAAAATCGAACTTGAAAATTGGAGATAGCAAAATCGAAGTTGTAAATTGGAGATAGCAAAATCGAACCTGTAAATTGGAGATAGCAAAATCGGACTTGTAAATTAGAGATAGCAAAATCGAACTTGTAAATTGGAGATAGCAAAATCGAACCTGTAAATTGGAGATAGCAAACTCGAACTTGTAAATTAGAGATAGCAAAATCGAACTTGTAAATTGGAGATAGCAAAATCGAACCTGTAAATTGGAGATAGCAAAATCGAACCTGTAAATTGGAGATAGCAAACTCGAACTTGTAAATTGGAGATAGCTAAATCGAACTTGTAAATTCGAGATAAAAAAATCGAAACTGTAAATTGGAGATAGCAAAATCGAACTTGTAAATTGGAGATAGCAAAATCGAACTTGTAAATTAGAGATAGCAAAATCGAACTTGTAAATTGGAGATAGAAAAATCGAACCTGTAAATTGGAGATAGCAAAATCGAACTTGTAAATTGGAGATAGCAAAATCGAACTTGTAAATTGGAGATAAAAAAATCCAACCTGTAAATTGGAGATAGTAAAATCGAACCTGTAAATTGGAGATTGCAAAATCGAACCTGTAAATTGGAGATAGCAAAATCGAACTTGTAAATTAGAGATAGCAAAATCGAACTTGTAAATTGGAGATAGCAAAATCGAACCTGTAAATTGGAGATAGCAAAATCGAACTTGTAAATTGGAGATAGCAAAATCGAACTTGTAAATTGGAGATAATAAAATCGAGCCTGTAAATAGGAGATAGTAAAATCGAACCTGTAAATTGGAGATAGAAAAATCGAACCTGTAAATTGGAGATAGAAAAATCGAACCTGTCAATTGGAGATAGCAAAATCGAACTTGTAAATTAGAGATAGCAAAATCGAACTTGTAAAGTGGAGATAGCAAAATCGATCCTGTAAATTGGAGATAGCAAAATCGAACTTGTAAATTGGAGATAGCAAAATCGAACCTGTCAATTGGAGATAGCAAAATCGAACTTGTAAATTAGAGATAGCGAAATCGAACTTGTAAATTGGAGATAGCAAACTCGAACTTGTAAATTAGAGATAGCAAAATCGAACTTGTAAATTGGAGATAGCAAAATCGAACCTGTAAATTGGAGATAGCAAACTCGAACTTGTAAATTGGAGATAGCAAAATCGAACTTGTAAATTGGAGATAAAAAAATCGAAACTGTAAATTGGAGATAGTAAAATCGAACATGTAAATTGGAGATAGCAAAATCGAACCTGTAAATTGGAGATTGCAAAATCGAACCTGTAAATTAGAGATAGCAAAATCGAACTTGTAAATTAGAGATAGCAAAATCGAACTTGTAAATTGGAGATAGCAAAATCGAACTTGTAAATTGGAGATAGCAAAATCGAACCTGTAAAATGGAGATAGCAAAATCGAACTTGTAAATTGGAGATAGCAAAATCGAACTTGTAAATTGGAGATAAAAAAATCGAACCTGTAAATTGGAGATAGTAAAATCGAACCTGTAAATTGGAGATAGCAAAATCGAACTTGTAAATTAGAGATAGCAAAATCGAACTTGTAAATTGGAGATAGCAAAATCGAACCTGTAAATTGGAGATAGCAAAATCGAACTTGTAAATTGGAGATAATAAAATCGAGCCTGTAAATTGTAGATAGTAAAATCGAACCTGTAAATTGGAGATAGAAAAATCGAACCTGTAAATTGGAGATAGCAAAATCGAACGTGTAAATTGGAGATAGCAAAATCGAACTTGTAAATTAGAGATAGCAAAATCGAACTTGTCAATTGGAGATAGCAAAATCGAACCTGTTAATTGGAGATAGAAAAATCGAACCTGTAAATTGGAGATAGAAAAATCGAACCTGTAAATTGGAGATAGCATTTCGAACTTGTAAATTGGAGATAGCAAAATCGAACCTGTAAATTGGAGATAGCAAAATCGAACTTGTAAATTGGAGATAGCAAAATCGAACCTGTAAATTAGAGATAACAAAATCGAACCTGTAAATTGGAGATAGCAAACTCGAACTTGTAAATTGGAGATAGCAAAATCGAACTTGTAAATTAGAGATAAAAAAATCGAACCTGTAAATTGGAGATAGTTTAATCGAACCTGTAAATTGGAGATAGAAAAATCGAACCTGTAAATTGGAGATAGTAAAATCGAACCTGTAAATTGGAGATAGCAAAATCGAACCTGTAAATTGGAGATAGAAAAATCGAACCTGTTAATTGGAGATAGAAAAATCGAACCTGTAAATTGGAGATAGTAAAATCGAACCTGTTAATTGGAGATAGAAAAATCGAACCTGTAAATTGGAGATAGCAAAATCGAACTTGTAAATTGGAGATAGCAAAATCGAACCTGTAAATTGGAGATAGAAAGATCGAACCTGTAAATTAGAGATAGAAAAATCGAACCTGTAAATTGGAGATAGCAAAATCGAACCTGTAAATTGGAGATAGCAAAATCGAACTTGTAAATTGGAGATAGCAAAATAAAACATGTAAATTGGAGATAGAAAAATCGAACTTGTAAATTGGAGATAGCAAAATCGAACCTGTAAATTGGAGATAGTAAAATCGAACCTGTAAACTGGAGATAGAAAAATCGAACTTGTAAATTGGAGATATCAAAATCGATCCTGTAAATTGCAGACAGCAAAATCGAACCTTTAAATTGGAGATAAAAAAATGGAACCTGTAAATTGGCGATACCAATATCGAATGAAGTCAAGCAATTTGCATATCTGGGAAGTGTTTTGAAAAAGTACAGATAGTATAAGGCGAAAATCCGAAGGCACTTTTGGTAGAGGAAAGAGACATCCCCAAAATTATGCAAATTAATAAGGAAAGAACCAAAGACCAGCTTGGACCATTTAAAGCACTCGGGTCCCCACGTTAAAAACTGACCTTGTCTCACAACCTGACTCAGTGGCGGATCAAGTAAATATCTACTCACACACACAGACATATACATACATATATATATATATATATATATATATATATATATCTTTTGACATTGATATGTAAACTAGGTCAACGTAAGAATACGATGCTAGTGATAAGAAAAGGAGGAATGGAATGAAAAAAGTAAAAAGGAAAATCATTGCAAAGAATAATTTCTAAAGATAACGAAAGAGGCGATGACAAGAATAGAAGGAGGAAAAAAAAACAGAACAAAAAAAAAAGTAAAAGTTAAGTATAAGAAGAATATATATGAAGATATGTTGTAATGGCCGTACTCGGAACCGAGTTGGCAACCACCATATATATATATATATATATATATATATATATATATATATATGTGTGTGTGTGTGTGTGTGTGTGTATGTCCTGGGGATGACGATAAACTACATCTGGCAGCAAGTCTACTGTTCGGAAGATTGGAGGATTTGAGGAACGTGGAACCACCTTTTAATTGGTGCTGTTTCCAGGTCCACCATGACCCGGGATGGTAGCACCAGTTTAATCAAATAACCTGTGTGTTTTTTTAGGGGGTTTACTCTGTTATCCTCATACGTCGAAACTGAAGTGAGTGTCCAAAATATATATACTAGATTGCCGGTAAGGTCTCATGACTTGAGAGTTGCAATGGTGAGACGTAACTGTATGGTCTATGCTAAAATTTGCTTTTCTCTCACTTCAAACTTGTAGAACTCTCGTCCAGCTTTTTTGCTTCCACTCAGTTTTGATCTTCAAGCATTTAAATGCAATGTCAATCGTTATATGTTGCCTTCTGAATTCCTGTTCTTCTGTTCTTCTCCGCTTCTTAATAAATTTTGATTTTCTTATACTTTTTCACACTCACTAACCCCCCCCCCCCTAAGTGTAAGTAAATTGTCTGTTTATTTTTATTTATTTAAATAGAACTGTGTTAATTTTATTTACCGTCCTGAATGTTCGAGAAATTTGCTAACCAGGCGCTTTTTCGTGGCTGAATATTTAACAGCACATCAGGTCAAATGACTGTTCTCTTTGGGGTTACAGGTTCAAATCCTGTCGGAAAAGAACATATTTTCGACGATATTACTGGAATATTCAGGCCGATAACTGTAATTAATACTGTTTAATTAAAAAGGTAAAAACAAACAGAGCATTTACTTAAATAAATCATATCTATAAAAATTTGGTCTAAAAAAAAATACATTAAAATAATTTTCGGACTTAACCTATTACATAATATATACATACTTATTAATGATATACAAGTATATAATTTTGTCTAATTTTATATATATCAACAAGCTACTTATATAAATATAGTACGACAAATCGAAGAAAAAGTTTTTGCGACCCGTTTGGTCTCTTAGGGTTTCATCGGACTGGGCTTTGTTGACGTTGCCAGGTCTACACATGCTCAGGAAACGAGAGACACTGACAGTTTCAAAGTTTTTTAAAGAATATTTTTAAAGAATATTTTTTGTCTGTTTACCTCTAGGCTCTTACAATACATCACCATTCTTGGTAGATTTTCTGCAGTCGCAATGTGGGATAGTTAGGGACAAAGGTGATGGAGAAAAAAGAAAAAGAAAAGAAAAACAATACAGATGAATTTTGCTAGATTGAAGAAAATATTCTTTAAAAAAAACTGCCATTGTCTCTCGAGTCATGCCCATGTGTAGACGTGGTAACATAGACAAACCCTAGTCCGATGAAATCCTAACGGATAAAATGCGTCACAAAACTTTTTTTTTTCGAATTTGTCATATAATTTTTATAAATACTTATTAATATATGTAGAGATTTCTTTATGTAGAAATTGGACTTTGGTGAGCATTTAAATTCACATTTTACTAGAGAGATATAAAGTCAAAAGGTGTCTTTATTCTGAACTTTATTTCCAGATTAAGTAAATTGAATACACTCAAATAAAATAAAATACAAACTCTGCCCTCTGTTTGGCAACAACGAACACAACCTCACCTTATAACTTTACTATTATGAAATTAGACAAACGATTTACAATTTGTGCTTTCTTTTTTTCTGATACAGCCGTTGTCTGGAGCATTAACAGCAGGTCGATAAGCAGTCCTGTCACGCAATGCCTGATAGCAAGTCTGTTTCTCACTAGATACACCAATGAACATGGCTCGACGCCAAAGATGAGCTGATCCAACCAATATCTTGTCTTTCATTGTTTTTTTTTCGTCACGTCTTACGTTCTTTTTTCTACTATTAAATAATTTCTTTCTTTTCGTCTTTGCTTTCTTTTTCTTGCTTTTCTTTTCTTTCAAAATATTATTTCTTTCTTTCCATCTTCTACTTTCATGTGTCCTTCAATGAGAGCCGAGATGAGATTGAGAGCTAATCACGATGTAGCTTGCAATAGACTATTGTTTGTTAGCTCACAGTGAGGGTCATCCTCTCTGCACGATGGAGTATTCGGCTACAGTATAATAACTCTTATCTGAGCCTAGTAACCAAAAATCATAAATAACTAGGTTTCTCCCAATGTAATGAGTTCTATTTATTAACATAGCGGCTCGGATTGGCCAATCGGAGAGCGGAGTTCGAATTCCACTCGAATCCATTACATTCACTTACGTGCTAACAGCCTTAGGTATGAATCCTTCACTTCTCCCACCAGATATATGTAAATAGTAGAAAAGACATTCTAATGCAGAAAGAAATGGCAACATTCTGCGGCAAATAAATTTTTTGAAAGATACATGATCACCTAACCGTGTATCACGCATGGCACATAACTGACTGACTGAAGTGTAATACTCTTGGGAAAGGTATGCATCCTCCTCTACTCCCCACCAGTTGTGTGTAAATAGCAGAGCAGACCGAGTTCTATAGCCTTGTATGGCAACTGGTCTACCGCAAAAAGATATAGCAACATACGGGAAAATATATGCCTCGTCAGTCATGTATCGATAGATACATGATCACCTAAGCGTGTGTAAAGCATGTCACATAAGTGACAGGCTGACGTGCTAATATGCGCAAAAAGAAATGGTAAACTGTTGAGGGAAAAACTGCCTCGTCAGTCATGTATCACGCATGGCACATAGAATAGATATTGGTATTGGTAGAATAGGGTGTTCCACTGACTTGGACCGATTTTAAATGTGAATTAAGTTTAAGCGTCTAATGATTTTCTTTCAGATTTAGCTATTTAAACCATGGAAAGATTAACTACCAAACAACGTGTTAAAGTTATCGATGACTATAAACCATCCCGCAAATCACCCATACTTTTCTTTTAAATTAGTACAAACAATAGCAGACCTATAATCTGCCAAAATGCCTTCTGTCTTGAAAGTGAGTAGAGATTAGAGGTTTGTATCTCATTTTCTGCAGAAAAGAAGAAAAATAAAAAAAAGCACCCACTGACATTCATGAATGATTACTTAATTCTTCACAAAACCAAACAATGTATGTGAGCATAGACATTGGACAAGAGATTTTTCCCAATAATTGCATAGCCTAAAGTTAGCGGTGCGTATTATACATGAATAATTTCCGTAAAATGTTATGTAACTAAAAGGTATTTTTTGACTCATTTCCAAGTGAAAAAAAATTATCAAACGTTAACCGATTTCGACTGTTGGAAAAATGACGCTGATCTGACGTTTTTCACAAGGAATTACAAAGAGCTTAAAAAAATAAATTTTGTTAAAATAAATGATTCTAAATTCATTTAAAAACAGAACAAATTGATGTAAATGTGGTTAAAACGATACTTTTGAAAGTCACTTTCAAACATAAAACTCGTGTATGGCAATTGAAGCTCACACAGAGACGCAGGCAAACGGACACAGATATTAAATATATCCGTGTCCGGGAATAATAATTTCCACTTAATTAAACTGCTTCAAACCGTCAGCTGCTTATTTTGGTGGTATGAGTCTAAAAGCATTTTAACGTCCTACTAATAACCAGTAACTTTCTTTTCTTTTCTTTTTTTTTTCTTTTTGCATTTGAACAAATGTCAGATGATCGGTAGTCTGGCAAAATGACTTCCGCTATTGAAAGTTTGAATGAAGCAGAAGATTATTTTTATTCTCTCCATACGAAAAAATATAAACCCATTTTGATTCATTGATGTTTGCAGAGTGTTTTGCAAATCAAACAAGGGATGTGAGCACAGTGTCAAATCAGACACAAAAAAGGAAGTTATACAAATAATATTTCTACATGAAAAGGAGTAATATTTTGAGAACCTCAGGTTGCCTCCATGGGCGTTTCCCACTTAGTACATCCTCTTGCGCACATGCGATCTCACCCATCAACCGTCTAACTTGAGCGGCTCTTGGGACTTTTATTGGAGCATGCTTTAATTAAAAAAACAAAAACAAAAACACCTTCTGACTCATCACCAGTACTTTTCTTTTAATGTTTTACAATTTTGCAAATGAGTGCAATTTGTTAAAATGACGTCTAACATGAAAATTTGAATGAGCCATTAATTCCATTCATGCGACACAAAAAAAAATTCATTGGAATTCATTGAATCTTGCAGAACGTTTTTCAAACAAAACAGTGGATATGGGAACCGTACCAAATCATACACAAAGTCGTAAGTTCTACTCAGAAAGCTTGCACCTGAGAAGCAGTAATACTTTGTGAAACAGAGGATGCTTGGCTGAGCATTACAATGTTAACTTCTTCAAATCTAGGGTCAACTCTTATCTATTTCTCATATCCTCATAATGCGCACTTACTGCAAGCGCTTACGTTTATATAAAAATCTCGCTCAGTAACTCCCTAATTTTTGTTGCGAAACGATGTCCGTGATAAAAAAAAAAAAACTTTTAGAAATATTGTATGTGGCGTCTTGTATATCGTCGGAATAAAACAACAATGGAAAAATTGTTGAAGATGTAGAAAACTAACACTTGCTACTTAAGGTGTATGCGGAAATATATGGGAGTCATTTCTTTCGTAACACTTCCCATATATATTAGTATGATAGCAATGATTGTGAAATATATTTGACAGAATGTTTTAAACGGCTAAGATTATATTAGACCATTGCAAAAGTTTGTGCCCGATTAGAAAATTGAAAACAAACCTTTAACTATTCCCAAAGAAAAAAAAAAAAAAAAAATATATATATATATATATATATATATATATATATATATATATATCAAATATTTATTTTTTTACTAAGATGGTAATTTGAGAATTTGAGAATCAATGCCACATTGACTGATAAACTCCTACAAAAAGAAACAAATTCTCAAATTACCATATTAGTAAAACACGCACTCTCTGAAATTTTCAAAAAATTCAACCTAAGCGTTGCGACTGCACGCTCCAAAAGTTTTATCCGTTAACAATAACACATTTCTAAAAAAAAAAAAATATTTCGATTCGCATTTAATCTTTCGTTTCTGATGCTACGTGGATTTACTAAAAACGAAATAATTTCTATCACTGAGGATGATTGCATGTAAAGTTGAAAGTGCTTCCAGATTAAAACAAAGACTTCATACAGCTTGTAGTTATTACAAACAAGGCTCATAAAATTAATCGAGTGGTGCATAGGTTAATGCAACTTTAAAATTTTGGTTTGTGAATAGATTTCGCCATTTTATACCATTAACTTTACTAATCTGCTTTTTGCATGAATAATTCATTGTAATAAAAATTGAACTGCACCACATATTTGATTTAGAATAACTGATCCGACGTTCCAATTTTCAGGATAACAGCTGAGACATTACTCTATTTATTGAACAATTTATTTCATGCCACATCGACTAATAAACTCCTACAACAAAAAATTCTCAAATTACCATATTAGCAATAAACGCACTTTCTTAAATTTTCAAAAAATTCAACATTAGCGTTGCGACTGCTTGCTCCAAAAGTTTTTATCCGCTAACAATAACACATTTCTAAAAAAAAAAAAAGATTTCGATTCGCATTTAATCTTTAGTCTCTGATGCTACCTGGATTTACTAAAAACAAAATAATTTCTATGCCTGAGGATGACTGTATGTAAAGTTGAAAGTACTTGCAGATTAAAAAAAAGACCTTACACAGCTTGTAGTTATTAGGTTGGTCAAAAAATAATCTCGTTTTCTCACATATGTTACTATGCAAGAAAACGACATTATTTTTGCACCAGCCTAATATTAAAAACAAGGATCATAACATTCATCGTGTGGTTCGTAGGTTAATGCAACTTTAAAATTTTGGTTTGCGAAAAAATTTCCCCATTTTATATCATTAACATTACTAATCTACTTTTTGTATGAATGATTCTTTGTAAGATATATATATATATATATATATATATATATATATATATATATATATATATATATATATATATATATATATATATATATATATTGTCAAGTACATAAAATCTCTATTGTTTTTAACAACTATCTCTCAGCAAACTTGTTGGATGAAATTTGTGTGGTAGTTGTCGACTGACTGTACAGAGTCAATTTCTTTGCTATTTAAAGAGTTCTGTAGAGCAGGGGTCGGCAACTTACGGCACGTGACACACCAAGCAGTTTCCAACGGCACGCACCCGCAAATGACATTACTCTGTCCGAACCAATAACTACTGAAACGCAAAGAAGATATTTATATTTATCTGTTTCAACTTTAATATATTCCAAAGTATATATATACACCATATATTACTATATAAAATATATTGTAGAACAGGTATATTGACCTTGACTTGTAATTAAAATACGTATGCTGTTGGCACACTGAATGATTTTAAAACACTAAGTCGGCATATAGCTAGCAAAAGTTTGTCGATCCCTGCGATAGAGAACGTAACAAATTAAAACCAGGAGTCAAATAGGAAGAATACGGTAGGTGCTAGAGTTTTTCCCGTTTTATCATTTTCAGCTTCTGCATGACGTCTTGCGCTGTCCTGATGAAAAAACGGCACCTTTTCGATTTACCAAAATAGGCTTTCTTGAACAAAAGTCTCTTTAAATGGGGAAAGGCTGTTCAGATATATTTGTTATACTCTTATAAATATCCTTCGTCGAAATCTTCGGTTTATTTTCATCAATGACAAGCAGATCATCTTCAATTGACGTCGGAAGTTTGCTCGAGGCGGGGTTGATCGTTTAGGTTAAAATCACCTCGACGAAATCTGTCAAACCACTTTTCAGTTGTCCGTAGAATTTGAGCACGATCCAAATAACCCATCTGAATGTATTTTCGTCACAGTTCCGACACTTATACCTTTCTGAAATTCATAGAGCATAATATGACGAAAGTGCTACTCTTCATCCTCCATCTTTACAGCATTCATTCGCGGACAACACGCCAACATTCAACAAAGTTTTACTTGCAAGTGAACGATGCAAGATTTCAAACAAGAACACAGCAAATGAAAATCAACCTAAAACTTTTGCAATAAACTGATATCAGAATTCACACATCAAAGTATATTCCTGGGTGACATCATGACACCTTTCAGCTTACACTGCGTTTTTATGTGGTAAAATGTTGTAATGGAATGTCCCACACTCCCTATCGCCTATGTGGACTGACTATATTAGTAGCTATATATAGTGAGCACAGGATAAACCTGGGGTCGTGCTTTGGGAATTACTAGCCTGCCACCCCTGTCTTTCAGTAGTGTATTCTCTTGTTAAAAAAAACGCTCTTTCTATCATGTACGCTCGTGTTGCTCTTACTTCACTTAAGTACTACCTTTGTCTGTGTGTAACCTCTTTAAGGATATCATGTTTGTCCACTACTTCCTTCCTCTTGACGCAATTTTACATCAACTGATATTCGCTTTCTTGTCCTACTGTCTTCAAAATCAGACTTGTTAATTAGGCAAATATCTTTTCCCTGCTTCCCTGGTCTTCAGTATTTCCTATGTGTATTAAGTTCTCTGTGTTGTGTTTCCTCATAATACATCACAGTAATCTCAATTCTTTCTAATGGTAAGAATCAATTTTTGTAGTCGTATTTCCTTAAATTTTTCAGGTTTTTCACATGTTCTGTTCACCATATTCTAAGCAGTCATCGATAGAACCATTTCTTTGAATATGGGTGTTCGCTACTCTCATCATCCTTTTTATGTTCCGCCATTTATCTACATAAAATCTTGAAGACTTTCAGCAGCAGCAACAATTAAAATGGATATCACGTGTAACACGAACAATGTTATATACCGAACCGATGAACATTAATGGCTATGTCCCAGACCTAACAAATACGTCGGACACTATTGGGAATGGGGGTAATATGCTGTATAAGTAGTCAACCAATAGCCGTGGTTTACCTACTTCATGCTGCTGGCGAGTATTGTATTTTGCTGATGTTATCAAAATTACCATTTCATTTCCAACCTCCGTTTTGGTTATTCCTCATTCAGTAAACCTTTCTAGGTTAAACAATCAGTTAACGGCATATTGAAAATTTTGACACTCCACACTACACCAAGCAAAAAGTATACCCGTCAGTACAAGAATGGACAATAACAGCTATTGCATTTTAGAAGAAGTTTTTCCTGAAAGGTTTTAAGAGAAAGATGTCAATCGTAAATTGCAGTGGTTGCTAGGTCTATTAATGTCGATGCGTTTTTTTTTTGTTTTATTTATGCGTCTAATATTACCATTAACATTACAGTTACTGTCCCCATTCTATCTCATATTTCCATGTGAATGCTTACTTCTAGTGGTGTTCTTCCTTCTTTATATGTCGCTGAGAGGTTAACTGGTATTTTTATTAATGTTTCTCTGTCGTTCTTATTTTATTTAAGAGTTCCTCGCTGCTCACATGTTGAGTCCATGGTATTCTTTCTATTTGACTATATTGAGGTTTCAAGAATCTTTTTTCATTTTTGTAAATGTGAAAGTAAATAAGAAAAAGAGAATGTTAATAAAAGCGAATGAAAAAAAAGAGAGAACGAAGATAAAATTTGACTAAGAAGAAGGAAGATTAAACTGATTAAAATTATGAATAACGAAGGAGGAGATGAATGAAAGGACAGAAGCATATACATACAAAGAAGAAAAGGAAGAAGAAGAAAGTGAATAGAGAGACGACGATGAAGAACATTTGAAATATAAAGAATGAAAAAGTGAATGCAAAAACGAAAACATGAATTTCAAGAAAGTAATAAGAAAATGTAGAAATGGAGGAGAAAAAAAAGAAGATAGTGAAGAAGAGGAAGAAGAAGAAGAAAAGAAGAAGGAGAAGAGAACGAAAAGATAATCAATAAAGTAAATTAAAAAAAAATAACAACGAATGTAAAATTAAATGCAAAACCAAAGCAAAAACATGAAATATTATTCGAAAAATGCAATAAGAAAACAGTAAAAGAAGGAGGAGGAGGAGCAGGAGGGAGAGAATGAAAGGAGGAGTGGAGGGGATGGAGGAGGAGTGGAGGGGATGGAAGAGGAGTGGAGGGGATGGAGGAGGATCGGGGGTGATAGAAGGAGGGGATGAGGAATAGGGGGAGTGTATGAGGAGGGGTAGGAGGAGAGGTAGGAGGAGGGGTAGGAGGAGGGGAAAGTGGAAGGTAATACTCCGAATCCAAAAAAAAACAACAACAAAAATAATTTGAAAAAAGGAAGAGGAAAACAAAGACTAACGTGGGAAAAAAAACGAAGGAAGAAGACCCAGGGAAAAGCCGACTATGAAGATAGAAATTGAATGTGTGAAAAGAAACAGATACCGAATGAAAAACGAATGAAAACTTGACTGAAAAAAATGAAAAGAACACATAAAAAAATTACTTTAAAAAAAGGCCCAATATGTGAAAAAACGAAGGAAGACATGAAGAAGAAAAAAAAAATGACGATGTAGGAAAAAAAAGTAGAATATGAAGAAAAAAAAAACAAACTGTGAAGACGGTACAAAGAATGAATAATTTACTGCAGGAAAAGAAAAGGAAAGATAAAATATAATTTTGTAAAATGAAGAAAACGCAAGAAAATGTGGAGAATAACAACAGGACATCGAAACAAAAGGTCAGCTATGAAAAAGTAAATGAAAACAAATGTAAAAATTAAAACTGTCACTCGTGTAATGAAGGGAATAAAAAGTAGTTTTATAAGAATTCCCATTATCAAACTTGTACCTGAAAGGAATCTGATTTCATTTACTTTTGAGAGTTAACCAAAAAAAGATTCGATTTCCCAGACGATGTTCTCGCAAAGATAATTATTTCATAGACTTCTGAACAAAGTGGGAGATAATTCTGCTATTGATGATAGAAGAATACTTTTAAAGGAGCCTGCTAAAGTTCCATCTTTTCTATTGTCGACATTTTATTTTCTTGTGTCTTAAGGAGTTTTCCAGCTTCCAACCAACAATGCGAGAGAATGGAAATGCTTTTCTATTGAACAAATCTTTCAATTCACCTTTTTTGCCAATGAAAGAAAATCTAATTTGTTGCACTTTATTGGGATAGCGTACATATTTTCACATGCACATACATAGATGATTACACACAGATACACACACGCGCACACACACAGAAAGACACACACACACACACATACACGCACACACACACACACATATATATATTATAATTATCATTTACTATAAAGTTTAATAATTATATGCAAAATTACGGACCTTAAAAAATTGTCCTTTATCCTTCTTCAAAATCAATAATGAAAACTATATAAAATTCTTTCGTTGGGCCTACGTTTATCACACTCTCTCGTAGATTAACTTGTCACTTATTGAAACTTAATTGAATTCGTGAAAATATGCATCATCACATAAGAAACAATAAAGATGCATCATCACACAAGAAACAATAAAGCTACCGTAATTATTATATGACAAGTATTAGTAGGTACTCGCTGCAAGGAAAGACGCAAAGTACACAAAGCTATTTATATAAAAAAAACAACTCGAGTAAAAAATATATATATTTTGTCACTTGAAAATATATAAAATAGATTCTACTGATACATTTTTTTCTAGTTCAGTCAATCTCGATACATGGCAAAACACATATAAGGGGCATATATTTTAATTTCAGTAACAAGATATATCAAATAAAGTATGCTCTATCATCTTACAGCCATTGTTAGTAAGGACTGGGTTGACCGAAAGTAAAAAAAATAAAAAAAAATAAAATAATGAATAGAACCAATGAATAAAGTTGAGAGACAATCGATAGATTGGCATTTGGTAGATGCAACAACTGATTCGAAAATATGAAATAAGAAAATAAAAAAAATCAAACGATCACACATTTCCGGTGAATTTAAAAAAATATCCAATAAATGAATTCTTGCTACTTAAGCACAATTCTTACACACACGCACGCACACACAGACACACATTATATATATATATATATATATATATATATATATATATATATATATATATATATATATATATATATGTTAATAGTAATATTAGGTTGGTAAAAAAAAAAAAAAAATTCGGATAGCACAATTTGCCAGTATATCAAAATAAATTGGTACACGATGAAAAAAATTTGAAAAAAAAAAGAAAAAAATTAGAAACATCGGAACAGGGCGAAACAAATCGTCCAGTGCCTTAAGTTTTTAGTCCAAAGAAAAAAACAAACAAGCGAGAAATAAAGCTAAATCGTACAATTGTCAATACGCTAAGCAGAGCTGGAATAAATAAAATAAAATAAAAACTAAACAACCAAGAAAAACCTACCAAGGTTTCACCTAAACGGATTTTCAGGGTAATCTATCTATCTATCTATCTATCTATCTATCTATCTATCTATCTATCTATCTATCTCAGTATTTTCATTATCTATCTATCTATCTATCTATCTATCTATCTCAGTATTTTCATTATCTATCTATCTCAGTATTTTCATTATCTATCTATCTATCTATCTATCTATCTATCTATCTATCTATCTATCTATCTCAGTATTTTCATTATCTATCTATCTCAGTATTTTCATTATCTATCTATCTATCTATCTATCTATCTCAGTATTTTCATTATCTATCTATCTCAGTATTTTCATTATCTATCTATCTATCTCAGTATTTTCATTATCTATCTATCTATCTATCTATCTATCTATCTCAGTTTTTTCATTATCTATCTATCTATCTATCTATCTCAGTATTTTCATTATCTATCTATCTCAGTATTTTCATTATCTATCTATCTATCTATCTATCTCAGTATTTTCATTATCTATCTATCTCAGTATTTTCATTATCTATCTATCTATCTATCTCAGTATTTTCATTATCTATCTATCTATCTATCTATCTCAGTATTTTCATTATCTATCTATCTATCTATCTATCAATCTCAGTATTTTCATTATCTATCTATCTATCTATCTCAGTATTTTCATTATCTATCTATCTATCTATCTATCTATCTATCTATCTCAGTATTTTCATTATCTATCTATCTCAGTATTTTCATTATCTATCTATCTATCTATCTCAGTATTTTCATTATCTATCTATCTCAGTATTTTCATTATCTATCTATCTATCTATCTATCTATCTATCTCAGTATTTTCATTATCTATCTATCTATCTATCTCAGTATTTTCATTATCTATCTATCTATCTATCTATCTATCTCAGTAATTTCATTATCTATCTATCTATCTATCTATCTCAGTATTTTCATTATCTATCTATCTATCTATCTATCTATCTCAGTATTTTCATTATCTATCTATCTATCTATCTATCTCAGTATTTTCATTATCTATCTATCTATCTATCTATCTATCTCAGTATTTTCATTATCTATCTATCTATCTATCTATCTATCTATCTATATATATATATATATTTTAAACAAATATAAAAATTGTCGCTTAATCTGATAGTGTTAATTTTAGAATTCTGTCTCTAGAGTTTTGTAGATGGAACTTCTCGCAATCATTCCGTTCACTCGACTGAGGTTATCAGCAACTGACTGTTTATAATTCTCCTTTTTAGATACACTTTTCATTGGTGCAAGGTTGAATTTTTCCTTTCGTAGTGTGTGTGTGTGTGTGTGTGTGTGCGTGCTCGCGCGCGTTCGGGCGTGATCCTGGGTTCGCTCATGCACCCCCCACCCCGGGCATATGTGCGTACATGTGGTATGTCGTGGTTATTTCTCCTTATCTTTGTATTTCTTGTCACTTGATACTCTTTCCTTATGAGATTTATACGTTTTCTCTTTCTTTCTGAATATATATATATATATATATATATATATATATATATATATATATATATATATATATGAAGAAATATAGTGTTATGGTGTGCTATATTTATGGGATAAAGTGCTCAATATCAGAGATAGAGCGTGTGTAAATATAAAAGTGAACATAGAAGTCAACACTTAGAGGCGACAGTCTGTTTCATGCTAGATGCAATCGTCAGGCCTGACGATTGCATATAGCATGAAACAGACTGTCGCCTCTAAGTGTTGACTTCTATGCTCACTTTTATATATATATATATATATATATATATATATATATATATATATATATATATATGTGTGTGTGTGTGTGTGTGTGTATAACTAATGACACACGTGAATGATAGATCTTTCTTGTTACCCAAATATTTCTTTTAGATTAATTGATTAAACATTAAACAGTTCTGAATGACTACTCATGATTTTAGCCCTGGGTTCCAACTGTAAGGACTGGGTTTCTTGCTAAATAGGATAACTCAAAAGGAAGACGAGAGAGTTGTCTTTGGTAGAAAAGCAGGGAATTTTGAATTTAAGAAAAGAAGGAAAATCGATCAGAGCCATTGGACAAACATTCAGGATAGACAGCAAAATAATTCGGAATCTCCTGAAAAAGAAAATAACTGATGTACTGAAGAACAGACTGTTATGGTAAATTGCCCATACACGGATGGTCTCTTCCAAGTTACAAATAAAAACAGGTACTGCTTTTGTCAGAGGTGGTTGTTTTCCAGCAGTGAGTCCGGCCGAAATCTTTTCGGCTACACAGTCAAACTCTCTGCCTTCGAGCAGAGAGGAACCCAGGCGAAGCTCCGCTTTCGGGCAGAGTGTCTCGGGAAGTTTGACTGACCCGGAACCCGTTTATACGGGCTCGAAAAGGAATAATTTGGGGCTAGCCTACGGGCTCGGAAAACCCACATTAAACCCGGCCTAGTGCCACATACAACCCTCGTGGTTTCTGAATATTCCATCAGTCAGTTCTGGCAGTTTGGACGTAATATTCTTGCTCGTTTGCATATTGTTCATTATATTTTTCCGTTAATATATTTGGTAACTCAAACCCTCTGTGGGTTTTTTTTTATTATTATTTCTGGTCCCAAAGAGGACACAAGACAGACATGGAACGAGTCCGTCAAGGAAAACAACAATAATTTATGACATTGTGAGAGCTATAAGGAAAAATCCCCAAAGAAGAGTCAGTGACATCACCAACAACCACCATAGGTTTCCAGGGGTAAAGGTTTCACAATCAACGCTTCGAAGAAAACTTCAAGGGCAGAAATATAGAAGCCATACCACAAGATGAAAACCATGTATCAGCAGTCATCTGTAAGAATCGAAAGGCCAGATCGGAATTTGCAAGGAAGTGCAGAGATGAGTGACAAAAGCTTTGAAAAAAAAACATTTATGGACTGATAAGACCACCATTAGTCTCTAGCAAAGTGATTGGAAGACCAGGTATGGAGAAGGAAAGGATCTGCTTATGATCCAAAGTATACACGCTCATCTGTGAAGCATGGTGGATACAGTGTCTTGGCTTGGGATTGCATGGCTGCTTCTGGAACAGACTCTTTCATATTTATTCGTGATGGAACTCACAATAGTAGAATTCAGAGGTCCATAGAAACATTTTGTCTGCCAATTTACAGAGAAATGTATGGAAAACTTAACGGGAGGAAGTTTATCATGCAATAGAACATTGACACTAACCATACTGCAAACACAATAAATTACTTCATCAGGGAAAGAAATTGGACAATTTTAGACTAGCCAAATCAATCACCGAACCCGCAACCCAATACAACATGTATTTCATCCCCTGAAAGAAGAGACTGAAGGAAGAACTCCCCCAAACAAAAAGAAGTGAAAGAGGTTGCATTAAAAGTTGGTAAACGCATCATAAATAAAGAATGCAACATTTTGGTGATGTCAATACGTCTTAGACTTGATGCAGTGGTTGACAGCAAGGCTTATGAAGCCAAATATTAAATGTTATTTACTTTAAGATTGTTATGTTAAGCCTAATTTTACAAAGATTAAACGTGCTAAACAATATAGATAAATGTTCAGTAATTTCTAGAAGCGATGGGATATAATTTTTTTTTAAAAAAATCAGCATAATTTCACGTTTTTCACTATAAAGCTATTCCCACGATGGCTGAACTTCATATAGAGTCCCTTCCAAAAGTATTGGAACGCCAAGGCCAATTCATTTTTTGTCGCTGTTCACTGGCGATATTTGTGTTTAAGATCAACATGTGAATGTGACAAGAGTTCAAAATTTCAGCTTTTATCTCTATGTATATTTAGATGTGTTCAACAGCTTAAGAAATCTTTCTATTTTTCTGAGACGAGGTTTTATGTACATTATTTACATTATTTGGACTATTGTCCTCATCTTTGCCGCCATATTTATTAACAACGTTTCGGCCTTTCAGTATCTGTCTATATTTCTGAGATGAGGTATTATGTACATTATTTACATTAAACGGACTATTGTCCTCATCTTTGTTGCCATATTTATTACAACGTTTCGGCCTTTTAGTGTCTGTCTATATTTCTGAGATGAGGTATTATGTACATTATTTACATTAAACGGACTATTGTCCTCATCTTTGTTGCCATATTTATTAACAACGTTTCGCCCTTTCAGTATCTGTCTATATTCCTGAGATGAAGTATTATGTACATTATTTACATTATTTGGAATAGTGTCCTCATCCTTGTCGCCATATTTATTGAAGGCACATGGCACAGTGGATAAAGGCGTTGGTTAGATCCAGTGACAGGACAAAAAGTGTGTGAGTTAAGGCAGTGGAGAAATTTCAGAGAGAAATTAACAGGAGATAACTGATCAATAACATCCATTAAACATGACCCGTGGAACTAGAAGTCTACCCCAGTGAGCGAAATAAAGGGTTCAGTTCGACATTCCAACCACCTGAAGAAGGCCGGAGCGTACAACGGCCGAAACGTTGTGATAAATATCGCGACAAAGATGAGGACAATAGTCCGAATAATGTAAATAATGTAGCTTAGGAAATGCCACCTTTTGTATCAGATCACCTGATTAGAGTAAATGGATGGGGAACACACTGACGATCCTACACGTATTCAGCTTTAATTGATCTATTGGGACAAGGTGATTTTCTAAGCGCAGCTTTGATGTGGCTCAAGGCAGAAAGTATAGGGCAACTAGTGAGGATCGAACCTACTATTCAATTGTAATTGATCTATCGCAGTAAGCTTGCTAACCATTACACCACGCACAAGTGTGTATACATGCTTCTCAGGATCGCTTGTGAATCAAAATTCGTTCTGAAACTCCTACTACGTCCAAATGGATACAACCCCTGCTACGGCATCCGCCGGAACCGATGCGCTCACTGTCCCAGCGGTGCGAGTCTCAAATAGGGAAGCTTCTTCTTTACATGCTGTGTCCCCTCAAGACATGGACGATTATGGCACTTCACAAGTTCCTAACGTTCCTAGCGCTTAATAAATTTTGACTTTCGTTTATTTCTCCTAAACTCTGTTCCGCCATCCGTTTTTACACAAGCCCTTTAATCATGGTTTCCTCTGTCTATTTCCCCTCAATCTGTCCTGTGTGGATCAGGTTTTCGAAGCCCTCTTCTCTCATTATGTACCCTAGAAATTACAACTGTCTCTTCCTGATATGAAGCAATTTTTTTTTGTTTCCATTTTCTCTAAAACCTCATCGTGTTCTGCCCGTGGTATCCTCACTATGCTTCTGTAAAACCAAAATATGATTGCTACAAGTCTCTTCTTAATATTCTGAGAGATTGTCCAGCATTTACTGTCATATTGGAGGTCATCAGGCAAAAATCATTTCTTGATTTCAAATGAGTTGCGAATTCATACGTGAGGTTCTTTCTACCGATAAGGTTGTTGAAAGCGGTGTCGATGACAGCTAAAAACGATTCTTCAGATAATTAAAGATAACGTCGAACAATTCTGAGGTCTGTGAGATATTAGAACTCACCGTTGAGAAAGTGATTTGTTTGCTCTTACTGACTCAACTGCATTCGACCACTGCGCTTTGTTATATTTCGGTCGGGATGCAGAAGATTTGGTTGATGATGACGGCTCAACCAATCCCGTGCGAATGCCGTAACGAGTAGAAGTAAGTAGTACTTTATGAATTTAACCCCTCTCTCTCTCTCTCTCTCTCTCTCTCTATATATATATATATATATATATATATATATATATATATATATATATAGTAATTAGGAGGATTTGATAATTATATTAATTGATTCATCGAGTCTGATAGAAACCTCAGAAAGCATGTATGTATATATGTATAAAGTTTAAATTCATAAAGTATATATATATATATATATATATATATATATATATATATATATATATATCTGATATTGAGCACTTTATTCCATAAATATAGCACACCTTAAGACTATATTTCTTTATATATATATATATATATATATATATATATATATATATATATATATATATATATATGGTATAAAATGACAATTGGAAAAAATATCTTAGATTTTGCCGACGCGTTTCATCTTCCGACTTTTTCAAGGCAAAAATGAAATCGAAATGTTCTCGGAATTTAACTATAAATATATATATATATATATATATATATATATATATATATATATATATATATATATATTAGCTGACATACGCGGTAATTCCCGGAAAACGGATGTTATCCGCAGTTCCCGTTCTCAAATACTTTCTTCCGTTATCCGAAAGTAAGAATTCAATGTGATTGTCACGGATAAAGGCTTTCTGCATTCCCTTGAATTTTTTGAGGAATACCAATTAATTATGAATACCAAAATCGTAAAGCGACTTACGTAATAACAGTCAAATCCGTTATCCGAAAGTAACAATTGAATGTAGACCTGTAAAAGTTATTTGTGCTTTCACAGAAAATAAAGCGTTTAGGAGAGCTAGTGTTAAAATAAATTTAAAAATAGATGTACAAATAGGCTAACATGTAGTTTAACGATATATTTGCAAATAGATTTATATAGTGATTTACAAATAGAATAACATAGATTAACAAAAGATTTCAAAAACTGAAAAATAGTACAGTTAAATCATAAACACCTGATAATTGTGTGTTTCTTATAAATTTTACAAAACCTCTTGATAAACAACATTTTTGGTCTTTCCGTGTGGTTTATAAACAAACAGAT
This sequence comes from Acanthosepion lycidas, assembly GCA_963932145.1. Lineage (NCBI taxonomy): Eukaryota > Metazoa > Mollusca > Cephalopoda > Sepiida > Sepiidae > Acanthosepion > Acanthosepion lycidas. The sequence continues at coordinate 35,982,689 of OZ010598.1, read as the reverse complement.
GTCTGGTATTGCCGACTTTTGAACATCCCACTTAATGCAAGGCTACCACGTCCAAGGACTGTCCTTGAGCTTTGTTAACTCTGATTGCAAACGTCATTTTTCCTTTTTATATTACAACAACTGATCATTCAGGTTGCCTTCTTTTGCTTGGAAGGATCCTAAGGTAGTTTGAAGCAGGAATGATTTGTGCAACCACAACTTAGCAGATTTGCAGCTATGCCACTTGACGCCACTGTTAAAGCAATATGCTTCATTTGGCGCAGTTTTGCCAGAAATAGGTTAACGTCTTGCCAGTTGTATTTGAGGCATCGATGAAGAATAGATCTCCTCTTTCAACTTCATTGCTCGTAATAAACGTGTTATAAACACCCGGTTATCGCTCTATCAGTTTGTGTTCGTTATCAGCTATATAAGCCGTCATTTCTGCGGTGGCATAGCTGATCTCCCGAATGTACTCAATTGCGAGATTGTTTACAGCCTGTTCAGATGGAGGTAGGACAAACGTGGCAATTCCTTGCCCACCCGGCTAGCTTGTAATCGGGTGTTCAATCAACGAATGCCTCATTGTAAATGCCATCATTGAAGGCGACAATTTTCGCTGTCGTTTCCGTTTGAATCCTTCATGCTGGTTTTATAGGTCGCCCAAATTTGTTTTTGTTTTTTTTATCGGCCAAGTTCATTTAGAATTTTTTCTTATCCTTTCCGTCACTTTTGTAAGTAGATCATTGATACTGTTCATTCCTGGCGGATCTTCTAATATCACCTATATAATATCTATTACAAAAGTGATGGAAAAAAAGAAAAAAAGTCTCTAAATTAGGTACGTCCACTTTTTCTGTAGACGTAAGGTTTAAAATGAGTTTTAAAAAATGTAAATTTTTCTTGAAACTTTTAATTTTAGTTTTAATTGAAGGCTAAAGGATTTCAAATTCACGATTTCCAGTTTCGTTTGGCTTGGTTTGTTTTACGGTATATCAACCTCAATGTGTTATTTAATGCCGACAACATTTTTATTGCTGGTAATATTTTGTTTTCAAAAATCTATTTCTGGTAATATTTTTTTCCTTCAAAACTATATTGCTGGTAATAATTTTTTTCCAAAATGTATTGCTAGTAATATATTTTTCAAAAATGCATTGTAGGTAATATTTTTTTTCAAAAATATATTGTTGTTAATTTTTTTTCAAAAAATATATTGCTGATAATAATTTTTTACAAAGTATTTCTGATATTAGAACCTATTTTTACACTTTCATACTGTTTTGACCCCAGTTTTGGGGTTAACTATTTGCCCATAGTTGGGACCCTAACAGGTGCTACCACCTCTGGTCAGAGTGGGCATGGGAACACCAGGAATAAAAAGGTGGTCCCACGCTTCTCAAAACCTCCTGATCAGAGGCCTTGCTGCTGGACGTAGTTTATCGCCTTACTCAGGACGCGGATGTAGTTTATCGTTATACTCAGGACGCGGATATAGTTTATTATCATATCCAGGATGCGGATGTAGTTTGTCGTCATATCCAGGATACACTATTTCAAGTAAGCAATATAATTTTCAAACGGAAATTATATTAATTTTTTTGGTTAAAATCGGTCAAAATGGCGTTTTTTGAAACATTTGTAAACAAAAGATAATTCACGGTTTTAAAAATATTACAAAAATATAATATATATTTCTAAAACGTTACTTGGGGAAAATAATCAAATATAAAGTTCAATTAATCTGATATGAAACAGGTATTCGTACTTATAGCATAAATTATTCTATGCAAACATTTCTTAACTTCGTGATCTTGTTTTTCAGACGTGTTAATCGATTTATTTGCATCCGATTGATCCGCACGTGTTAATTGTGAAATGAAACAGGTGATAAAGATTTTTTTCATTGTAAGAGGAGAAACTCCTTAAAACACGGGACCTTTACAAGCTAGATTTATCGGTTTGTACATTCATACTTCAGAAATTCAACATGTAATCTCACATGCAAAAACAAATCGAAATTCTTTTAAAATATTCGGTTCCGTCAGATTTTAATATGCTTTACAATATATGATTAGTAAATATATGACAATGAATTTTAAAATATTTTAAATTTTTATAAATTATTTGATATGAAATTGAAAAAAATGCAAACAAATCTTGTAAAAATCCATTTTTCGTCATTTTTTTTTCTCCAGATTCAATAACATTTTAGTTTTTAGTGTGAACTGTGACGCCCTAGGAAGAGGTTCTCATAGTAGTTAAACGAATCCTTCCTCGCCAACTTGTGTAAAGAGAGAGGGAAAGAAGAGGGTTTTTTGTAGTTGGCTGTTTGCGTGTGGACGTGAATGGACACTTTTGTTCTCCTCAATTGTTACACTCAAACACACACACATATATATATGTTGCGATTATATTTAAGGATGTTTGTGTTTTTAGGTGAATAGTTATTTGTGTTTATTTCTGAAACGAGATATGCTTGCAACACTTCATTGATCTATTTGACCAAATTCTTTAATTCGCATTTTCTGTAACATGCGTTGATGTTTCTTATAAAGATTTCTGATGAATCCGAAAACATATGTCTTTCTTGGTCACCCGACGGTTTAAAGAGACGCAGAAAAACTTCCGCTAACAACCACTTTTCGCCGTAAAACTTATGTTTTTGGAATACATGTTCTTACGAAGTGATATTATGAAATGTCATGCCACAGTTCTTTGTACTTTTTGAAACTATTAATCAGTTAACTAACAAAAGCCAATAAGACGCAAAGCGGTTACTGCGCATTTGTGAGAACATGAGGAAAAGAAAAACAGAACAATAAAATGATAAGAAGTATGTTTTCAGGCGAAAAAACTGAAATATTTATCCCTATTCATCGTCTATCTTAGGGCTCAGTAAACTACGACCAGCGATGTCAAATCATATGGCTCGCCGCTGCACTGTGCCGTAAAAGAGTTGAAATATAGGTATTAACCCTAGAACACTAACTATAGGTATATAGTACCCAGCGCAAATTTTCCTATTTTTAATTACAATTTTCAGCACCTGATTTTCTTACCTAAATATGTTTTTCAGTTCCTATTAATGTTAACTCAAAGTACAAAGTTTGAAATGCCTGCATGTAAAATATTTCAAATAAAGATTTATATTTAATTTTTTTTTGTTGATATTTTGAAAATTGGGTATAATATACCCTTGGTCAGTAATGGTGTAACTTTAATTGATGGTTAGTATTCAAGGGTAGATATGGAGTTATCAATAGATTGCAGTTAAAATAACTATGTAGAAAAACTTAAATTAAGTTAAGTAAAAATGCTAAAATTTGGCTACATACGTATTTTGTATTTGACAGTAATATAAGTATTAGGAAAAGGAGAGAAATGAAAAATTCAGCGACTTTTTACGATTTTTGAGGTCGCCTTTTGCGTAAGTACCTGCAATGAAGTCACTAAGAAAAGGGATAATGATCCTGCTGCACCAAGCATATTTTAACTTTCATTGCTTGCATTATGTCATATAATTTGCCTGAACTATAAAATCTAATTGTATCTAAAGTCAGCACATATACCCTGGTTGACTGATGAACATTTGAAAGCGATTCTGTTGTTTTGGATGCAGCAATTCTAAAGTAAATATTGGTTATATAGATAAACACCAGTTTCACAAATCTCATTTTTTGGCTAAGTTCCTGAGATTCGGATATGTTCGCAATGCGTGTGTTATGAGTATTTTATTGCTAATCTTAGATGACTTTTGGTAAATAAATATGTCTACTGTATTTATTTTTTAGCTATTCAGTGTATTCAGTTGAACAAAATGGTTATTCGGCGCGCGCTCATCATTCGCCCAGTTATCTGGCCCTCTGTAAAAAAAATAGTTTGGTGATCCCTGGTCTATGGTAATACAAAATGGCCAAAAGGTGGCTTATACAAAGTCATAATGTGGCCCTGTGTTTATCTAACGAAAGTGCATGCAAACAAGCCTATCTATGCGCAACATAACATTGCAAATACCGGGATATTATGGCAGTCTTGACAAGAGTAACCTCTCTAAGCCCTACAAAAGATTTCGGCTTCATTACTAAGATTCGGGATGCAGCAAAGGGAAGTCAATGCAAACTTTTATTACCATATATTCTTGTGCACAATAAGAAAAATCGTGAACGAAAATGTATGTCAAAAAGTTGAGGATCATTATATAAAAGTACACGTCCTCACAAAATGTTACTAAAAAACCCCCAGCTATTTTAAACAGTAAGATTCCAAAGACAACAAATAATAAAACACAAAATAAACCTGTTGATAATTCTTTACAAAGGTGAATGATCTACAAAGGTCCCTCCTTAGATTATTCGAACTATTGTCACCATCTTTCTTGCTATATTTAACACAACGTTTCGGATGTTGTACGCTCCAGCCATCTTCATGTGGTTTATTTCGCTCGTGCCATGTCTAAAGGATGGCAGTTTTCTCCTGTTAATTCACCTCTCCAAGTTCTCCACTGTCTTAACCAGGTATGGAACTGGCAACTCTTCGGTCCTGTTACTAGATCTAACCAGGGCCTTTATCCACTCTGCCATGTGTCCTTAAGTACATCTGTATATGTATTTATGGGATTTATAAACCTAATGTCTTCAGCACAATTTTTACCAGTGCTCATATTGTGATTTTTGCTGTTTTCATTGCATGCTTCTTTTTTCTTTACCAGAGGTCATATTGCCTTTTACTTTGTTATTGTTACTTTTCTCTGGCACTCTTTATTACTGGTTCCCATATTGTATTCATTTCTATGCTTGGTCGGCTCAGGAGATTTTTGTGGCCTAGCATATGTGTCGTTTCCTGAAGAAGGCCGGAGCGTACAACGGCAAAAACATTGCGATAAATATGGCGACAAAGATGAGGACAATAGTCCGAATAATGTAAATAGTGTGCATAATACCTCATCTCAGAAGTATAGAGAGATACTGAAGGTTTCCCTTTATTTTTTTATTCTTCTCTTTGAGAGAGATATTTCTGTTTAATTGGACTATAAAAGGACACTATACGGGAACCTTGTATTCTCAGTTGAATAAAACTTTCCTAAAGCCTACACCTGAGTACTTTTGTCATTACAAAGAGTAACTGATATGTCGGCAATATTTGTTCCGTAATTAAACGTCGAAAACTCACCAAAGTTGATTAAAATACAATAGAGTGAATACACAAGATTAGTTATGTTTTCATATTAATATTACAACAAATTTTATAAATTAGGTATTTTTTAGGTTGTTTTTTTTTTCGCTTGAAAAAATGGATTGATTATTTACCCGCCCCCCCACGTCTTTAACATGTTATACCGCTAGACATGATTATGCATACAGTCCACCGACAAAAATTGCACTGACCCCGCGACGACTTTCACGCAAGTATCGGTAGTAAACAGAACCAACGTCTATTAGTGCAACAAAGAATCTTTTTCACCATTCCAATGTAAAATAAAGAGGGGGCATATATTACACCTTCATCCCAGCCAAAAGACTTGCAAAAGGGGTGATAATTTCGATGCTGTCTCTTACTCCCCACCCGTTTGTTACCCTTGTATCCAGTTTGAAAACTTCAAACGATTCGAGAAAAATAATACAAAACAAAATAGATACGTAAGCAATATAATTATCTCGTTGTATAACGAGAGCACATTAGTAATTCTCAGGGTGGTAACACCTATCAGCTTACTGGCTATGTGCAAATAGTGAACATCCAACCAAAACAAAATACTATGAAAGTATAAAAATACATTTTTATAGTAAAAATACAAACAATACATTTTTATATAAAATATAAAAAAAATACATATCAAAAAAATTACCAGCAGTACAATTTTAAAGAAAAATGTTCAGCAATACATTTTATACTGAGATTTACTAGCAATAAATTTTATACTAAGATATACAGGGTGGCCCAAAAAACGGGAACTTTTTAACAATCCAATAAAACCAAGAGTGATAGAAGGAAAATATTTTATTCATAATAATTGAAACCTTAAAACATGCCATTTAAGAAACAATGGTGGAATTTTCATTTTTAAAAATTACATTCTGTAGATGGCGTTCTCCTGTACGAATGCATTCTTGAAATCTGTTGTTGAGGTTCCTCATTGACTGCTGCAACATCTCAGCTGGGATACTGTGAATTTCATCTTGATTTCTAAATGGCGAAATGTTTACTTGCTCAGGGTCACTGTCTCGCAGAGTTGCCACTTGCTCGTGTCTGGCAATACGCACTTCAAAAATTCTCATTTTTTGGGGTCACCCTTTATCAGAAATACATTTTATAGTAGAATTACTAACAATACATTTATAGCAAAATTAACAACAATACTTTTCATTTGTCGTTGAAGCCATAATTTTGTGTTCAAAATATTTAGAGTTCGGAATTTAGTAACCCATAGAGATGTTGATGTGCCGCTAAAAAATCAAACAGTCATTAGTACTTATATTATTAAATCGCAAAATATTACTGGAATTAATGCGGATAAGGCACTGAGATTTTAATGGATAATATGGTACTACTTTTATAAAAAAAATCTTTGACATATGTATGGCTGTAATACAGGGTCGTATTATACTAAATGATGAAATGTATTCCCCGTTTTTTGCTTCGTAAACACGAAATTGTATCATATTCAAGTCGTATTGTACACAAAGAATTCTTTTTCTTCAAATGTTTTTAAAATGGACAATTCTTACTTGAAATTCGATCTCTGACGAAAAACACTTTTTCTTTGCTATGATTTCGCGATTGCACAGGCCGATAGATGTGATAAGTAATGTTTAATAAATGAAATATAGGGCGTCTATTTCAAATAAGAAGTGTCCACTATAATACCACTTGAGTAATAAATATGCATATTACTATAAACTGCAATGGATTCCTTTATTCTTATTTTTCCGTCACTGTTTTGTCATGATACTAAAATCTCAGTGGATGTGACATTTCTCCTTCAAATGTTTACTAGGTACAAGAGACACTCAAGTCAGAGTACAGTTGAACAATGTTTGTATTATGGATTTATGAGGAGGAAATGGGGGTTATGAAGACATGGAGGATAGGTAAAAATGAGCCGAGTCTTGAGTCTATTTCGCTTCTGGGGAAGTTGAGTTGAGTGTCTAACTTATTTCTTATAAATGGGATACGAAAAAGATGAGGGTGATTCGACTCTGTGGGTGTAACATGGCTGCTTTTAGGTGTAACGTTCTGAACTGGTAGAAGCAGAGAGTGGATCACGTTAACATTGTACGTAGAATGAATTGTTGTTTTATTTTTCTGGCTACGTTTGGCTGATTCAATGATGTCTCTTAGTCGAGGATTTTTATATTCGGAAATACCGAATTAGATCCGAGAGAAGCTCGGCTTCTTAACTGATTAGCGTCTCATTGAGTTGTTTGTTTGTTTGTTTGTGTGTGCGTGTGTGTGTGTTGTTCTGGGTATCAAATACTGCTGATATGAGGACTTAGCCCAGATGCACTTTCACCCGGAAGTTACAGATCCAATCCAGATTCTTGTATAATCAACAGAATATGATCGCTGCTCTGATGGCTTTAAAGAAATTACTTATCGCGCCTACCATTATTTTGTTCACTATTTCCAAATTATTTAAGCCCCGTTGGCGTCTCGCATCCTGACCGAACAAATCACAGGCCGGTAGTTTGCGTGTGTGACAAAATGTGATCTGAACTGAAATAAATGTTATTTCCAACACAGCTAATTATGTTTAATGCAGCGATCTTGATCAGTTATTTGAATAGGCAGCCGTGGGATCGAACAATGCTCTCACTAGGATCGAAATCCATACGTTAAATAATATTTTAAAGGTCAAATTAAAGTTAGAACGAATCCCTTGAACCATGAAGATTTCGCAAAATTATATCAAAAAGCTTATAGGAAATATTTTCTTTTAGAGAAAAGGCTGTATTTATTGATATGGAAATCATTTAGCTAGGCGTACGATCAGATAAGTAGCTTAATACCGAAATGAAAATAAATGAATTAATTCGAAAATAAAAAATCTATAAAAAATGCTTTCTAAAAATAATATAAGTCGATTAGGAAAATACGCCATGTCTCTTCCGAATGAATAGCGTTAAGACTCTCAGAAAATTGAAAAGGAGAACATTCGATTTCAGAGAATTAATATGCCGTATCCTAGTTGTAAAGTTTTGTTTGTTTGTTTAACGGCATATGAACTCCTAATGGGTCATTTAATGTCGAATTTTAATTTTCATTTAACATAAATAGATTGCTTTTAATTTTTTTGATTTACAAATATGTTGCTGCTATTTTTTATTAACAAAAAAAAAACAAAAACAAAAAGAAACTATAATTTCTATTTTTGATCAGAATTTGAGGGGTCACTATTTGTTTATAGGTGGGACCCTGACAAGGGAACGAATTAGGGTTGAACCTGGGAACAACAGCAATTAAGAGGTGGTTTCATGCTCCTCAAACCCTACGAATCACAAGTCTTGGTACCTAAAGTATTAGGTTGGTGAAAAAATAATATCATTTCCTCACATATGTTATTATGTGAGAAAACGACATTATTTTTGCACCAACCTAATACTTTATTCTCATACCCGGTGCGCAGTGTACTTACCCTGATCTCAAAACGCATTTTTTTTGTTATTTCGTTTGGTTGGCCTTCGATAAATTTGCTTTATTTCCATCTTCTGCTGTCTTACATCTTGCGATGTCATAAAAGGGAATACGCACTTTGTTTTATGCCATATTCTTTGTGTTTCGACTTGGGTGAAGTTCAGAGATTGTTTTTGTAAATGGCTTTCATTGAGCACCATTTGGCAATAGAATACGATTTTTCTTATGATGCTTGCCAACTTCTTCAGTTTCCGTACATTACCTGCTGTGTCTTCTGTGATAACAAAGGTGTCTTGGCAAAAAGGATGGCCAGGGTGTCGCTTTTCTTTAGAGGTGCACTCTGCCGCAATCGGTTCCTATTTAGACAAAATCAGGCGGGAGACAATACCATTTTAATCAGAATCTCCCTATCCTTTAGTATGAAAATGCAAGAAAGCAACCGTAGAGGCAGGTATTATCTACTTTAAAATAAATTAAAACATGATAAACACATAATCGGCTAATATCCAAGTAAGAATAGAAGGATTAAAAAATAAAATGATGTTTTATTAAAAATAAAAATCTTATCCGTGGAAAAATAGAAATTAAAAAAAAAAATAATCCATGTAGTTTCAGGAGACAGGGTACCATGTATTTAGACATATTCCTTCAATTTAATATTTGTGAATTACCATTAAGTCTCCCCAGCAGCTTCTTCCAGGATTAGGTGTTCAGAGTATTTCTTTTGGTAAACGGGTTTCTAACAAAAGGAAAATGCCATATTATGCGGGAACAAATATAGCACTCAAATTTCTG
>OZ010598.1:35948281-35968281 GCA_963932145.1 Acanthosepion lycidas | reverse complement strand
TCAAGCGAAATTTAGCACTATTTTTAAAAAATAATAACAAAAATACTAAAGAAATTTGGATTATTTACCTAACCAGTTCTTTCGTATTTTCTATATATTTCATTCACACACGCACACACACACCCACACACCCACACACACACACACATATATATATATATATATATATATATATATATATATATATATATATATATATATATATATGCTTAGAATTCGTCCATCTTTAGAATATTACTGGCATGTATGGTCCGGTAGCCTTGTATTTACCTTGAACACCTTGATATATTCCAAAGATGAATCAGCAATATTATTTGTATTGGTCTGGAAGCTCGACTTCAGACACTTTCTCTCAACCATAACATATATATATATCTGTGTCTTTTCTATAACTATTTTCATGATACTTGTTCGGACAACGTCTTCGCTGTGGTTCCTAGACCTTTTGTATTTAGGGCCCTGCTTGACTGGCGTCGAGATCTCATTATTTTACAGTTGAGTGTGCTAGATATAGCCGTAAGTTCTATGCAAACAGTTTCTTTTCTCTCGCTTCTGAAAACCCCTTCCTGCTCCATGGATTCCAGCCAACTTTAATCTGCAAAAAATTAAATGCAATTTCAGTCGCTGTCTACTGTCCTCCTGATTACTCTTTCCTCTTCCCGCTCATCATAAAAGTTTCTTCCACTCTCTGTAACCTCTTCTGTCTTAATAGCTTTACTGCTTTCATGGGGTGATACAGACTAAACTGAATTTAAAAGACAAGGAAAATCTTATCAGCTTGTTTTTTTTTTAATTAATTTTTCTATTTTTTTAAAGATTTTCTAATATCCTTACTGCTTTGTTTTTGAAAGGACTAAAGAAGTGCAGAAACTTTTACTGTTCAAAGAACTTTAGGCCAATTCATTAATCAATTTTAAGAGCTTCATTGATAATGTTTGTCAATGTCCTTGTTCTGAAGTGTATTGTGTAAAATTAGCAGTAATCATAGCCTGCGAGAGAGGGTTCCCAGGTAAATTTAGTTGTTGGGATGTGGTCTTAAAAGACCCCTAACATATTCCGACTATTGTTAAATTAAGTAAGCTTGGTGTTTGGCTTAAATTGTTTAACATAATAAAACACGATATTTTTTCGTTAGAATGATGGAGTATTCAATCAGGATTTTTCTAATGAGGGCAAACAATTTTTTGAGGGTGTTAGGGTGTTTTTGATTTTTTGGTACTGATATATCGTAATTCGCCATGTATAAAACGCCTACATCCATAATACGCACACCTAAAATTAGGCTGAAAGTATGGGGAAAATAATTCTACTCATCCATAATACGCACCCCTTGTTTGGTAATCAAACCCTATAAAGTATACCTCTCCAATTTCATTACGGCCAGCGTTTCCTACTCTTATTTAAAAAAAAAAAAAGGCTTTAAACATGGAATAATAATTCTTATTTTATTTTACGGCAATTTTTAAAGATTTTTTTGTAGCTGTTCATAATACGGAGCTCTTGTTTTGCTTATTTAGAAAAAAAAATGTGTATTATACATGGAAAATTACGGGAATTAAGGCGATATAAAGTCATGGCAACATTCTTTCACGAAGCCAAAATAATAAAAAAAATACTTCAGCACAATACACCTTAGAATACGGACGGAGACCATTGAAAATGTTTTATGAATTGGCCGAAATATATATAAAAAAATATATACTTTTAAAAATAAAATAATTGTTAAGTGTTTGCGTATTTTGGTCCCATTTCATAAATGTAGAAAAATCATAATAGATTTAAGTACAGAAACTGAAAACTCATTTTTTGTACATTGACCGGTTCATAGAAAGGAACTCAATTTTTGTATAAAACCAGCTCCGATTATTTGAATCTTCGTATTATATTGACCAACCAGTGACGTCGATTATTTGAATCTTCGTATATATTGACCAACCAGTGACGTCGTTAGAGAAATGCATTATTATTTGAATTTGCAGACGTTTAAATATCTAAAAATTAAATTTTGGCGGCTTAACTTCAGAACAAGATCGACAATATGTTCCTTCCTGAAAATGAATATTTAAACATTGGGAAACTATATATTATCCAGTAAGCTTGAGGTAAATAAATGTACATTTTAGATTCATTCGGAGCCTACTGTTTTATTACAAATTTGAAGAATTCGTGTTCGCTAATCAGTCTTTTGGTGGAGCTTTGACGAGGCTGTTTTTTCAATCGTTTGTCACACAATCGAAACTGAAATTCTCACAATTAATTATTGACATCTTTTGCATATTTTTTCGAGTATACAACATTACAAAATACGGCTTAGCGGCAGTTTGTTAATATGCTGCAACAGTCGCAACTCACTTCCTTCTTTTATTTCATGCGGTTTACAGATGGGATTCATACAAAGTGTGAAAACAATGTAGACCTTTCATATACATCTGCACACATATAGAAACATTTTCCGTTTATCTTTTATAGACGCATATTCTACTACAAATAATTGGTGACCACCGACGAAGAATAATCTAAAACTAATTGCTGACCCATCGTCATAATGTATTTTTCACAGTAAGCATAGAAACCCAATCATATACAAAGGATTGCTGTCTTATTAATTACATTTACAAGTGATTGGTGACATCAACAAATATTGTAAACTGGCGGACATTTCAAAAAACAATTCGAATAATTGTGAAACCTGCCTACCAAATCTAATTTTAAGTCGGAAAATTTGAGTCTAATCGCTGTACGAGACTACAAAATAAATGACTTTCCCCTTGATAATGTATAGTTCTTTCCTTCCGCCTGTTTGAGGCAAGAATCCTCAATCAATAGAATTTCTTCTTTAACCAACAAGCTAACTGGAGCTAATCTCGGGGTGGTTGACACGACGCTCCCTTGAAATGAATTTCTCACTTTAGTTTTTTTTTTTCAAGTCGCATACACAACTTTCGGAAAAAATTAAATACTTTTAATGTTTTATTTGAGTAATTACATTTCAAATTTTTTCCGTAATTGAGGATTCAGTCTCGTGAGTAACGGAACAAAACCCTAGTCAATTTTCGAACATTTTCCATTTCAACATCCGAACAATTTCTGTTCAACTTTCGCACACAAACCTGGAAAACTTTCGAAGACATTTCTTCTAATATATAGAAGCAATCTAAAAAAAAATCTTCCTGCAACAACAAATACAAGTATTCGACAACTGAAGACTACACCAGATCGAACAACGTAGATAAAAAAGAATACTCGCAAATATATTCTTCAAAAATTCTTGTATATGCTATATTATTCAAAAATACACGCATGTATATTATTAAAAATTACACGCATGTATATTATTAAAAATTACTCACAAATATATCCTTCATAATTACTCTATTCTTCAAAAAAACTCGCATCTGTATTATTACAAAATGCTCGCATTTATATTATTCAAAATTACTCGCATCTATATTGATCCAAATACTCGCAACTATATTCTTCAAAAATACACGAGACTATATTCTTAAAAATTACTCGCAACTATATTATTCAACAGATACCGTTCATCATTATTCAACAAAAGGTAAAATCTTTCATTTTTGCCAGCAAACTTGCAAGATTCACAAAAAAAAATATATATATTTCGGTCGTCTAGAAGCATATCATTCATCGATCAGAACATCTTACTTTCTCCTTTAATACAAAAGATGAAAAATACAATATTTCTATATTTCACTATTTACTAATAAATAACATTGTCACAAGAACATTATTATTACTGATGCATTTTTACAAGTTTTTATGTGACGTGTCCCCCACAGGAATCTAAATGATGATCGCTTTACATTTCGTCCTATCCCTCGTAAGGCAATAAGTTTTGTCCCTTTGCTACTTCTCTCAAACCCTCTTCTGTCATCCACCTACTTATACCCGCTAGGTATGTCACGGGTTGCTTTCCTTTGTTTCTCTTTCCCTCTATCCGCCTTATGAGTATTAAATTCTCCATGTTATCGCTTCGCATTAACTGTCCCAGAAATTTCAGCTGCCTCTTCCTGCAGCATTACAAAAATACGGCATAGCCAATCACTTCCTGCGTTTACATTCACGAGATTTACTACTGGAATTTATAAACACAGTGAAAACAATGTAGACCTGTCACATACATTTTCTCACATTCTTCCGTTTATCCTATACTAAGGAAAAACGTACATAAAACATTTTGTGTGAACTTGTTCGCAAAATATATTCGTAAATCATTTATTTTAATTTGAAAAGAAAAATAACACTCAAATAAGTAAAAATTATTAAAACTTTGAGCTCTGTGTTCTTCAACAGCTTGAACCCTGAGCTTCTGAGTCAAACTTGATTAAAATTAATATGTAATGTTTCACGGTAGATATAAAAATAGTTCATCATTGATTCCCTGACGGTACAGGTACAGACTCTGCACGATTTGTTTGTTTTTTTTTTGTTTAAAAAAAAAAAAAAAAAAAAAAAAAAATCCAAAACATGTGCGCAAAACATAATGAAAAGATGCGGACATGTTGGTATAACGTTCGCTGACGTCAGAATATTACGGCTTTTCTAATTAGCACTTCCAAATGAGAGAACTAATAGCAAAACACGACGCAAATGTTTACCTACCGTTCAACAGGTGTCTGGATATTATGTCATTTTCTCTACCACGCTAAAGCGGAGGACAGGGCTCAAAGTTTTAAAATTTGTATTAGGTTGGTGCAAAAATAATGTCGTTTTCTCACATGATAACATGTCTGAGAAACCGACGTTATTTTTGCACCAACCTAATAGATCTGTGTTTGAAGATTCTTAATTCTTCCTTTATACACGCATATTCCGCTACACACAGACACATACACACATACTCTCCCACTCTTACATATACACAACAACATATGCATATATATATATATATATATATATATATATATATATATATATATATATATATATTCTGTTTATATTATTTTTTATGGATAAACTTAAGTAAATGCTCTGTTTTTAATTAAACTGTATCAATTAAATTTACTGACCGTTCGAGAAATTCTTTAGAAAATATACGTCCTCTAACAGGAATCAAACCTGCTATGACTGTTCAGGCACGGAGAAATTCCAGTTTAGCAAAACTCGAATTACAGCTTTTAAACACACATCTTCGGCGCAATTCGATCGTTTCTAAACCCGAAATTCTCAGTGGTTGAACAATCATAGTATGTCAGGTTAATGACAGTTCTGTATAGGATGCAGGTTCGATTACTGTCGGAGAATGCATATTTTCTACGAGCATTTACTAAAATTAATGTATCCATAAGCAAACGCATTAACAGAAAATATATTAAAACATTTTTCGGATTTAATCCATTTCATAATATATATATATATATATATATATTAAAAGCTGATCGTTTTGTGTTCATTTTGTTTAGTTCTTTTTTCGTAATCGCAGTATAGAGCTTAGAAAAAATTCACAGTGTGAGATAGGCAAGAAGTAAGGCATGTAGCAACAAGAGCACAGCAATGGGCACTCCTCTAAAGGCAAGGAAGGGTAAAAATATTTTAAGTCAAGTGATAGCGATTGCTGTATGAGTCGTACGATTTGTGAATCAAGCACGGACAACGCCGGACCATGCTGCTAGTTGACTTCTAAATGCTTCATAGCATTTGTGTATTGAATAAAGAGCGTTAAAAAGGAACAAAATATCTTCTGTGAAGCGGAAAGCAATTCAATGATTGATGATGATTCCTTTGGCCTTCCATCAGTGTTCTGCTGGAAACACTTGCAAAAGATTTCAGCATCATAACTTATTGCCCGTTCCAGATATCATTATACAACTATATTTTCTAGTTATTATATCAATGCATTTACATGTAATTATCTGTCAATGTAAAAAAATTAATATCTAATTAATCGGAACCCGATAGAATGACAAGGTGAAGAACAAAGGAAATAGTTTTTTCAACGTCACATGATTCAATTTTATTAAAGCTTGAGTTATAGCATCAATCTATCTATCTATCTATCTATCTATCTATCTATCTGTGTGTATATTGTGTGTGGACTCTCCCGTCGTATTCGACGTATGAGTGTCAAGCAATTATGTTCCTAGGAACCGACAGCTAGACACCAGCACATATGATTATAGTGGTGAAGGCTTTGTGCAGAACCAATCACAATTTTTGAGGGGCCGAATACAGAGACCTCTTGCACTACCTACCACAAGGTTCCAAAACGACCCTCTAAATGTTTTGCTTTCAGAGTTGTCCTTCTCTTAGACCAGTTGCCATCCAAGATTATAGAACACAGTCTGTCCTGCTATTTACCCATAGCAACTACTCCACCGGTGGTGTAGTTGATAGCAGCTCGGATTTAGGAATCAGAGAGCTGAGTTCGAATTCCATTCGAGTCCATTACATCCACTTACGTGCTAATAACCTTGGAGAAAGTATTAATCCTATTCTTCTCCCTCCAGCTATGAGTAAATAGCAGGACAGACTGGGTTCTATAGCCTGAGAAGGATAACTCTGAATTCAAAACCTTCGAAATCCATTTTAAAATTCTCTATGTTTACGTTTGGATAGAAAAAACTGTGCAGATATGAAAAACTTCGAGAGATTCTCGCAACAAAATTTGACCGACCGGTCCTCGTGGTCAAGTTGGTGAAGGCGTCACGGGTAAAACGGTTGCTCCCAATGCTCTGAAGTACGTTCAAATCCTGCCTGAGAGCGCATACATTTCTTTAATAAGATTTCTCGAACATTGAAGCTGGTAATGGCTCTTGGGATGTGTATTAGATAAACATTAGTACTGAGCGAGAATCTTTTTCTTGAATGAAAGCAATCTTCATGGCCTGAAGATTGCGTTCAAATATGAAACCTACTTTCGGAACTCTGTGTTACCTTCTGTGTACATTTTTATATTTACATACGCTAATTTCGTCTCCCGGCCTGAACGTTCGAGAAATGTTAATAGGGAAATATATGCGCTCTTCGGCAGGATTTGAACATGACTCAGGGCAATGGGAGTTATCGTTTTACCTGTCACGCCTTCATCAACGTGGCCACGTGCATGCGCTACGCGTTCGTTTTTTTTACTAAGCGAAACAGATTCCCTTAGGCTTCTTAAATGATTAACTAACGTTATTCTTCTTGTTGTAATCATTGGAAGTCGTCTAAGTTACAAATTAAATAGAAGGATAGACTTGACTTACTAATATTGGGTAGAAATCTAAGAGAAATAAATGTCTGAAGTCAAAATCGTGTGGAAGGCTACAGGAAACCACTCCCCTGATTTTTTTTTTAATGTGACATCTCCTCGGTAACAGTAAATGAAATTAGAACAAATAAGCGTATAGCGATATATTTTTGACTGAGGTTCTCGCAAATGAATATATTAATTTGGGAACGTAATAAGATACGTATCTGCTTATAGGCCGTTTGATGAGGAGTAAATTGTAAATGAGCCGTTGACCTTGGGTATAGGGCAAACTGATACTGAGGCGGGGCAAATGAAAAATCTGCTCTACTGCATTGGACGACCAGGGTTTAATAAATAAATGACGCGGTAAATACCATATATACTCTTGTATGAGTCGATTTCATGTAGAGTACGACCTCTAGATTCTTTCCGAATTTTAACCCACCCAGATAAAACAATACCTGTTTATAGTGCAGTTGGTCACCAAAAAGTCATAGTTTTTTACCTATTCAAAAAAAAAATACCTGTCTATAATGCGACAACCCTTATTTTTCGGCACCATCAATGTTCATAAAACTCGTACTATACTCGAGAAATATGAACTCTAATTGTACATTTCTACTTATCCGCAGAAAGGAAAAAAGAGTGCATAAAGAAAGCATTGTAAGGAGTTTAAATTCGTTCAGTCTTCTCGTGTGTGGGTGTGCGCGCATGGACGTACTAAATTAAAATCTTCATAGGGCCGATGGGTTCTAAGATTCGGGCAGAATGCATTTACTGGTTCTGGGTACATTTTCAGATAACAAAGCAAGAATCCTGACAGCGCCTTTCTCTCTCTCTCTCTCTCTCTCTCTCTCTCTCTATATATATATATATATATATATATATATATATATATATATATATATATATATATATATAACTTAAAAGATGTTTGATGCAGCAACAACACCGCAACAGCCAAGAAAGCGCTGTCAGGATTCTTGTTTGATTCTCTGAAAATGTACCCAGAGCAAGTAAATGCAAAGCCATCGGCCCGATGAAGGTATATATATATATATATATATATATATATATATATATATATATATATATATATATATATATATGTATGTATATATATATACACACACATATATATATATATATATATATATATATATATATATATATATATATATATATATATTATATATATATGTATATATATATACACGCACACATATGTAAGAACGTGTGGCGCAATGAGTTGATAGGGCCGGAGGAAAGAATTGTAAACGTATATAGGTAAACGCTTACTTATGATTATGTGTATCTTTGTGCTCGTTTGTGTGTGTGTCTGTGCGCAGGTTTGTGTGTATGCGTGCGCGTGTGTGTGTGTGCGTGCGCATGTTTTTGTGTGCGTGCACATGCGTGTGTGTCTCTGCACATGTGTGTGCGCACGTATGTCTCCTTATGTGTCTGCTGCTGCGCATGTGTGTGTATGGTTGCTCATGTGTGTGTATCTCTGCGAATATTTTGCGCGTGCTGTGGGTGGAGACAACTTGCACATCGGTAACATCAAGGGGAGGAATTCTCTATCCATTGGGCAAAGTCTTTTCTTCAATAATTTGCTCCTCTCGGCGTCCGCACGTATATACAGCATTCAAACTGGAAGTAGGAAAAATTTGAACCCAACTACATTCATAGAGCGTTAGAGAAAAAATATTAAAAATATAAAAGAAAATATATATTATTTTTTTGCACGACATCCGATACTACATTGCAGAAATCTGAGCGACGATTTAAATTAGAATAATTTTCTCTATATAAAAATAGGAAATATCTGAAAGTTATTATATTTCTGATTTACCCCATAATTATTTTTCAAATTACACACACATACACACACTCATATATCTTTGATTTAAAGAAAAAACAGTCCACTTTAAGGTACTATTCTTATAATTTATTTCACCAGAGTTTCTTTTTCCCTGGATCCTCAGACCTCACTTCCAAGGATGAAAAAATGAATTTAACCATAACTTTTTGAAGGGCAGTATTAAGTTTATGTAAGGTGATATAGAGAGATAATGTGACAGACATGGTCGAAATTAGAGAGGGAAGGGATAGATAAGAATGGTTTTAAGTTTATTTTTATTACAATGTATAATAGTGAAAAGAGGGGGAGTAAGGATCAGACATTGACCTATTTAATAGGTCAACTCACCGGAAACGATATAAAGAGAAAAAGAGAAAAAAAAAGAGGAGAAATAAAGATGTAAGAAATAAGAGATAGACTTAGGGTTTTGAAGGAAAAAGAGGGGGATATAAATTTGAAGAGGGAAATTAATGTACGTGGGCATATATAGGCCAATCTGGAAAACACAGATTTATATCTTTTTAAAATTCTTTTAACATTTGATAGTAATTTAAGTGTTTTAATTCTCCACAAAAAAAAAACTAGGAATTTAATATAAACTGAATATTATATCAATAAACAAAATATAAAAAAAATAAAGGTTTACTAATATTAATATTTTTAATATTGTGAATAACGTTTAAGAGTAATATTTCTTAGTTATCAATTTAATTTGAAACTATTTTAGGTGAGTAATATATCTTAATTAATGTCTAAGTTTTCAAATCTAATTTGAAACTATTTCAAGATGAATTAAGATGTGAAGGTAATAATAAAATAATTTACTGTCTTTACACTTAATCTATATGTATACAACCATCCACGCATATATATATATATATATATATATATATATATATATATATATATATATATATATATGCATACATACTCATACATATATTCATACACATCACGTACATATTTAGGTAAATATATATCAGCATATACCTGTATATATATACAGATACATATACAACCAAATATACATGTATATATATATATACATATATATATATATATATATATATATACAAAATCTTACCTATATATATATATATATATATATATATATATATATATATATATATATATATATATATTTACATACACATATTAAATTTTACAGTTAATGTTAGATAGTGATTTAAGATTTTAAATTCTAATAAAAAAATTATCTATTTCAATATTTTTAATATTGTGAATAATTGTTAAGGAGTAATATTTCTTAATTAAATCTAAGGGGTCAATTTAATTTGAAACTAATTCTAGATGAATAATGTTTCTAAGTCTTCAAATCTAATTAGAAACTATTTCAAGATTAAGTAAGATTTGAATGTAATAAAGAAGTTATCATCTTTACATTTAATCTACATATATACATAAACATAGGCGCATATATACATGTATGTGCACCAAACCATATCTTATAGATATATTCATAGACACTACACATATTTCCGTAAATATATATATATATATATATATATATATATATACGTATACATATATAAATATATAAACCACATACAGATGTGTCGATACACACACACACATATATATATATATATATATATATATATATATATATATATACATAACATTTTATGTACACGCACACACACACACACATATATATATACATATACCTAGATATTTGCACACGTATCCACATATATATATATATATATATACTTATACACATATGCTGATGTATACCAATACACACATATATCCACATATACATATATAGACATGAATACACATATACACAACCTTATATGTTCATATATGCTCCTGCACACATACGCACATATATGCATACGTGCTCGCGCGTGCATACATGCTTCCTCACATCTAAATATAAGCCAGTAAGTACTTCCGTATATAAACATCTACATATAAATATACCAACATATGTATATGTATATAATTATCATGTGGATTCCTATAGATACTAAGCTAAATGTAAGGATGTATATCAATGCCCATATGCCAATATACAACTGCATATATATTATAACTGATAGTGTTTATATGACGGGACATCGGATATTCTTCCAAATATTGATAATTTAGACATTCAGAATTTCAATGGCAAGGGTTTTTTTATATGTAGTTACTTATATTGAGATGATTTCTGTGTCTGCATTTAAATATCTCATTGTGTTTGTTGAGTAAATCTTCAGGATCATCATGCTTGATTATCTGGATTTTGTCTTTTACACAGAGATCACATCGTTATCTGAAGTTTGGGGAGTTCTCCATTTCACCTGTTGGGTGAAGACGTTTTCCACCAGATCCCAATAGTATTTCGATAGTGCTGTTTGGTGTCTTTGGGATTCATTTGTGAAGGAATGACGATGCTTGTAGAAGCGCTGTTTCCAATTCCCTGCATATATTCCTATATAGATCTTTTCTTTTTGTTTTACTTTTTCCTTGGAGTAGATTGTGTCTTCGTATAGCAAGTTTTCCTCCTCCTAGACAATCAGATCTTACTCTGCAACTACAGGTAGAATTATTTTTTGTAAGTCATCAGCATTAAAATCCTTTTGTAACTGGTTAGTGTGAAAATCCCTAACGTTGTTTACTATTGTGATAATTTATAATTTTCTCCACGTTGATCATGCATGAGAAACTAATTTTTAGATTCATTTTATTAAACATTTTGTTCAGTAGCTTATCTTTACTAAAATGCTTATCTATTAGCTTTAGAAAGTATTTCCTTATATTGATGTTTGATAGATTACAGAATGGATGGTTGAATCATATAACCTTCCTATGTCTATTTTTGGACGTAATGGACGTGTTATTAGTTGGTTCATCTATATAATTTAATGTTTGTTTGTAGTTAAATTTTAATAGAGCATGATTAAATGTAAATTTGTTTTGATTAATAATTATTTCGCTTGAAGACAGTTTGTTTATTCTGGCATTGACTGTTTGGGAATTTGGTTTATAATAGTTTTAGGGTGGTTCGAGTTGATATTTATGTATATGGGAGATTGGGTTTCATTTTGGAAGGTTTGTATGTGTTATTGCAGGGATTAAATGTAACTTCAAGGAAATTATATATATATATATATATATATATATATATATATATATATATATATATATATATATATATATATATTATATATATATATATATATATATATATATATATATATATATGCAAACAAGATACCACCGTAAATTTTTTTATATTTTTTTTAAAGACGACAGACATGATAATGTGATAAACATTTTATTTAAATTTTCTTGTGTTCGAGAATTACTACAAAGAACGAATATTATTTACAAGTTCAAATGACCTTTAAGGAACTGTATTCATGATCAAAGGAAACTCGTAAATAATTATATCCGTCAAACTACTTCCTGCCTATCCAGACCTATCCGACGACAGCTCCAACAGAACCTATTTAATCACACCCACAGCCACCCCCCACACACACGTACCAAACTCTAGCCGAAACATACTAGTAGAAAATATAAGAATAATAACCTAATCCACTTGTAAAAAAGATGAAAAATATAATGGAAGCCTTAATATGGGAAGAAATCAGACAATCAATAAAACTAAATTAACTAACACGGCCACAATGTGCTGATTGTGTTCAGAAAATAAAACATTCCTATAACTCTAGATACATGCACACAACCCATACATCCAGTTAAAAAATTAAAATTAAAATTAAAATCGAATCGCACGGAATTACAGAACATTTGGAAGGTTTCTATACACTCTGTGTCCAGATAAAAAATTGTTCGATACAAGAAAAATTAAAAAAAAAGCTGAATCGCACTACCTTATCTACCGTCTTTAATGAAATCTGTATAAATGAGGGATTGCTGCCTAAAACGTTTTGGATAAGATACAATAAAGAGAGAGCCAAGTTCGATTTTCAGTCGAGTTACTTATATTCAGTTAGTCGAAAAAAATATAAAATAAACATGGGAACGATAATAATCCGTCTCTCCCAACTATTGATTAAATAGTAGGACTTGTATCAATTAATATTATTGTTATTGTTGTAATGCGGACTCTGATAAAACTCTGTTAAAACGACCGAGTCAGTAATGACAGTAGTATTCAATACTCACTTAGTCTTGTCTTCTTTCTCCTCTATAATTATCCAGGACTGCTTATCATGAATTGATCAGTTTATCCCTGATAGTAAGGGGGTAACTGGCTCTTATCTCAACAGTTATTATCCAAAAACCTCGTTAATGCAGTATTCCCTCCCATTAATCCTCCCCCCCACCAAAAAAAACATCTGAATATATTTGGAAAACAAACCAGTCTCCATTCTATAAGATTTCATACATCACCATAACACTAGAACATAAATGTGTTAGATGACCTCTTGGGGTCACCAGTTTTCTAAAGTTTCATTCTGTTGTGTCATGGCCAATATGAGACAAACTGAGCGATGGTATGGCCAGCTAAATCTGATATTTAATTTCACTCCTGCGAAGACGGTTGGGATAAATGCTGCGCCGTACAGTGTATTGTCAATTCCAGTGAGGGGCACTAGCATTTAACTGGGACCCAGTTTCATACAATGTTCCTCTTCGGTGGTGTTTACCGTTTTTGCAAGTGGAAGACGGTATTAAATCAACAGTAGACCTCGTCAGTTTTTTTGTACCCCCAAATTCTCAGACATATTCGCATATTTTACGCATATCCTTGCTATTTTTGCTAAAGACAACGCCTAGAGATATTTAACTCGTTTATCATTTTGTTAAATTACCTCTCCACCCCATTTTTATTTTTTTAGAAAATGGCATTTTCTAGTTTGTATAAATTATGTAACCATTTGCATTTTCTCTAGTTTATCTCTGGCTGCCGCTAGCTGCCAATCTGCGAGTCATGACCCATTTATAACAATTGTGACAACATTTAGAGATATTTCCTACCTAGGATTGTACCCCCATCTTTAATTTTCTACAATGGGACCATGGTAAATGCCCTCCCTGACCAATAATTGTTGCTGATATACAGATTCTTTATACATTTCCGCATCAATATTAGTTGTGAAGCCAAAGCTTTAGTGAATAAGGCTGTGTTTGATTTGTTGGCACTTCATATTATGGGAGAATAATATGTAAAATGTGCGTATATCAGACATGCTGGGTAAATGAATGACGAAATAGAAAAATAGAAAAAAATCTGTAATTAATTTTCTTTTACAAAAAGACTTCTGCAGATTAAATGTTTCTATTGACGCGATAATTTCTATATAAGGGAGAAAAAACAAATTGATGAGATATAGAGGGGGAAAGAAACGTGAGTAAATTCATATAAAGAGGGAGGCACGAATTGATGTGATAATTCATATATCGTTGCAGGTAAGGAATTGATCGAATAATTCGTATATAGAAGCAGGAAACGAAGTGATTGGCTAATTCATAAAAAAGGGGGTAAAATTCGATAATATAATTTATATATAGGGAGATGTAAAAAAATGATAAAATAATTTATAAAAAAGTAAGGCAACGGATTTATGATATAAGATTAAGAATCGATAGTATAATTCATATATAATGTAGGTAACGATAGTATAATTGATAGGAGAATTGATAAAAAGAGAGTGAAAGATCGATATTATAATTCATATATAGTGGAAGTAACGATAGTATAATTGATAGGAGAATTGATAAAAAGAGAGTGAAAGATCGATAGTATAATTCATATATAGAGGAGGTAACGATAGTATAATTGATAGGAGAATTGATAAAAAGAGAGTGAAAGATCGATAGTATAATTCATATATAGAGGAGGTAACGATAGTATAATTGATAGGAGAATTGATAAAAAGAGAGTGAAAGATCGATAGTATAATTCATATATAGAGGAGGTAACGATAGTATAATTGATAGGAGAATTGATAAAAAGAGAGTGAAAGATCGATAGTATAATTCATATATAGTGGAAGTAACGATAGTATAATTGATAGGAGAATTGATAAAAAGAGAGTGAAAGATCGATAGTATAATTCATATATAGAGGAGGTAACAATAGTATAATTGATAGGAGAATTGATAAAAAGAGAGTGAAAGATCGATAGTATAATTCATATATAGTGGAAGTAACGATAGTATAATTGATAGGAGAATTGATAAAAAGAGAGTGAAAGATCGATAGTATAATTCATATATAGAGGAGGTAACGATAGTATAATTGATAGGAGAATTGATAAAAAGAGAGTGAAAGATCGATAGTATAATTCATATATAGTGGAAGTAACGATAGTATAATTGATAGGAGAATTGATAAAAAGAGAGTGAAAGATCGATAGTATAATTCATATATAGAGGAGGTAACGATAGTATAATTGATAGGAGAATTGATAAAAAGAGAGTGAAAGATCGATATTATAATTCATATATAGTGGAAGTAACGATAGTATAATTGATAGGAGAATTGATAAAAAGAGAGTGAAAGATCGATAGTATAATTCATATATAGAGGAGGTAACGATAGTATAATTGATAGGAGAATTGATAAAAAGAGAGTGAAAGATCGATAGTATAATTCATATATAGTGGAAGTAACGATAGTATAATTGATAGGAGAATTGATAAAAAGAGAGTGAAAGATCGATAGTATAATTCATATATAGAGGAGGTAACGATAGTATAATTGATAGGAGAATTGATAAAAAGAGAGTGAAAGATCGATAGTATAATTCATATATAGTGGAAGTAACGATAGTATAATTGATAGGAGAATTGATAAAAAGAGAGTGAAAGATCGATAGTATAATTCATATATAGAGGAGGTAACGATAGTATAATTGATAGGAGAATTGATAAAAAGAGAGTGAAAGATCGATAGTATAATTCATATATAGAGGAGGTAACGATAGTATAATTGATAGGAGAATTGATAAAAAGAGAGTGAAAGATCGATAGTATAATTCATATATAGAGGAGGTAACGATAGTATAATTGATAGGAGAATTGATAAAAAGAGAGTGAAAGATCGATATTATAATTCATATATAGTGGAAGTAACGATAGTATAATTGATAGGAGAATTGATAAAAAGAGAGTGAAAGATCGATAGTATAATTCATATATAGTGGAAGTAACGATAGTATAATTGATAGGAGAATTGATAAAAAGAGAGTGAAAGATCGATAGTATAATTCATATATAGTGGAAGTAACGATAGTATAATTGATAGGAGAATTGATAAAAAGAGAGTGAAAGATCGATAGTATAATTCATATATAGTGGAAGTAACGATAGTATAATTGATAGGAGAATTGATAAAAAGAGAGTGAAAGATCGATAGTATAATTCATATATAGTGGAAGTAACGATAGTATAATTGATAGGAGAATTGATAAAAAGAGAGTGAAAGATCGATAGTATAATTCATATATAGTGGAAGTAACGATAGTATAATTGATAGGAGAATTGATAAAAAGAGAGTGAAAGATCGATAGTATAATTCATATATAGTGGAAGTAACGATAGTATAATTGATAGGAGAATTGATAAAAAGAGAGTGAAAGATCGATAGTATAATTCATATATAGTGGAAGTAACGATAGTATAATTGATAGGAGAATTGATAAAAAGAGAGTGAAAGATCGATAGTATAATTCATATATAGAGGAGGTAACGATAGTATAATTGATAGGAGAATTGATAAAAAGAGAGTGAAAGATCGATATTATAATTCATATATAGTGGAAGTAACGATAGTATAATTGATAGGAGAATTGATAAAAAGAGAGTGAAAGATCGATAGTATAATTCATATATAGAGGAGGTAACGATAGTATAATTGATAGGAGAATTGATAAAAAGAGAGTGAAAGATCGATAGTATAATTCATATATAGTGGAAGTAACGATAGTATAATTGATAGGAGAATTGATAAAAAGAGAGTGAAAGATCGATAGTATAATTCATATATAGAGGAGGTAACGATAGTATAATTGATAGGAGAATTGATAAAAAGAGAGTGAAAGATCGATAGTATAATTCATATATAGAGGAGGTAACGATAGTATAATTGATAGGAGAATTGATAAAAAGAGAGTGAAAGATCGATAGTATAATTCATATATAGAGGAGGTAACGATAGTATAATTGATAGGAGAATTGATAAAAAGAGAGTGAAAGATCGATAGTATAATTCATATATAGTGGAAGTAACGATAGTATAATTGATAGGAGAATTGATAAAAAGAGAGTGAAAGATCGATAGTATAATTCATATATAGAGGAGGTAACGATAGTATAATTGATAGGAGAATTGATAAAAAGAGAGTGAAAGATCGATAGTATAATTCATATATAGAGGAGGTAACGATAGTATAATTGATAGGAGAATTGATAAAAAGAGAGTGAAAGATCGATAGTATAATTCATATATAGTGGAAGTAACGATAGTATAATTGATAGGAGAATTGATAAAAAGAGAGTGAAAGATCGATAGTATAATTCATATATAGTGGAAGTAACGATAGTATAATTGATAGGAGAATTGATAAAAAGAGAGTGAAAGATCGATAGTATAATTCATATATAGTGGAAGTAACGATAGTATAATTGATAGGAGAATTGATAAAAAGAGAGTGAAAGATCGATAGTATAATTCATATATAGTGGAAGTAACGATAGTATAATTGATAGGAGAATTGATAAAAAGAGAGTGAAAGATCGATAGTATAATTCATATATAGTGGAAGTAACGATAGTATAATTGATAGGAGAATTGATAAAAAGAGAGTGAAAGATCGATAGTATAATTCATATATAGAGGAGGTAACGATAGTATAATTGATAGGAGAATTGATAAAAAGAGAGTGAAAGATCGATAGTATAATTCATATATAGTGGAAGTAACGATAGTATAATTGATAGGAGAATTGATAAAAAGAGAGTGAAAGATCGATAGTATAATTCATATATAGAGGAGGTAACGATAGTATAATTGATAGGAGAATTGATAAAAAGAGAGTGAAAGATCGATAGTATAATTCATATATAGTGGAAGTAACGATAGTATAATTGATAGGAGAATTGATAAAAAGAGAGTGAAAGATCGATAGTATAATTCATATATAGTGGAAGTAACGATAGTATAATTGATAGGAGAATTGATAAAAAGAGAGTGAAAGATCGATAGTATAATTCATATATAGAGGAGGTAACGATAGTATAATTGATAGGAGAATTGATAAAAAGAGAGTGAAAGATCGATAGTATAATTCATATATAGTGGAAGTAACGATAGTATAATTGATAGGAGAATTGATAAAAAGAGAGTGAAAGATCGATAGTATAATTCATATATAGAGGAGGTAACGATAGTATAATTGATAGGAGAATTGATAAAAAGAGAGTGAAAGATCGATAGTATAATTCATATATAGAGGAGGTAACGATAGTATAATTGATAGGAGAATTGATAAAAAGAGAGTGAAAGATCGATAGTATAATTCATATATAGAGGAGGTAACGATAGTATAATTGATAGGAGAATTGATAAAAAGAGAGTGAAAGATCGATAGTATAATTCATATATAGAGGAGGTAACGATAGTATAATTGATAGGAGAATTGATAAAAAGAGAGTGAAAGATCGATAGTATAATTCATATAT
Source organism: Acanthosepion lycidas (assembly GCA_963932145.1). Lineage (NCBI taxonomy): Eukaryota > Metazoa > Mollusca > Cephalopoda > Sepiida > Sepiidae > Acanthosepion > Acanthosepion lycidas. The sequence goes on along the minus strand of OZ010598.1, from coordinate 35,949,559 downwards.
AGTGGAAGTAACGATAGTATAATTGATAGGAGAATTGATAAAAAGAGAGTGAAAGATCGATAGTATAATTCATATATAGAGGAGGTAACGATAGTATAATTGATAGGAGAATTGATAAAAAGAGAGTGAAAGATCGATAGTATAATTCATATATAGTGGAAGTAACGATAGTATAATTGATAGGAGAATTGATAAAAAGAGAGTGAAAGATCGATAGTATAATTCATATATAGTGGAAGTAACGATAGTATAATTGATAGGAGAATTGATAAAAAGAGAGTGAAAGATCGATAGTATAATTCATATATAGTGGAAGTAACGATAGTATAATTGATAGGAGAATTGATAAAAAGAGAGTGAAAGATCGATAGTATAATTCATATATAGAGGAAGGTAACGATAGTATAATTGATAGGAGAATTGATAAAAAGAGAGTGAAAGATCGATAGTATAATTCATATATAGAGGAGGTAACGATAGTATAATTGATAGGAGAATTGATAAAAAGAGAGTGAAAGATCGATAGTATAATTCATATATAGTGGAAGTAACGATAGTATAATTGATAGGAGAATTGATAAAAAGAGAGTGAAAGATCGATAGTATAATTCATATATAGTGGAAGTAACGATAGTATAATTGATAGGAGAATTGATAAAAAGAGAGTGAAAGATCGATAGTATAATTCATATATAGTGGAAGTAACGATAGTATAATTGATAGGAGAATTGATAAAAAGAGAGTGAAAGATCGATAGTATAATTCATATATAGTGGAAGTAACGATAGTATAATTGATAGGAGAATTGATAAAAAGAGAGTGAAAGATCGATAGTATAATTCATATATAGAGGAGGTAACGATAGTATAATTGATAGGAGAATTGATAAAAAGAGAGTGAAAGATCGATAGTATAATTCATATATAGAGGAGGTAACGATAGTATAATTGATAGGAGAATTGATAAAAAGAGAGTGAAAGATCGATAGTATAATTCATATATAGTGGAAGTAACGATAGTATAATTGATAGGAGAATTGATAAAAAGAGAGTGAAAGATCGATAGTATAATTCATATATAGAGGAGGTAACGATAGTATAATTGATAGGAGAATTGATAAAAAGAGAGTGAAAGATCGATAGTATAATTCATATATAGAGGAGGTAACGATAGTATAATTGATAGGAGAATTGATAAAAAGAGAGTGAAAGATCGATAGTATAATTCATATATAGTGGAAGTAACGATAGTATAATTGATAGGAGAATTGATAAAAAG